>CAIGQQ010015131.1:8334846-8374028 GCA_903798035.1 Danio albolineatus | reverse complement strand
TATTATTATTATTATTATTATTATTATTATTATTATTATTATTATTAATATTATTATTATATAAGCAGCATTTAACTAATAACCTAGCCTATATCGTTATTCACTCAAACTTTACATAGTGTCTTTTGGGCATATGCTTATTGTGTTCTCATAGCCTTTCTATATAATATTTATTAAAAACAACATCAATAAGATATTCTATATTACAATCATTACTTAATCTCTGTTTTTGTCATTGTTAAAATAAAATATTATTTTAACAATGTATATCAATAATATATAATAATATAATATCTATCTCTAATAATTCCACATTGCTATGACTTCAAGTATGAAAACATGACTAGTGGTGTATACAATTAGAAGAAAGGGGGACAATAATAATAATAATAATAATAATAATAATAATAATAATAATAATAATAATAATAATAATAATAATAATAATATACATAAGTGCCTCGCAAAAAAAACAAACGTAGCGTAATAAAACCTTTGAACAACAAGCCCCATGAACCTTTGCGAACCACGTGACTCCAAACTTCCGACCGGTTGTGTGTGTTGTTGGCCGTCGCGAGTGTCGGTTGCCTGGGTGAGGATGGATCACGCCTTTATAACAGAGAGATAAACTGTTATTTTTATCTCTCGTAAGCACATCTGTCATATCTACACACACAGGCAACGATTGTCGGGGAGGAGTGCCATCACAACGGGTGAGTTTACGCGATCACGACCAGGTGCATGGTCAAAACATTAAAGCTAGATCACAAGAATCAAACGAAAACACAGTTTGGATTAATAATGCTTAATGATTATAAGTGAAGCAACTGTTTTGGCTTTTTAAGCGTATTGATGTGCAAGGCAAATACAATACCACAAGAGCTGGTAGATTATGCTGATTGTGTTTAACGTTAAATACATGGAACACGCGTAAAATCATGTTTCTTATTACATGTTATTGTGCCTTTAATACGTTGATTTATACCTCTCCATGTTAGTTCACACTTGCTCAGCTTATTGAGTGACCTTGAAAAGCATCTTAACTCCATGTGCCCCGTGTCGATCCACTAATACCTCTTAAACCAGATTACAGAGAGAGATCGGTTTGTGAACCTTTACTCGGTTTCTTCTGCTGAACGCTAGTCATTTGGGCCTCGTGCATTTTGGCTCATTATTTATAATGTATGCTCAATCTAGGGATGTTAGCAGTGACTTTTCTGTGTGGTGTTTATATGTTGTTTGGATTGTTTAACCTGGTGTAACCGTTCTGGGGTCCGTTCCTCGTACTTGGATTACCCAATTAGCTGGATTTTATAATTGACGGTTTGACACGATCCAGGATAGTTTCGTACTTCGAAACTTATACGAGAGTTGTTGTCATAGCAACAGATCTGGGAGCTTAAACCTGCTTGGCAGCAGAATTATTTCATATAAACAGGGTTTGTGTCATTTCAAGCCAAGGTGATATAAGGTGGTATCCCTATAGCAGGGGAGACCAACACTGCTCCTGGAGACCATTCTGCAGATTTCAGTTGCAACTCATATCAAACACACCTGCCTGTAATGATCAAGCGCCGTTCAGGTCCTTGTTGATTGGTTCAGGTGTGTTTGATCAGGGTTGGAGCTGAATTCACAGGGAGGTAGATCTCCAGGAGCAGGGTTGAGCACCCCTGCCCTAAGGGCTTCAAAGATAAGTTTTATTTGTACTATTAATGAGTAATATGTGCACTTTAGGTAGGCTGCTGCTAATATATGCTTAAGATTCCAATATGGACTTTACTTGGAGAAGGTCGCCCAGCTTTAGTAATGTTTCTTAGTGTAAGTTAAAAAAAAAAAAAAATTCTATAAAAAAATACTGTGTATCATATTTAACAAATGGTTTGATTTACTATGAATTTTAGCAAATAAATTTTGTAATGCGTTTATTTTAGCGAGCCTTTGATACGGGTGGTCAAAGGAGAAGTTCAGGGGGCATGGCTGAGATGACCTATGAGCCTTTAGTTGGAATTTTGATTCCACGGCTCCGTCTCCATCGGGTAATCCTTCTGCATATGCCCAGGCTCCTTTTTCAGCAGTTTTTTGTGACAGTTTGTGCCCATGTTTAGGCGTTTTATTCAAATCATTCAATGGAATAAGGCGATGTCGTGTCGTTTACAGTCTAAGAATTTTAAGCTACTGCTGTGTATCTGTACCTGCTATGTGCAGTCGTTGGACAACTTGCCTCCTGCAGAGAATAATAAAATAAAATGTGGTCTATCATTGTTTAAAATAAAGAAGATATAGTATATTCTACCATGTTTTCTTTTTTTAGATCTCATAAAACTTCTGGTGTGAGATCATTTTAGTTTCAAATTTTTTATGACCTCATAGTAGAGCTGCACGATTCTGGCTAAAATGAGAATCGCGTTTTTTTTTTTGTTTTTTTTTTTGCTTAAAATAAAGATCACAATTTTTTCACAATTCTGTAGATGTAAAATGGTTAATTTAAGTAGGCTATTATTATTGCTATTTCAGAACACAACTATTCAAAATTCTGATGTTTAATTATTATTTTTGAGACATTGACAACATTATTAGACCATATTTTTTTACTGGTAATATCAGACATTTGTCATTATCACATTCCCTCCTGCATTATATTTAACATTATATAGGCTATAGTTATACTGACACTGTTAAACATTTATTCTCATGCACAGCACTCTGTGTTCGCTATGAAAGAACAACATATCAAATGCTTGTCATAATCATTAATCTAAAATGTGATATGATCATTTAAATTATTTTATTTTCACTGCTAAGTGCAGTTCATACTTCCCGCGCGGCTCCCAAACGATTGCTATGTGCCACAAATTGAATGTTATTTACAACTTTATTAGCTGTTATTTACAGCCTGTGCAAGTTCTGTTCACTAAAGTAGGCATCATTCACAGGCGCCCATGCGCCCACCCTCTCTCGTAACAGTTCATGGTCAGCTCACGTCACGTGTGATTTCGTGGCCGCGAATACATCATTACATGAAGACAGAAATGACATTTTTGGGTGAATTAAACCTTACAAATATAGTATGTGACTCTTTCAACACTATTTAGAGTTGTCACGGTTGCTGAACATTGTATGTAAAACAGCGTAAAGTCTTGTGCAGCAACCTTTGCTTCTCTCCTGAACCTGATAATTTGATTGACAGAATCGTATAAATGCTAAATTGCAATCATCTAGGGGGTCGAATCGAGATCGCAATCTTTTTACTATTAATTGTGCAGCTCTACCTCATAGGCTCATACTAATAGCATATTGCTGCTCTTATTGTAAACAACTTGTTTGATGGCTTTTTTGCTCTGAAATGCCATAAAAAAGGTCACAACTAGGGCTGGGTGATAAAAATGGTATCTGACCAAACATTGACAATAACAATAAAAAAAAAGTTTGGTATGAAGTTTTGGAAGAAATGCCAGTAAGTTTAGGGTGCAAGTTTTTGTAGGTGCATGAATTGTGGCAAAAATAGGGATCGGCTCGTACGTGAAGCTCACACATTTTCCAGGCGCACCTAGTTGAAAAGCATTCAAACTTTTCAGAATGCCTTGTGCGCGCTGCGATTGTAAGTAGAACTAACCAATCTGGTCCACACTTTGTATGGAATATACACATTTCAGTAATAATGGTAGACTAATTACCTCAGACAAACATAGAGCACCCAAACACTGCAGTGCCTTTTCCATAAACTTATATCGGAGATGCAGCATTTGTTTGTCATCCTCTGAGAAAATAGTTGATGGTTGCCTAGTTACAGAAAGAAGGCAGGGCAGCGCATTAAAAATGGTGAAGAAATCCATGCGCTCGTGCTTTTCACGTGTGAGTTTTGGGTTGCATCACTGCACTTCAGGTCAGAATAACAACAGGCTGGAAAATGAGTGCCGTAAAGCAGCAGTGAGGAGATTGTAAATAAAAAAAGGACGTAAGGTTATCTCTACAGTGGCTTTTTTTCTTTCTTTTACTTGTGCATCCCAGCCACTACACAGTAAATTTTCCGGAGTAAAATTTACTCAAATTGAAGAAAATTTTACTCTATAAAAGATAACATTTGGTCCCTCTCTAGAATGAGTAAAACTTACTCCTTTGAAAGAGTCATTTTTTCAGAGTTAATTTTACTCAATTTTGAGTTAATATTTTACTCTTTCATGTAATATTTCACTCTATTTAGTGTTTTTTTAAATTTACTCTCATACTGTTTTACTCCATTGAGAGTTGTAAGAATTTTACTCTGTTATTTTTTTAACTCTTTTCAGAGGAACTACAAATTTACTCTGCCACCATTTTACTCAGTTGAGAGTTATAAAAAATTGACTCTGCTATAATTTTTTAACTCTATTCAGAGGAACTTTAGATTTACTCTGCCTCTATTTTACTCAGTTGAGAGCTATATGAAATTTACTCTGTTTTAATTTTTTTACTCTATTCAGAGGAACTTCTGATTTACTCTGCCTCTATTTTACTCAGTTGAGAGCTATAAGAAATTGACTCTGCTACTATTTACTTCTCCTCCAGAGTTGTTTATCATCAAATATGAGTGAACAATGAAGAATAATTAACTATTCAGAGATACCCTTTTGAATGTTTACATTTTACCTGTCAAAATCTCTAAAATAAACTTGTATTTAAATAAAACAAAACTGATTAATTGTGTTGCACAAATTTATTTTCAGGGTCTTTAATAGTACATTTTGATCATGAAAAAATTTAAATACAGAAAATAATATTAAATCATACAAAAAAAACATACAATAGCATACAATGGCATAACAGTGGAGACCAGGGTTGTCAACATACTCGAATTTGTTACTAATCGATACAGAAATTTTTACAAATCCTTTTCCAGCTAACATTTGAGTGCTATTGAGTTCATTCTTAAACAGTGCTGATTTGCCATTGTGTTCATGTGCTCAACAGAAATGACTGTGATTGGCCATGAAGGTCATCAGTTCACCGAACTCACCACTGTTTACTAAGTGTAACCTCAAATACAGAAACACTTGAGCGTTTTAAAGCTGTGTCGATGAGCTGGTTTGTCTATAAGCTGACATACAAGCTATCTGCTGATTAATCACGGCTTTAAAACGCTCAAGTGTTTCTGTATCTGTGGTAACATTCAGTAAACTATGGTGAGTTTGGTGAACTGATGACCTTCACGGCCAATCACAGTCATTTCTGTTGAGCACATGAATACAATGGCAAATCAGCACTGTTTAAGAACGAGCTCAGCAGCGCTCAAATGTTTGCGGGAAATAAACGTTTTTAAAATTTCAGTATCGGTTGTTAACGAATTCCAGTATCTTGGAAGAGACAAAATATAAAAATAAAAAAAATCAAATGAAAGCATATGGTACAATAAACAGATCAAAATCACCACCATAAGACATTACAATGTCAAACGACTTGTGTTGCAAAATGTCCTTGATCTCCAAAACATAATGTGTTTCTATGGTTTGTGCAACTTTGTAGGCATGAACATGTTCAACTAAACACAATGTTTCCAGTGCAGTTGTAATAAAAAGTATTCGCTCATCTTTGGTAACAACACTCTGAATTACATGAAAAACAGGCATGTCATTTTGGACTTCAACACAAACTGCTAACCCTGAGCGATAAGTATTTCCACAGAACTTGACCCATTTCACACTTAGGACCTTAGTCCACAAAGGCACATTAAGTTTCTCAGCCATCTCAACACCAACTTCCATTTCATTCAAGGGAACCATTTTACCAGGACCTAATTTCACGTCATTTGGATCAAATGTTTGCCAAATATAAGCCATTTGGCACTGATGTTTCTTTGCCAATGTTTTTGTTATGTTTTTAAAGCTTTTAAGCTGCTTTTTGAAAACATTATGTTTTCCTTCGTAACGCATACACCAACAATGTAACAGCGGTCCAATTTTCTGCATACAAGTGGGGTAGTGCACCATAAAATGATGCTTTGGCAACAAGTTCTTATCAGGAAACAAATGCTTAAATAAACTGTGATGCTCTGAAATCAGATGCTTCAAATAAACTGTTATTCCATTGGATATAACTGAAGAAAACACTATGTTGACGATCTGAAGCAATAAAATGAACAAATACCAGTGCTGATCATTAGGACACACAAGATCTCCAAACATGATGGGCTAGTAGCGCAGTAAACACCAGCTCTGAATGGCATTTAAGCCCAAATCATTGGAACCCTCTTTTAATTCCACACCAGGAGGTTTGTTGTTTTGTTCCAAGAAGCCATAATTGAAACTCTGAATTCTTCTCTGTACTTCTACTGATGTGGTGTAATTGTCAATTAAGTGCTGAATGAGTAACTTCATTTCATATTGCGCAACGCCCTCTAATATGTCGTGCATAATATCAACTGAAAAATTTGCAGTAGTGTGGAAATACTGTAAAGAATTTAAAATGCAAGACTTTTTTACTCCCATTACATAGGGTAGTCTGGGATTGCTTTGCATTCTCTCACAATGTTCAGAATGAAGTTCTTTAGTTCGCACTGAAATCTTTGGACTATCTTCACTAAACACTGTCTGGAAGTGTTCTTTCTCTAGCAGGCAAAAGCGGCAACAGTACCTAGCACTGAATGATTCCACAAAACCAAATAATGAATGTATACCAAGGTTGTCACCAGTAACTTGGGCAATGGTTCCATAAACTGCATGATCAGATAAAGGAATCTGAATTCCATTAGTTTCCAGTGATGAAATATCCTTGACAAGAGGCTCTAGTATTTTATCAAACCCATATGTTTTGATATCTTGTGCATGAAATAAAGCAACTAAATGAATATTTAGTAAACTTGAGTTGTATTTTGGGGAAATATTTCTGAGAGTAAAATAGATGGCTCCTAACTTATGTATACCCCGTTTTGATCCAAGGGGATTTGAGCATTCAAACTCATCAAAAAAAAGCTGGATCTGAATTGCATGTTTTTGTTTTGAGAAAAGTGGATGATTCTTGAAGAATTCTCCATCTTGTATGTCAAAAAGAAAATTTGGTCTTTGTTGTGAATCTCTTGCGATCATTTCTTTAATGTTAGGGTGCTTATAAATGGATTGTAAAGTCTCAAGAATTGGTATATATACAAATTTATCCTTAACAATTGTTTGAGCATAAGTTCCAGTTGTTTTGTGACGCCGTGTAGCAAATCTTGTTCCAAGAACATATTCAACAGGATCTATTTTTCCCCATTTGTCTGAAAAGTACTGCATTCTCTTTCGCTCAGTGTTTAATGCCACAAAAGGATTTTGCATTTTTCCGAAACACTGATCAATCTGCGACTCCACAATGCTTTTTATAGGCTGTTCTACAGATAAGCTGTTTTTCAGAGTTTCTTGAGTTTCACTATGAATATCTCCAATTACTTCTTCAAGAGCATTAACAACATAGTTAATAGTTGTCTCTGCGACACCAGCCACTTTAAGTTCAGCAACAACAGTTGCACAACTGTTAACTATATTCCTTTTTAGGCCTTCAGGCTGAGAACTGGAACTTGGGTTTGGTAGATCACGTACATCCTCTAATGAAATGGAGTTGGTGGTGGATAAGCTTTCACCAGAACTGAGCTGTGAACTGACAACTGCACAACACTTGCTAAGATGCTTTTGAAATCCAGAAAAACTATGGTAAACATGTGAACAACCTCTTTGACCACATTTTAACTTTAGTCTCTTTCCTGGGCAAAGACCATGAACCAATTTAAAGTGCTTTATAAGGCGATTGGCATTAGTATGCGTTTTTTTACAAATGAAACAAATCATCTGCTTACTGGAGCATTCTGGCTCTTAACTCAGCCACTCTGGGATTCACCTTGGTTGTTTCCACATCAATGTCATAGACAGTGGTTTGTAGAAAGCAATAAAGATTGGTCAGTTCCTGACAGTATGAGGTGCCAAAGACAAAGTGAGCTTTAAAAAGCTCATCAACGCAGGCCAGCGAATTAGATGCCTTGCAGGGTAGAGCATGTTGGTCAATTATTATAAACCAAGAATGGACCCTACTTTTTTTTGGCCCAACAGCAAGAAGATATGGCTGGAGACTCTCTCTGATGTTATCCAAGTGGCCTTGAATACTGGTACCAGTCTGTGAAAGAATGAAATAAAATTACTAATGTGATTTAATAGAAAAGTGAAAATATAGCATGAACAAACACTTCAACTAGTTTCTGTATACATACTTTTAAGAACTCCCAACAGATTGCTCATATGTTTGTGCCACGTATTAAAATAAACAACAAAAACAACAATTTGGAGGATGGGTGTTCTTTGAGAATTGGCAAGTTTAAGATTATAGAACTTAAAGTGTAATTTGATCTGCTTTATCAGTATCTTTACCTTGACGAATTTCACAAGGCAATCACAGGCCTGTCTAGCTGAGATTTTTCCTGGTCTTTTGTGGCCTTGGCTGGAGGGTGGCAGGAGATGAACTAATAACAGGATCGACGACATATCACTGTCCCAACCTGAAGAAACAGAAAGCACATAAATATTTTTAAGGGCTTTTAGGTTTGTTTGTTTTTTTAGATAGACGAGATTGAATATATCCTCTTTGAGTGTAATTGAGTGTAACTTCAATTTATGTGGCAGCATATATATGTGGCACATTATGTGGCAGCATATTATCTCCTCCAGTACTTATAGCAATAGTTCACCCAAAAATGAACATTTCCTGTTAATTTACTCACCCACAGGATATCCAAGATATAGGTGCCTTTTTTCATCAGTAGAACAGTAGAAAAAGATTTTTAGATAAATCTGTGTTCCATGATGATTCATATAATGACAGTCAATGGAGATAGGTTTTTCAGATCAAAAATAAACACATACAATCAAATTCAAATTAATAGCCATGGCTTCTGATGACACTGATGTCTTGTGAAGTGAAACATCGGTCTGTGTAAAAAAAATTGAATATTACAATTTTAGCTTTAATCCACAGCCTGTATCAGTTTAAAGTTCTGTCACATGTGGTCACGAAAGCATGCGCATGCGTGCTGCTGGGAGGTCAGGTGATGCAGGTGATGCAGGTGATGTTGATAGGTATCTGCTCACATATTTGCATAATAAAAAGGCACAGAACTTCAAGCTGACTACAATATCAGTTTGACCATGCAGTGGATTAAAGCTAATATTGTAAATATTTAATTTCTTACACGGACTGATTGTTTTGCTTTACACAGTCTCAGTGTATCATCAGGAGTCATGGCTATTGATTTTTCACTCATTTGTATAAGTTTAGTTTTAATCTGAAAAACAAATTTCCATTGTCTGCCGTTATATGAATGACCATGGACTACAGATTGAACTGAACATCTTTTATGTTCTACTGAAGAAGAAAAACACACCTACATCTTGGATGACTTGTGGATGAGTAAATTAATAGGGCATTTTCATTTTTGGGGTGAACTGTCCCTTTTAAGTTTATACTCCATACAGTATATCCTCATATTAACAGAAGATTCATGATTAAGTCTTGAGTACAGACATGTTGATAAATTGAAAAAGGAAAAGCATTTACAGATATTGAAATGAGGTAATATAATTGATCTTTATCTGCAACAGGAGTGCTCAAACTTGGTCCTGGAGAGCTGGTGTCCAGCAGAGTTTAGCCTTAACACACCTACCTAGAAGCTTCTAGCATGACAAGTAAGACCTTGATTAGCTGATTCTGGAGTGTCTAATTAGGGTTCGAGCTAAACTATGCAGGGCACCGGCCATCCATAACCGTTTGGGCACCCCTGATATACAACATATCAATCAGGATTTCAAATTTAATGGTCCAAAATGAAAAAAAAAAAAAAAAGTAAGTAAATCTGTAAGCTTTGTCCTAGGCTCTGAAAAGAAATCTAGAAACAGGTGATTTTAATTGTGATGGTTTAACTATTGCAAGTTTTTGTTGCATATGAGTCATACATGCACAATGGGTTGTAACTATCAATGAAGTACTATAATGACTAATAATTTTATAACATTCTCCTAAATAATTTATGGTAGGGGTGTCCAAACTCGGGCCTGGAGGGCCAGTGTCCTGCTGAATTTAGCTCCAACTTGCTTCATCACACCTACCAGGAAGTTTCTAGTATTTCTAGTAAGAGCTTGATTAGCTGGTTCAAGTGTGTTTGATTAGGGTTGGAGCGGAGCTCTCCTAGACACCGGCCCTCCAGGACCAAGTTAGGACATCCCTGATTGTCCCTGAAAATATACTTACCTTCTTCAACTTCAGTGGCTTCCGCATTTTGGATGAGTTGTTGGACCTCACTAGTCTGTGTAAGGCCACGGCTCTGTGAAATAACCTTTGGCTTTATGTTGGTAGACCACTTCTCCAACAACTTTGCAGAGGTTGCATCACCAAATAGAAGTTCAAAATCTTGATCCGTCTGCCAAAAAAAAATAAAATAGGTTCCATAGTTTAAACTTTGTATCAAGAGAGTACTTGATTTAATATATTTTTGATTTAAAAAAAAATTAAGCCTCAAATACCAAGCCTGGTATATCCAGAAATCGGGGGAAAATTGATAGAATATCAGCTGACTCTTTAGGGTCATGCAGCAGCTTCTGACGGTAGGCCAGTGTCAACCTCATCTTTTCCTTTACCACTGCCTCGTTAGCTGTATGCTTCATCAGGGCAATTGCTTCCTGACACTGACTTTCATTCAACCAGCACTCTTCTTTGCAGGGATCTCTGTCAGCTGTTGGCCCACCTGAAAGTGTTTAGGACAGAATAAAATAAATGAAAAGTACATTTTCTGTTGTTTTCTTTCAAAAGTACTTGCCCAGCATTACTGATTATCTCAAACCAGCTTGCATCTAAGAAGAACTGCAATTACAATTTGTAAAGCATAACCTCATTCACAATATGACTTAAAAAAAGAACCCATTCGTTTGGAACACGTTACTATGAATCATGTAGCTCTACATCTAGTACCTGTTTGTGGTTCTCGTGGCCTTTTCAGCCTCCCATCAGATGTGTCTTTCTGCAGCGTTTTAATCCTCCAAGCCAGGTATCCACTTCCATCTTCTGCATTGTAATAATGCTCCTATAACCAGAACAATACACAGATCTAGTAGTTATACATAGATAATAATAAAGATAGATCATGTTTACTCTGTAATAAAAAAAGTATATTCTCCTCCTGTAATCTAAAAGACTGAGCGGTAACAGACACTTACATAACCACGCTTGCTCCTGGGGTCAGCTAAATTTGGGAATAGGGAGATGATTCCCTTTGCATATTCCTCCTTCAAACGTCGAGAAGGCCTTTTTCTACACACACACACACAAACAAAAACCAATTATAATCCAAACACCATAAACATCAATTCATAAATTACCCTATGAAAAACTCACCCATGTTCATTTGTCAAATGTGCAACTAAAATTTTGACCATGTCACGTCTCCGTGAATCTGACAGACTTTTGGTACGAGAGTATTCATTGATGACCTTCTCTCCTCCAGGGCTGTTCTTAAGAATATCCTCAATCATCTACAGGGCGAATGTAATTTTGAGCAGATATAAGAAATTAACAACTGACAAGAATATATTTTAGCTTAATATATTCACTATTAAATCATTGTATAAATACATTCAAATCAGAGGCAAAATGTGTAACTCCTACCTGGCCAAGATGACGTTCTTTAGCTTGTTTTTTTTGTGAAAGACTTAGCATTGCTGTGTCATCAGACTCTGACGTGCACTCAGTTTCTCCTAGTGAGCTTGAGCTTAAGGTATCTGTAAAAAAAAGAAAAAAAAGAAAAGTGGTCTCATTATCTGTTCTTACTACTCTGATGGTATACCTTACAGCTACTGACAGTTAGTCCAAAAGATATATTAGATTATGTAAAACAGAAAAGGTGATCATTGAGGAGAATTAACAAAATTTATTAAGCATGACAATAAATTTACCATCCAGGCTTGCTGTGCCTGGGATGACAATTTCTAGGACTCCAATGTCTGGTCATGTCAGCAGATATCCGAAAGCTTCCTCGTCAACCTCTGTCTTTGTGTCATCAAAGACTTTAATGTCCATTGTTGGAAGATCAAATTTCTTGGCAACTAAAAAGACACACAATTACCAAATTGACACATTCCAGCAAAGTTGAAGTCTTATTTGAGTCATATTTGCTTATCATAAGATTATACACATCATACAGGGTATCTGCAGGTTTTTAGGAGTTATTTCTAAGAATTTAAGACGTTTTTAATACCACACAGAATGAAATTTAAGACCAACTTTATAGTACAGAATTTGTAACAAAAAGAAAGCATGCAGCATCCTTAACTAATGAATAACTTAAATTACCATCCTTAACACTGTTAAAATATACAAATAAAGTGTGAAAAAACTATTATTAATAACGATAATAATAATAAAATAATTTTAAAAATCATAATCAATGTTACATCAGTTCCACCAAACTGTAAGCTAGCAAAACCAATTTTTCCGATGTCAATAACCTATGCCTATTATTAAATTAAATAATATTTTATATGTATAGCTTTTATTACTTTTTTATAAATGCTTATTTTCTGATTTTGTTTGATCTTGTTCTGGTAAAGCATTTGCTGACAAATAGATTTTTTTTTTTTGGTTTTCTCTCTTTAAACTCTGTTTACATAAGCAAAATTCCAGCAAACTTTAATTACATAAACAGAATCCCAGCAAGCGTGTATTTTATTGGGTTCCAATAAAATAAGACAATAAATGAACTTTGGTTCCACCTATGTTGTTCTGTGTAATGATAGATTAAGAGATTTAAGCAGATTTAAAAACAGAAAGAATATGGGGTCGATTCGATTGCATTTTTAAGACCTCTGAAACACAGATTTAAGACACTTCAAGGACTTATTTTTATACTATGGAATTTAAGAATTTTTAAAACTTAAGGATCTGCGGACACCCTGTATTATTATTGCAAATAATTTTCAGAGAAAACATATAAATGATGTAAACAAGTTATGGCGGAGAATAGAAACTTATCGAGCAGAACAGTTTAGGGAGGAGTCACAAACGTCACATCCTTCACACGTTTTTCAGTCAAGTGGATATATTTTTATTAGTACATACTATTGGTGTTATCTGTACTGCAAACATTACAAGATTTTCACCGTTTTGCTACGCTTAAAACAATTAATTTAACTGTATATTGACTATGTATGTTTAGGGAGCGTCTATAAAGTTCAACCCAAATTTGAAGAAAATGCCTTTCATTCATAAATCTGTCAATTGTTAGGTCTTCATTATAGGTGACATTTCACAACTGGCTGTATGACTGTAGTCTCTTTTAAATTATATTGTTGTGTATTTCTCATAGAACTTAAATTCTTGAAATGTCCACAAATTTTATGCTGTTTTCATTGTCCCTTAATGGTCCATGAGTACTCTGGCAGGATTGTCACATTTACTCTGTAATTTTGCTCCCACTCTACGGACACATTTTACTCTGAACACTCAAAATAGAGCAAAAACAACTATTTTTGAGTTAAAAGAATATAACTCTGGAAAAATTACTCTTGTGTTTTTCCTGTGTAGCAGCCCATCTGCAAGATTTTTTTAGCATAGGGGAAATGTAGTTGTCCAACTTCACAATTTGTAATAGTGATGGCTGGTTCCTTTACTTGAAAGCTCTGATTTGATTATCATAATTTGTTTTGTTTGGAGGTTTACTGTATCATTATTGTATCGTCATTATTGTATTGACACCTTAAAGTTTGCTTTGATTGTTCAACATTTACACTTTACCATTGCACGCACTTTGTAACATTTATCAAGTTTAAGAGTCTCTTTAACACTTATGTTTATTTTATTATAAAGAGATGAAATATTTTTGTTTAAATATTTTTGTTTTTGACTATTTAAACTATTTCCTTTTGTTCTGTTGGTAAATTAAAATATAGTAGTTAAATAATAAAAAACAATACTAATATTTCTAAATGGATTGTTAAAAATACTACCGAATAGGCCTGGGCCGGTATAAGATTCTGACGGTATGATTACCTTGGATAAAGATATCACGGTTTGACAATATTGTGATTACTGCTCTAAAATATATTCTTTTTAGGTGTCTAGGTAAAAAACACAATATATTTTATTTTAAAAAACATTTTAAATATTTTGGAGCCGTAAACATGTCAGGCTAAATAATGAAAATGAATCACTGATTTCTGCTGTCGTCATAAGTTTCAATAACACAGGTTTCTTCACAATTTAAAATGGCATTTTTAGATCTCTTTTTTTGCAGGAGATACTGTTGTCCTAAAAAGCAAACAAATAAAGAAAAACGTGAATAAAAAATCTTACACATACCTTACACAAACGGTATTACAGAACATTTTGGCAGTTTTAAAACCTTGACTTTTCCAAACCGCGGTATACCTTGAAAACGGTTATCGTCCCATGCCTACTATCGAATGATATGAAACATGATATTGTGATCTTTTTTTTTTTCGCTGTATCGCCCAGCCCTAGTCACAACTTTTGTTTCATGCAGTCTGTAAACTAAAATCTTTTTAAAAAAAACATACTTGGATACATTAGGTGTACTATTATTACCCAAATACATCTGACCAACATCATTCAGAGACTATTTGTACACAAAATATGTGCAATTTTTTGTATACAGATTGTCTTTGAATGATGTTGGTCAGTTGTGTTTGGGTAATGTCTTCAATTTATTTCACCATCAGTAAAAAATTAAAGCGTGCATTACAGTGTTGTTGCTAAATAGGTACAGTAAACTTTTATGTTGTATTTTTTGTGTTTGTTTTCAGTGCCAACAGTGGGATGGAGTGGCATTGCTTGCTTGACTTCTCCAAAGTTTGTCTACAGGATAGTAATGATCTGATAATCTGAGAGGAGGGACGCCCGTCTGTCAGTACTGTTTCTCTGGGTGAAAAGGTGAAAATGAACCGCTACACAACGCTCAAGCAGCTGGGCGATGGAACCTATGGCAGCGTTCTAATGGGGAAGAGCAACGAGTCTGGAGAACTAGTGGCCATCAAGAGGTGTGTCAGACAATCTAAAATAATTTGTGTTTTTTCCTTGCTAATCAGTGACACATTGACTGATATTCAAGGAAAGTTAAGCTTCTTTTATGATGCAAACTGAGGTCTGATAATATAGAACAAATTCACGTAAGGTGGAAGTGACGAACTACAAGCTTTACATGTTTATATCAGTTTTCATTCATTCATTCATTTTCTTTTCGGCTTAGTCCCTTTATTAATCCGGGGTCGCCACAGTGGAACGAACCGCCAACTTATCCAGCATTTGTTTTCCGCAGCGGATGCCCTTCCAGCCACAACCCATCTCTGGGAAACACATCCATACATTCTCATTCACACACATACACTACGAACAATTTAGCTTACCCGATTCACCTGTACCGCATGTCTTTGGACTGTGGGGGAAACCGGAGCACCCGGAGGAAACCCACGCAACCACGGGGAGAACATGCAAACTCCACAAAGAAATGCCAACTGGCCCAGCCGGGGATCGAACCAGCGACCTTCTTGCTGTGAGGCGAACGTGCTAACCACTTGGCCACCGTGGCGCCCTATATCAGTTTTATACCTTCTAAACGCAAATGTTGTCACTGCTTTAGAGCAGAGTAGCTTATAGGTATCTTAAGAAATAACAATACTGATACTAACATATAAAAAAACTTTATTTTAATTTCATGGGACCTTTTAAATCAAGAAACATTTTCTACACATGCAAAAAGTATTGTCTTGTTTTCAGAAAAATGAGTCCAATTATTCCTTAAAATGTTTTTTTTTCATTTGGACAGGAAATAAGAACAAATCTAAGGAAGAAAAGTATTTTTTGCTGTGTATATACACTCAGCGGCCACTTTATTAGGTACATGTTACTACTACAACTAGTAGTTTGGACCCTCTTTTGCCTTCAGAAATGCCCTAATCCTTCATGGCATAGATTCAACAAGGTACTGGAAATATTTCTCAGAGATTTTGGTCTATATATGCTGCACATCCATGATGCAAATAACCTGTTCCACCACATCCAAAATCCAAAATTGGATTGAGATCTGGTGAATCTGAGATGATTCACGCTTTAATACATGACTCGTTATCCTGCTGCAAGTAGCCATCAGAAGATGGGGACACTGTGGTCATAAAAGGATAGACATGGTCAGCATCAATACTCAGGTAGGCTGTGCCTTTGACACGATGCTCAATTGTTACTAATGGGCCCAAAGTGTGTGTGCCAAGTAATATTCAAATATTTAACACACCATTACACCACCACCAGCCTGAACCATTGATACAAGGCAGGATGGATCCATGCTTTCATGTTGTTGATGCCAAATTCTAACCCTACCATCTGAATGTTGCAGCGAAAATAAAGTGGCCGGTGAGTGTATAATAGTTTTTTTCTTCATAGGTTATATATAAAAATAAATGCCTCAGCTTAGTGTGTCGTCATTATGTATTTAATAGGAATTACATTTGTTTGATTAATTATGTTTATAATGGAGTGGTGGTGGAGAGCGCTCAAAGCAAGAGAAAACCACTAAAATCTGACTTTAACAAAAAAAAATTGCTTTCAATCAACACGAGTACGTTAGATGAGACGTTAAACCGAGGTCCTGACTCTCTGTGGTCGTTAAAAATCCCAGGATGTTCTTCGAAAAAGAGTAGGGGTTTAACCCCAACATCCTGGCTAGATCTGCCCATTGGTCTCTGTCCATCATGACCTCCTAACCTTCCCTATAGCATAATTGCCTTTATCACTCTTTTTCCTCTCCACAAATCAGCTGGTGTGTGGTGAGCGGTCTGGCGCAATATGGCTGCCGTCACGTCATCCAGGTGGATGCTGCACATGGGTGGATAATAAGGAGATCCCTTTTCTGAGTGTCGAGAAAAGCACTATATAAAATGTAAAGTATTATTACTAAAAACTGAAAAAGCTGACGATTTAACTAACTTTGTCTCTGAAGCATAAACAAAAAACACTGATCACTCACTTACCGAATATGTAGAGACAAGACAATCAACATGAACCTGGAACCGCGTCTTTTTTAAACGTCGCAGTGTTCGCTGACCACTGTAATCCACACGTGAGTCCAGCTGCGCGCTCATAGTGGGGAATTGAAAACAAAACCTTCGTTGCAGCACATTTATACTCTGACAGCCCTTGTCTCCAAACAATTCTTTTTCTTTCATTTGTTTTAATTACTTTTTGCAACACAACGTGGTGTCTCTGCCATCTGAACATTGTAACAGGTAAAAACAGTCACATTGACACCTGTACATATCTTAAATCAGTTTGTATTTTATATATTTAATTTGTAAATCAGCTTATGAAAATAAACTTAGGTGAACTTGCTAGTAAATTTCAGTTTAGCCTGCTATGTATTGTAATGAGAGACGGCCTCATTGCTGGTTTAGTAATGAGAACCATGGTGTGGTTTACTATAATTGTTCTCATGTTTTCTCTTCTGAAGTGTCCGCTATTAATCAGACTCTTGGGTTTGTATGTTTCAGCCTAAAGCTCTTAAGCTTTAATTTCCCAATCCCTTGATATTAAATAATTCTGACAAAAACAACCAAAACAGCATTTTCATAGACTTCCAGTATGTGTCTATATGTTATATTTGATATTTTGGTTATCATGAATGTCATATCAAACCTGCCTTACTCAGACTTTCTCTTGAGAATGCATCTTAGTGCAGTTTCACCCAACACACTGGTCTGGTCATTGAATGGGGGCTGGTGATGTGAATTATAAATGCCCTTCTTTGGTGTAGTAGTACCTGTGCACGAAAAGGCAGCCACAAGGCAAACTGATACCTGGGTGACAGTGAAAGTGGCCTGGGTGACAGTGAAAGTATCAGTGCTGCTGTCTCTTACATAATTCCACATGGAATTTCAGGTCTCATTCGGCCCTGTATACCAGCTGCTGAATTGCTGTTATTGTAAGTATTATTAAACTGGAAAATCTGATAGACTAGGTCTCGTCAATATATAAACAAAGTAACAATGTTATTACAATTTTACAAAAATGGCAAATGAAAATGTCTGTGATTGTTTTTTTTTTTTTTTTTAAACGATCAATCAGTGTTAATTCGAAAAGTATGATTCTGTATGAACGCAACCTAATGAAATCACATGTAAAGGTATATTAGCATTGTTCTAATAATAATGGAGTGGTGATTCCGATTTGCCTAAGCCATTTGTTGGTAATGAAACCATGGAGATGAGGTCTTTCATTGTGTTTCTTACAGAATGAAGAGGAAGTTCTACTCTTGGGAGGAGTGCATGAATCTGAGAGAAGTCAAGGTGCAAACTTTTTTTTTTTAAAGTAGTTGAAAAGCCACCAACAGTCAACTGCAAGTAGTTTTCTTTAAAGGTGCTGCATGTAAGTTTTTGACTCTTCTAAAGCATAAACATACCATAATATGTTTGCAGATATTTAAGAAACATGCTAAGTGAAGATACTTGTTTATCTGTAAAACAATGCTGAAGTCAGTTTATCTGTAAAACAATGCTGAAGTCAGTTATTCTGCTTTGAAAATGTGAGTTGCGTGCCAGAACGGCTGTCATTGTTTTGGTTCTTTTAACCTGCCCAATGCCAGTTTAGCCAATTAAATTTCAGCACCCCGGGTTACCTTTATGGAAAACAGCATATTGGATTCATTCAGTCAGGAAAGCTCTCAAAGCATGTACCCGTAACCGAAAATGTGACTATTTTCGGTCATATTTTCTTGATCTCGTAAAAACTTTTGGACTAACCGAAGTTTATTAATAGAGAATGCTGGGCAACCAGCGAACAGAGCATTACAGTAATCCAGCCTAGAAGTCATAAAAGCATGAATTAGCTTTTCTGCATCTGAGATAGGTAGCATATTTTGTAACTTGGCAATGTTTCTCACATGCAAGAAGGCGATTTTAAAAATGTGACAGTGTCAGCTCCAAAATGAGAGGCAGATTCAGAGTTCAACATGAGGGGATTATTAATTAGCAAATGATATAAATATTATGAACGTAAACATTAGGTGAGCAGGTTACATCATAACCTTGTGTCATAACACGCTATGTGATGAGATTTGCAGTGATAAGCAATTTGGCTGTTTGCACCAGATAAAACTTGACAGAAATTTAAATGCAGCCATTCAGAAGCACAGAATAGTTCCCTTTTTGCACTCCAACGAAATGGTAAGGTTTATAATCCAATTAATATATATTAAACCTCTAACATTATTAAATGTGCATGCTGAATCACTGATATGTGTTGGCTTGCACTGAGTCACAGTTTTAAAGTTTCATTTGAAACGGTTTATTTTATTTTCAAGATCTAAGGTAAACTATCTGCTGCTGCTTTCAGTGGTATGGCAATAAATGTCATCTATAATGCCATTCCAACTTACATATTAGCATATAAAACACATGAGGTGTACCTAAGGTGATCATCGGCATAGTTTTCTGTTGTTCAGCTGCAAGAAATAAAAGCTGTTTCTAAAATATAATTTTCTCTTTTCAATATGTAAAATAGTCCTTCTATTGCTTACCATTGCTTTGCTTTTATTTAGGTTTAAATCAGCCTTCAATCAGCTTTTAGGCTCCACAGTCAGGCACACTGCTGTTGGTGTCATCAACCTGGCAACCTGCGCTTACCTGTTTTGGACCAGTTGTGCAATACCTAGATCAACCACTGAGTGTCAAACTTACAAACTGCACCTTTAAAGTCATCCAAACATTTGTCTTCTGATTTTAAATAGAGAGAACACTCATTTCCTTAATAAGGAATGTTTTTTTTGCACTTCACACCTTAGATGTGCTTTTCATAAATGTATTTTAAATGTATATTTTTGCTTTGATTATAAGTATCACAAATTCAAAATAAATACATTTAAGTAATTAAAATGTTGGTTTTTATTAGACCAACTTTTTGAACTCCAACGAAATGGTAAGGTTTATAATCTAATTAACACATATTAAACCTCTATCATTATTAAATGTGCATGCTGAATCTCTGAGTCACAGTTTTAGTTTCATTTTAAACGGTTTATTTTATTTTCAAGGTCTAAGGTAAACTATCTGCTGCTGCTTTCAGTGGTATGGCAATAAATGTCATGTTAAATGCCATTCAAACTTTGATTATAAGTATCACAGATTCAAAATAAATACATTTAAGTCCTTCATATGGTGGTTTTTATTAGACATTATTCTTTCTTTCTTTTTCCCAGTCTTGATGTTGCACCAATATAAGTTAGATATTAGTTTATGAATCTGATGTTTTCAAATCTGTGTTGCAGTCGCTGAAGAAACTGAATCATGCTAATGTGGTGAAGCTAAAGGAGGTGATACGAGAGAATGATCACTTGTACTTTGTCTTTGAATACATGAAAGAAAACCTCTACCAGCTCATGAAAGACAGGTACGATGAGATTCTATATCAATGAGATACTTGTTTCCTGTTAGAAGTGCCAATGATGCCCTTCCAAAAAGTTGAAATTATGCTTAAACCTATAGGTGTTGTCAATTTACCATGGTTGCAAACTGTTTAAATGACCGTCAGTGTGGCTGATGAACGTCAGTTGATTGACAGCTGTGCTGATTCTCTGTCTCCAGAACCAAATTGTTCCCAGAGTCAGTCATCAGGAATATAAGCTTTCAAATATTGCAGGGACTATCATTTATTCATAAGCATGGTAGGTCACAGGGCTGTCGAATTCATGTCCACTACTAGAACAACTGAGTTCAGCTTCAAATGTCTAAAGACCTGCTACAGGGTGAAATTTAAATCCGTTTTGCAACAAATTTTGAGAAAAGTAAATAAATAACCTCAGTTGTTCTAGTATCTCTTTGGTGACAGGATGTGTGAGTATCTCTTGCTGCCAAAAAGTTGAATTTAATCCTATAAAACCTGAAATGCGGATCATTTCCCATTTGGCACATCATTTCTTTTTCTATTTGATCCTATTAGTAAAGCTAACGTGGCTTCAGCTGAAGCTTTCTCAGTTTATGCTGCCATCCCTAGAGCTGCAACTAAAAAGAAAACCACCGAGTCTCACATATCTAATGGGTTACTTTTGGGACTACTCTTCTCTTATCCTCTTCCTCTGTTTCTTTTTTCTTTTGTGTCTTTTTTTGTGTGTGAAATACTCTGACACAAGGGAAAATAAGATGTTTACTGAGAATGAAATAAGGAACATCATGTTTCAAGTTATCTCTGGTTTGGCATTTGTGCACAAGCATGGTGAGTTTTTCCTTTTTCATCACTCTATAACTATACCTTGTTTTTCTTTAAGCACCTGTTTACACCAAGAATGCTAACTAATTTTTGTAACGTTTTAGTAACTGGTCTAATTTAAAGACCACAACTATATTGAGAAAAACAAATGATTGGTATTTTTGGAAACACTTTGAGATTTTTTTTTTTTCATCTGTTAAGCAACAAAAACATGGACTAACGATTAGAATCTATTCAGCTTGAAGTTAATTTATAGTTATTAGTTACCTATATAGTACTGCTTTTCTTACATGGAGTTTTTGTCTTGTTGTTTTGTCTGAATATCTATAAGGAGTCAAAATTAAGTGTGTTTTTCCCTTTAAAATAAGCATCTGACAGTGGAGTATGTAAAATACGTACGGAAGTCCTAAGAGGCCAAGCATTAAAATATATTTTCTCTCTTGTTATGTCGTGATCTCGACGTAACAACTAATTTTCTCGTGATCTCGACGTAACAAAAAGTTGTTTTCTCGTAATAACGACATAATTTTCTCGTGATCTCGACATAATTTTTTGTTATGTCGTGATCACGACTTATTTTTTATTTATTTATTTATTTAATATTAATATTCTTTTTCTTATTAATAATAATAATAATAATAATAATAATAATAATAATAAATACATAAATAAATAAAAACATAAAATAAGTCGTGATCACGACATAACAACTTTTTGTTATGTCGAGATCACAAGAAAATTATGTCGTTATCACGAGAAAACAACTTTTTGTTATGTCGAGATCATGAGAAATTTAGTTGTTACGTTGTGATCACGACATAACAAGAAAGAAAAAATTATTTAACGCATGGCCTCTCAGGACTTCCGTAATTTTGCTTGTTTTAGAGGAAAAAAAAAACAAACAACTAATTTTTACTTGACTAAGATTGTCAATTTTTTTTAGACCTGAAACAAGACAGATGTTTTTTAGGTGTATTGTTCTTGCTGTGAACAGGTCTTAATAAACTTCATAACAAAAACGGTAACGCTTTTAACTTTGATAACACTTTACACTTTATAATAACTGCAAATTATCTCTTTGCTGTGATACTGTAGGATTTTTTCACCGTGATATGAAACCAGAAAATTTGTTATGTATGGGTCCTGAGTTGGTGAAAATTGCTGACTTTGGATTGGCACGAGAGATCCGCTCTCGGCCACCTTACACAGACTACGTCTCAACACGATGGTAAGAGTTCAAAAAACACTGTATTGGTTTTTCAAGATGTTATCTGCATGAAACACAGGCACATTTTTTTATTTATTTTTATTTATTAATTTTTCATCTGCATTAAAGGGGTGGTCCACTACAATATCATATTTTAAGCTGTAGTTGATGTGCAATGCAGCTGTGTGAACATAAACTACATCTCTGAATGTAAGACGCTCAGTTCAATGCAAAGGGAGACATTGGCTTTTACAGAGTTAGCTTAGCAAAGCCTACAGCAAATGAAGTTTGGGGACTACAAAAAATACATCCTGGTTAATGATGTCGTAAACCCTTCAGTTTACAAGCATACACCCCAGGCAGCGAGGGGACATGGCTAGATGTGCTGTATTGTTATAGCAGGATGCTTCCTGGTGACATGAAGCCAATCTGCAAATCTTAGCACATTGTTAGCTGACCAATCAAAGCATCTTGGGGGCGGGCTTTTGGGGAACTAGGAAATATGACAGCCGTTTTCATGTCAGCTGTGTTGCTGTATATAATCAATTAAGTCAGATATATGAACAAATAACATGCTTTTTCCCGAATGAAGCATGAGCACACATTGCTTTGCACCCCATAAACACAATCAAGCTTTAAAAATACACTCTGGACCACCCCTTTAAGCAGAGTGAACATGCATAATCACCCCTTGCCGTTTGATGGCGTTTAATAAAATCGCAAGTCATGAAATGAAACTCACCTACCTTCAAATCGTATTTGCTCCTCTCTACTTCTACTGACATTATTGTAGTTGCTGTTGGGTTTACCATACAGCTCTTTGTGTTTAGACATCAATGAAAAAAGCAGTTCCACATTCATCTTGCCTAGGTGCATCTTTTTCTTTGCGCCTGAGGGCATCCAAGTGGTGTTTACTGTAACTCTGGCAGAACTCTGCATTTTGGACTAACCAAAGTTTATTTATAGAGGATGCTGGGCAACCAGTGAACAGAGCATTACAGTAATCCAGCCTAGAGGTCATAAAAGCATGAATTAGCTTTTCTGCATCTGAGATAGGTAGCATACTTCGTGACTTGGCGATATTTTTTTAGAGGAAAGAAGGCGTTTTTTGTGACATGGGAGATTTGATTTTCAAAAGTTGCTGTCTAATATTATACCCTGATAGATGGATAATAAAACACAAACACAATTAAGGCAAAAACTTAATTGGCACCAATTTGCTCTACTTGCCAAAAATGTGGTCTGTTATGTTTGTGTTCAGGTATCGAGCTCCAGAGGTGCTGCTGAGGTCACCAGTGTATAGTTCACCCATAGATATCTGGGCAGTAGGCTGCATCATGGCTGAACTCTACACGCTACGACCTCTGTTTCCTGGCAACAGTGAGGTGGATGAGATCTTCAAGATCTGTCAGGTCCTTGGTACAGTAAAGAAGGTACGATCTGCTAGATTACACTCTTCAGGCTATATCTGAATGTATTTAGAGAACAGGCCAGTAATACCCAAACCCATTAACCAGGGCTCAGGGCTGAATCAATACAGGCACCTTATCAATCTTATCAATACAGGAGTTGGCTGAGAGCCAGAATAGAGCACAAGATGAATTAATAATGTTAAAAGAAGAGCAGAGTTTATTGAATAATATTACTTGTATATGTTTTAATGCTTAATCTGAACAGCACAAATCCAACAAGTTAATATACCACAAGCATCAGCAATGGAGAATTACTGCTTCACGCCCATTATTTTATATATTACCATTATTTTTATATAGTACCAATGAAAACAATGATTGTGTTTTTGTATAGTCTTTGTTTTTGTGCAGTCGTCGTATAATTTTAAATGCTTCTGGCAATAAATGAAAATTTACTTCATAGAGGCAACCTAGGCGGCCAAGAAGGGCGGCAGAATAGTGAGCAAACCCCCGGTCCTCACTTTAATCCGCGACACCTACCCCCTCCCTCCCAGTCCTCACGTTCATCCGCGAATCGGTCACTTTCTTTTTCACTTTCGGGTTGAGGGCGGCGTGATCACCGTTCGCCTAAAGCACCAGTTCAGCTTGCTCCGGCCCTGCGTGTGTTTAATGAGCAGAGGAATATGGATAAAGGATAATATGGATCCATGTAAATGTACTCAGTGAAAGTGCCAGATGATGTCACAAGCTGTCAAAGACAGCCCATTCCTCTCTAAGTTGATTCCAAGCACCCTCAAATGTTTCATTAAGTTTGACGTGTTTCCTCCCTACACGCAACTTTTGTAAAGCGTCTGCTTTGTGTTGCTGTATCAGAATCCTTGCTTGAGAAATACAGCCATACAAGAACCGTAGTGGTGCGTGGGGATGATCTGAAGGGAGTGCGCTGTACTGCGCGCGCTCTCTCTCTGTCTGTCTGTGTGTGTGCGTGCGTGTGTGTTGTCACCCGATAATGTCAATAGACTGGACTGGCTAAATATTAAGGAGGACTAAGAAAAATTGTTTCTACTTTATAATTAATGTTCTCAACTCGCAAAACAACTTTACAATGAATACAATTGTTTGTATTCAATACTTTATTATTTTTTTCTCCAATTTCCATATTTGCAATGCCTGTATTTTGTTTTTTTTGTAGTTCACTTAGAATCCAACATGGAAATAATTTTTGTTTGTTATTGGCATTGATTGTTTTAATTTTCAAATGGCACTTACATGCCTGTGTTTTTATTTCTGTAATAAATACGGCTTTTCGTGATAAATCATGATTAATCACAAACAAAAGTGTGATTAATTAGTTAATTTTTTTTTATCAATTGACAGCCCTAATATATATATATATGCGTGTGCCTCTGGAGACCTCAGACATCCTTCATATTGGCTAAAATTAGCATAGATAATCAGTTGTTGTCCTTGAATTGTTTATAATGTGTTTGATCTTTATTACAGTATTATTTATTTTCATGCAGGGTTAATGAGTAGAAATGCTTCATATACTAAACATTGCTGGTTATTTTCCACTGCAGTCAGACTGGCCGGAGGGATATCAGCTAGCTGCTGCAATGAATTTCCGCTTCCCACAGTGTGTTCCCACACCACTAAAAACCCTGATCCCCAATGCCACCAATGAGGCTTTAGACATCATGAGAGACCTCCTCCAATGGGACCCAAAGAAAAGACCCTCTGCTGTAAAGGTACATATGAAATGCAGTAATATATTTTCATTCATTGATTTATCTTTTCAGCTTAGTCCCTTTGTAATATATTTTGAAACCAATTGATTGAACAAAGAAAAATAAACTCATAGAATTTGTTGTAAAATCATGTTTTTTAAACTTTGGTCTGAGGTATTTTTTCCACTTTTAGACTCCTGAAATATTCAGTGCATATATGTGTTATCTAATAGAGTTTGCAGATTTCACAATCAGACACTGTGAATATGTATGTCTGTCTATTAGTATTAGTAGTACAGGGTATCTGTGGTGTCTTACAAATATTAAATGTTGAATTAGGGCTGCGCGATTAATCGAAAAAAGATCACGATAACGATTCGACCCTACACACGATCTTAATTCAGCTCTTCTACGATTCAGCCAATTATTTTTTTAAGGTCAGGAGAGAAGCAAAAAGGCAGTCGCATAAGTCCTCAAAGCAGCATGGACACCTCCAATCAGCATTAAAAGTGTCACATACTTTTATAGGGACTAAGCTGAATGAAAATTAATGAATGAATAAATCAGATCTGAGGTTTCATCTCACTGTCATCTGGCTGTGGAAGCGCAGCTGCCCCACAAGTCACCGGGCAGCTTTAAAAAGGCCAACTGAGGTCAGAATCAGCCGACAGTTTGGAGTAGCAGAAGCATTTGCAAAATCTGTTAAATACATCAGTGGATGAACGGGTATAAATAACTTCAGCTGCTGTTACTCAGCCTATCTACTTAAGGAGATCTGGCAAAAGCACATTCGAAGCCTGTCAGTTTTAAGTCAATTCAAATTTTGAACATGATTTTTAAATATAGGCTAGATAGGTTTTTTTATTTATATAAATACATATACGCTAATTTCAGCTTAAACTAATGCTGCCAGTGCAATATATTTAATGAATTTGCATTAATTTACTGTGTGCTGTTTTTTTTTTATTTGGTCCGTATGGTACTATGTTTATTTACTTAATTATTAGTAAAAGTATATATTAAATCAAATTGCAAAATATAAAGTTTATTTGAGTAGGCTAATCAAATAATGTGTTGTGTTTATAATAATAGTTCTGATCAATTGTTGTGTTTGGTGTTTAACAATAGGAGACATGTTTTATAACGTGTCACTGTTATTTAAAATATGTGATGCATATTAATTCCACACCAGAGATGAATATGCAGTGCCAAACTTTAAATGCGCGGGTGTTTGTCAGTAATACAGCATATCGCTCTTGAACCATCCAGATTTCCTGCAAGAGAACTTTCCTCACTGTGACAGCCATAAGTGTGATATTTGGTAACGAAACATAAACCTCAAAATAATATAGTTGGGCTATTGTTAAATGCATGTCATAATCTGACGCTGTTTTGCTGATATTTCACCAGAATATGTGCAACTACTCATGTCTGCATGTTCTAGAGGGGATGCCAGTCAGTGCAGTTACATATGTTGTGCCACAAGTTGGCCTGTAATTGCACATGCTCAATCTCGATCTCTCTCTTTCTCTCTCTTTCTCTTTCTCTCTCTCCCTCTCTGTGCTTTTAAGCTTGATAAGTGCAAATCACACTTGTTGTTGGCTCATCAATTGCACAGTATTACCATGATGCGGTTATTGTGACAGCCCTATGATGAGGTCTTATGGTGCATCCAAGTCATTTTGGATGAATTATATTTAGAAGTGGAATATATAAATGGAAATGGAACCACAAAGTTGGTATGAGTGGCTAATAATGAGCTGGCTAATAATGGTGGACTGTAGATCTAATGCAAATGTGTCACAGTACAGACCCTAATATTAATGCATAATAAACATAAATGTAAACAGACGTCCTGGACCAATGGAATGGGGCGAGGAATAGAATTAAAGTGGTTTTGCCTCATCAACCAAAAAAATAAAACAATTGCACAACCAGTCCTGAAAGGGTTATTATTTTAACTGTTGACATCTACAAACTTTTGAAGATTTGATCTCTTTAGACAAAATTGTTATTTTTTTGTAAGTAACTGTTTCTAAATATAATTTTAGGCACTCCGATATCCATATTTCCAAGTGGGACAACTTTTGGGTCCCCGTCCTATAACCCCTGATGTGCGGAAGGCTCCGGTAAAGACAGTCCTGCCTAGCGAACTTCGATCGGAGATGCAATCTGTCTCAGAACCAGTGCTGCCATCACAGACTAAAGGCCAAAGCAGAAACTCGCATCAGCCACTACAGCAGATTCCTCTGCCTCAGTCTCTCACGCAGACGGATACTGTTGCTCTACACACACAAAAGGTACAACAATTTTGTCAATATATTTGAAAAAACCTGAGTTTTAAACGATGGATTTGCTCATTTTGCCAAGTGACTGCAACTTTCTTTAACAGTTGCATATTGATTTCATATTTAATAAAAGTGCAGTATGTAAGTTTGACACCCAGTGGTTGAACTAGGCACTCCTGGATCAAAACAAACATTGGATCAAACAAAGCAATGTATATTGTACATATACATTATTTATTAAGGTTTACTGTCTATTTTAGCGCTTCTTAACTATGCTTGTTTGATTGTGTAATTTTGGATTGTTTTTTTTAGGTTGACAATTTTAACATCTGTCCAGGGACTACAGATGAAAAATAGCCTGGCTAATTCTAGTGCATTTGCAGAAATGCTTATTAATGTAAACTGTCCCTGCCAAATAAACAAAAAACAAAACAAAAAACAAAACAAAACATATGAGTGAGATAAGATTGAATAATGTTAAAAAGGGTAAATATGTATTAAATAAATTATAAACCTTGCAATTTCGTGAGTGAGTGTATATTCTGGGCTTCTGAATGGCTGTATTTAAATGTCTGTCGTGTTTTGTCTGGTCCAAACAGCCAACTTGCTTATCACTTTGTATCTCGGCACGAAGCGTGTTGTTTTGACACGGGGTTACAATGTAACCTGATCACCTAATGTTTACGTTCGTAATATTTATATTATTTGCTAATTAATAACTACCTCATGTGTAACTGAATCTGCTCTCATTTCTGAGTCTGCTACTGTCTACCGGAGGTTGCATTTCGATCACAAACACATGCTTTCAGAGCCTTTCCTAATGAATGAATGAAATATGCCATTTTCCACCAAGGCAACCTGGGGTGCTGAAATATAATTGGCTAAACTGGCATTGGGCAGGTTAAAATGACCAAAACAAAGACAACATTCCGGCATGGAAAACACCTTATCAAAGCAGAATATGTGACTTCAGCAGTGTTTTTTCAGATAAACAAGAATGTTCACTTAGCATGTTTCTTAAATATCTGCAAACGTATTGTGGTATTTTTATGCTTTTGAGTCAAAAGCATACATACAGCACCTGTAACTGTATACTTTATTTTTAAACTGTACCTATTATTAAACCGTAGCACACATAATCAAAACAAATGTATGTTAATCGAAATATGAAATGTGTTTTTAGTAAAAGCACTTTACACTTTTCACTTGCATTTACAAAAGTTATGTTTTTATAACTCCCTAATTGAAGTTAAGGGGGAGTAAACATCAGCTACTTGATGAAATATTGAAATTTTTGCACTCAGGGTGCATTTAGACATATAAACCTGTATCACGACTAATACTTTAAACAGCATGAGAATGTTGAGTGTGAGCATGCTACCAACTTTGTTTTGGCTACTGTATAACTGTAGTTACTATATATAAACAAGTGTGAAGAGAGAATAAAAACATAATGCATTACACTAACTAATAACTTTTTATAAAATCTGTTTATTAAACTTGTACAGATAGAAAAGTAATTTTACAGAGACATTTAAACAAATAATATTCCCACCCCTATTCACTAAACAAAATAAATTTAAATTTATCCAAAAAGAAAAAAAGAGAAAAAAAAGAATGAATGAATGAATAAATAAAAATTAATTTTAAAAAACAACAATATAAATAAAACAGAATACACATGTACCTCAATAACCCGATGTTATAAACATTAGCCACATTTCCACTGTCAGGCCAGTGCAAGCCAAAGCATTTATCGGGCTTGGCCAATCGCCCGGGAGGTTGAGCTGTGAGGCCAAAATCATGTCACGAAGATTCTTTTTGTCCCATGTAGTTACTGTGTAGGCTCGATATTCAGACAAGCTCGCTCCTGTTGGTGTTGTCAATCTGGCAACCTGCATTTGTGTGGCGTTGTCGGAGGTGGGGCCAGGAAAAAAAATGTTTTGGTTTTGGACTGCAATACTTAGTTCCACCACTGGGTGTCAGTCTTATACTGCACCAAGATTTGTTGATGAACCCTACCCTAATAGCCCTTGGTTTTGTATAATGAAATCAGGTGTTGTCATCACTATGACAGTCAGGGAATGCAAACTTTTTTTTCTCAGGCTACTGATAATACACTGTCTAATCAATTTAATAAAAATAAATAAATTTAATCAATTTAGGCTCCCCTGGAAGCTAAACTTTATATTTGCAACATTATTTCCTGTAGTGCATAGATCCGGGCAAATGGGAAAGACTGATTCTCTTCCACAAACAGTTTTTTTTTTTTAAGTATTATTCACACACTAATTTAACAGTGTGTCTTACACATCATTTATGCAATCATATTACCACTCTGTATGAAATTAATAAGTTTTAAATGTCTAAAGCATAATGCATCTTAATTAATTCACCTTTGAACATAAAGCATGAGAAACCTTAATCTTGAATGTTGCCTCTTCATTTAAGGGATGATGACGCAACAACTAATAATATAATATAATATAATATAATAGAATATAATATAATATAATATAATATAGGGCGCCATGGTGGCGTAGTGAGTAGCACAATCGCCTCACAGCAATAGGTTGCAGGCTGGAAGGGCATCCGCTGCGTAAAAAAAATGCTGTATAAGTTGGCGGATCATTCCGCTGTGGCGACCCCGGATTAATAAAGGGACTACGCCGATAAGAAAATGAATAATATAATATAATATAATATAATATAATATAATATAAACAATAAATCAATTGAAGTGATGTTGCAGATACAGAACTTTACCTGTTGCTTTGACACTGACCCTCATTTGTACGTTTCCTGTAACTTGTTTGAATGGTGGAATCTGCATCTGTTAAGTGATTTTTATTATTATTAATTTTGGCTTTAGCAAGTAACAATTTACATTCAGTCACATGTGCTGCACAAAATCCCTAATTATAAACCCCCTGAGGCATATCCATCTTGCTTTGACCTTTAAAGTAGCTTGTGACCTTAAAAAAGGTAAAGGATTACCTGTATTAGATCTCTATTGCACTCAAGTACTTGTATGAACATAATTTGAATGATGCTTTGTGTTTCTAAAATGAGGTGGTTGGCGGAGAGAACAGTTTGATGGGGCTGAAGAATGGACGTCGAAGGTGGGGACAGACCAGCATGAAACCTTCAGACAGCTGGGATGATTCCGACTGCTCTGATACCGCAGCTTCCCTCTCTAAAAAACCCAGCAAAGGTCCTGAGGAGGAGAAAACTACTCCACAGTACGATCATTTTCCAAAGCTTAATATCAGTAGTATTAAAACAGAGCAGCATACTGTTCTAAACAAGCAGCCTTGATGTCTAATAAAACAGCATCAGAACTGCAGAAATGCTCGTAATGGCTTTGTGTTTGGTAAAAAATAATACCATAATTCTCTAATAGAAATGCACAATTGCATTGCACACCTAAATACTGGGTTTAGGTAGCACATTTTTAGGTTGCATTTGTATTCAGATAAACATTTTTAAAGTGGCGAGTAAAATAAGTATTGAACACGTCACCATTTTTCTCATAAAGCATAAATCTAAAGGTGCTGTTGCCTTGAAATAGTTTAATTCCTAACTCTGTTCTTAGTGCTCATAGCTAATTTTTTTGATTTGTTTTTTTTTTCTGCTTTGGTCTATTTGTATCTGGGTCATTTTCATGTCAGCAGCTCCTGTAGAAATATATTTACCAGGGAAATTTATGATGTATTCAATATAGTGTGCCCGGACAGTATTCACAGCGCTTCAGTTACATGTTACAGCCTTATTCTAAAATGGTTTAAATTCATTTATTTCCTCAAAATTCTACACACAGTACCCAATGTGTGACAATGTGAAATAAGATGTTTTGAAATTGTTGCAAATGTATTTAAAAAAAAAAAACCATGAAAAATCTCATGTAGATCAGTATTCACAGCCTTTGCTGTGAAGCTCTAAATTGAGCTCAGGCACATTCTGTTTCCACTGATCCTTCTTGAGATGTTTCAGCAGCTTAGTTGAAGTTCACCTGTGGTAAATTCAGTTAAATGAATTGAATAAATTTTTAAATAAGTCTGTAACATAAAAAATGGTTATGGGCTATGAATACTTTCTGAATGCACTCTATGGCTACACGATATTGGAAAAATCAGACATTTTCATATTTTATTTTTCTGTGATTTATATATTGTGATATGAATACGATTTCAGCAGATGGGCTCTATCATAAATGTTCATTTATTGGGATAATTCTTTTAGCGACGTGAATCAAACAAATTTTAAGGATGAATTAATAAGGATTAAAATGAAATAAGCAGTGCTTTGTGGTTCTCCGAAGAGTGAAACAGAAGTCAAACAGGTACAGTAATTGAATAATCAAATGTAATTTAAAAACACTGCACACTCTTTGATGATCAACTATTATGCTGAAAAGATATATTGTGCAGCCCTAATTCAATACTTATTCACCTCTTGCATATATGCGTGTGTTTTAGTATTGTCAAGGATATCGTCACAATTCTGGAATTTTGAAAGGAATTTAGTGTTTCTTGTATTTGTCAGTATTTACTTTTGAGATTACAGTCTTTTCTTTATTTATGTTATGAAAACCTTTGCAGGCCCAAGGACCAGAAACCCCTTTACACATTTAGCACTGTAACCAAGTTACCAAACACCAGCAGGCTGAACCAGTCAGACTCCAGTCATCAGAGCACCTCCTCAGCCAGACAGCATTACCTACGCCAATCCAGATACATGCCAGGTAGGAGCTCGATTTTTATTTAGTCACTTATATATATTTATAAAAGTAGCATCACTTATAACTAGGGATGTAACGATTCACCTGACTCGCGATTCTATACGATTCACGATGCTAATCTCTAGGCGTGTATTGGATCACAGTTGATCCATGGTCTGTAAGTATCATAACCCACAGTTCAGAATGCATGTGACCCACAGATTAATAACTGTTTTGAACTTGTAGATTAACCCAACATTTATAACAATTGCAGTTTGAGTATAACAATTGAGTTCGCCTCATTCATATCACATGTATGAAAGCATTTTGGCTACCCTGTAAAATATATTGATGACAGAAGAAGTTGTGGTGGGACCTACCTAAATTGGGTTAGTGTTAGTGCCTTAGGTAGTGTTTTCTGGCACTGCTTGTTTAGCCTGCATAAATGCATTCAGTGTAAAGCTGCACAATTAAACATTAAAAGATCGTGATCTTAATTCAAACGATCATGAACGATAAATGATAAGGATTTGCATATGTTTATTAATCCTTTGAAGCGCTGCATTCAAGTCTGCATTTTGATCGAGAGAGATTCAGTTTTTTCACTTTTTCAGTTAGTTAAAAATAACACAGAAATACTGGGGTAACAGTTTATCCTTCAGATATAAACACTGATGTTTATGGTAAAAATTACAATCTCTGTTTAATGGAACTTGACGATGGTGAAAGTTGTAGCAATTACATTGTGTAACCAATGGGTGGCGACAAACAACCATCAAAATTATGTCACTGAATAGGTTTTCAAAAATGATACACCTATAATGAAACATGAAGTTTTATGAGTGAATTGTTGAATCATTAATTGACAATAAATATTGCTGTGTACACGATAATAAATTTCTATATTCAATATTATTAGCAATAGTAGCAAAGATCTGTTTCGGATAGAATATTTTCCTTTTTTTTTCAGCTGGTTCTTTCTGGATTTTTATTAACATACTAGGGCTGTAACGATACACCAAACCCACGATTCGGTTCGTATCATGATTTTTGACCCACGATTCGATTCGTATCACGATTTTTTTTTTCGTGAGGGGTGGGAAACTTTTTTTTTTTTTTTTTTTTTTTTTAAACAATATTTTTTATCAAATAACATTTGAAAAATCTTTATAAATTGAACACAAAAGAACAAGATTAACCATGCAAATTATTAACTATATAAATAGCCAAATATAAAATAAATAAATAGACAAAGCTATAACACTTCTGTTTTTTTGTAACAAAATACTGTTGAAAAACAAACAGAACTAAACTCCATTGTGGAGATGATTCGAGCATGTTGAAAATTCTTTTTCAATCAAGTTCTCTTACATTTAAGAGATGTAAACTTTGCCTGACAAATGTGGCAGCATGTGGAGGAAACACAACTAATTTATACAAAGCGCACAAGAATGAGGCTGCCAAAATGCAGTAAAAAAAAAATCTACCGCAGAAGTCAGAAAAACAGGTGCAGCCATCAATTAGTGATGCATTTAAGCGATGCACAAAATATAGGAGGGACAATGTGAGGTGGAACAAATGCACTGATGCAGTAACCAAGAATCTCTGCGAAAAAAATAGTGTCTTTCAATACTTTTTTTTTTCTTTCGGAGACTGTAATCACATCCGACAGCTATAATGAATTGTCCGGACATACATATTTCTCCAAAACAGCTATTCTACGAGCCTACAAACGTATCCGTGGTGAGCTGCAACAGCCCAGTTCCACCACAGTCGAGTATTTTTCACTTACAACAGATGTGGTCGAGTACAGAAATGACACTTTACATGTCGCTAACTTTCCATTTCATTGACACGGAATGGACACTGGCGTCAAAATGCCTCCAAACTGAACCTAGCTGTGCCCAACACAATTGAGAAGATGGAGAAAGCCCGCACGGACCGTGCCCTTTCTGCTGAGAACTATTAAATTCTTATTTTCCCCGGAGCGGAACAAATTTTCACCGCACAGTTAGACAGGCACAAACAAAAATATAATTCATACATTTTTCTTGGAAAAAAATATCTTTTTGAACCGAATTTCGTTAGGTATAAATTTTATATTAAATGTGATGTAGTTTTGGTTGGTCAGTCAACTACTAGATAAAAGAGAATAATGAATAACCTTTGCGGTGATGCGCTTCAAAACAAGCGCGCTATGCTTCAGCGCCAAAACACAAGTTGCCGTGAGATTGTGTTGGTTTGGTAAATAAAATAGCTATGTATATATACATACAAAATACCTAAATAAAATTAAAGTTAAATATTCATAGTTTCAGAGAACCCCATATTAAAGTCGGGACATCTGGTGAACGCCCATCCCTCTCTGTGCAGCCAGATTAACAGTGTGAGCAAAGCATCTTATATGCGGTAAAAAAAACCGGCCACTTCGACAGCATTGGCAATGTTTCGTTGTCTGTTGTCACGGGAACTTTTGATATGCTGATCTTCCAATCTATCACAGCCTCTTTACGTATTCTGTACTTTACGTATCATCTGTATGTTGGTTGTGTTGCCTGTCACTTAAAGCACTTACGGCATATTGTGTGGGTCTTGTCGAGCAATTGCCATCCTTTATCTCCACTGGGTAGCCGAAATGTTGCTATACTGCTGACTTATATGAAGAGGGAGGGTCCGCAATCTCTGGGTAAGTTGCCATGTTTCCTCACGTTCTTCTTCAACTTGCTCAACTTTTGCAGGAGATTGAAAAGTTAGTCACGGGTGTGTCGCGATTCTTCCTTATCACATCGCGACACAGGATCGTGGATCTTAGTGTCGCGATTTCGGTTTCATATCGCGTATCGTTACAGCCCTATAACATACCCAATCGATTTTCAACCAGCTCACGGTGTATTGTTGCATCCCTACTTGTAACTGTTATTGCAACTTAACTGCAATTCTTCACTAAACATAAACAACTGAAAATTTATAGCAACTGATCTTTTGATGCAACAAATTGCTTCACATGTCAATGACTATTAGGTTGTTTTCCTTAAATTAGTCTGAGGTTTTACAGAATGATTGTGTCAATCGTAGGGTTAATAAGCAAGAACGCACCGTCTTTGAGCAACAAGGAGTCTCAACAAGACTTCTGGGACACCTCAGCTCTGATGAATAAACCTCTTGCACCCATTGGAGGAGCACCAATGTCCAGAATCAGTCCAGGTGAGCACAGCCAAGCACCTCACATCGAGCATGATTTAAAGCGGAGACTTCGTCAATACCTTCAGGTTCATTCTTGAGATCTCATGTGTAAGCTCACTAGAATGTGTTAAATGTTGAAATGAACTGCGCTGTACTTGATGGTTTCCTTAAAGTGAATATATTTCGTGTTGATAAATATTAAAAGAATTTAGTCTAAACTTTCATTCACCCTATTATGTGCAAACCATGAATGATTAGAAATTTACATGAGTACCTTTTTGCAACCTTTGTTTACTGATAAAAAATATATAATAAATAACACTTGATTCTGATGACGAGTTCCCTGTATGCATTCTAGAATCAGTAAATGAAACCTTGTATACAATTCTTTTTTTTTTCTTACCCACTTGCTTAAAGCAGTTTCATATTTGGAATTATTCTTGCATAATGTTTATCCGACTTATCATTTTGGGTCCCCCATTAATGACAAGCCTTAAAGGGCACCTATTTTAAATAAATCTACTTTTTAAGCTGTTTGGATAGACATATGTGTAGGTATAGTGTATAGACCGTCATTTTGGGGTGATGTAAACACACCCAGTCCTTTTTGTTTCAATTTAACAGCATAAAAACGGTGGAACAATTGGAGCTGTTTGGAGACCGACCGCAACTTGAATTGATTGACAGCTGCGTATTGACATGTCTCCGTAGTAACGCTTATAATCATATCAACAAGACAGGACGTGAGCAAAGCAACCGGGAATAAAAGGTCTGTTCAGTTCGCGAAGGTCATCAATCACCATCAGATGTGATCAAGAATGAGTTTCACAAGTTTAACACGTGTAAAACAGTGCATGTTTGTAATGAACTACAGCGATTCACTTCAGCTTTACTTCATCACCACAGCCGCGTGTCAGCAAAAAAGACACTTCAATCTCGATTTGTTGACATTAAATCAGGTTTATTTTGTACATTACCATAACAGATATCCATACAGCAGTGGATATTAACCTGTATCCTGTCACATTTGCTTGCAAAAGCAGTGCAAAGCTCAACGTGCGCGCTGTGTGCGTGCTTAAACTTTGTAACTACATTGTGTGTGACTCATCATTGCAACTCCTCAACAAACACATTAAACAGTCATTGGTAACGTTCTCACTGGAGTATTTCTCAAACGTAGTAAGATCTGCTTCCTTTACATCTGTTCCTGTTGCGTCTGTCTGACGTAGCCGAGGGCGGAGATTGAGGCACGCTGACGGGCACGTGGGAACGGTGGGCGGGGAGGACTATCCTTAAAGGCCCAGTACTAAAAACAGCAAAAAGCTGTTTAGAGCTATTATACAGACTTTAGACAGCTATAATTAATAATCTGATGGGTGTTTTGAGCTGAAACTTTACAGACAAATTCTGCTGACACAAAAGACTTATATTAAATATAAAAAAGGGGTCAAATATGTGCCCTTTAATTAAAATAAACAAATTACAAGGAGAGATGAATACTTACTTACTGCCAGGGTAAATATCTAAGTTGATATTTAGCGTAACATCTTATTTTTATGAGGTTGGTCCTTAGCCCAACGCTCAACACCGAACCTGGAGGATTAGAACAATCTGACAATTTAGCTTACCCAATTCACCTACAGCGCATGTCTTTGGACTGTGAGAAAACCCATGTGAACACGGGGAGAACATGCAAACTCCACACAGAAATGCCAACTGACCCAGCTGGGGCTCAAACCAGCAACCTTCCTGCTGTGACGCGACAGTGCTACCCACTGCACCACAGTGCCACCCAAGGAGAGATGAACACAATTGAATAAATATATAAATGATCTTCTATTGACTTTTACATTATTTAGATACAGACATTCAATAATCAAACACTAATAACACTAAAGTCTTCATATAAATATTTAAATACAATTAATCTTTTTTTTAAAACTTTCAAATTGCTTGGTTTATATTTGCTTGAAATCTTACAAATCCAAATGAAAATCTGGCAACACTATTTCGATGGTCCATTTGAGTATTAGTAGACTGTCTACTTAATATCTGTAGATACTGACATTCAACAAACATTTAACTGACTTTAAGAAACTTTGCAAGTACATGTCAGCTTACACTAACCCCAACACTAACCCCAACTTAACAGTCTACTAATAATCTATTGAGAATTAGTTGCAATGTAACTTAAATTCAACAAACGGACTATCAAAATAAAGTGTGACCGAAAATCTTTCACTCTATTAGGGTTAAACTTTGAGTCCCATGTTCTGAACTGTGGTGGCTGGTTATTATAATCCCAACATGTCCTGCAATGTGACTAGCAGAGAGCACATTGCGATATCAATGCTGAAACGGTATATTGTGCAGCCCTACACTTGTTTCTTAGATGTTATCTCCTCTTTGTTGAATAAAATGTGTTACTCTGCTCACAGGAAACTTTGTAACTACAACATACAATCTTTCTGGAGGATACATACCTTCTTTTCAGAAGAAGGAAGTAGGTTCCGTTGGCCAGAGGATTCAGCTCGCTCCTCTCGGACACCAGCACGCACGTAAGAGTTCAGTTTTATACATTACAGCATCTACTAATGTATTATTTCTGTGCTTTGACTTTGCCTTTCCAAGGATTGATAACATCTTGGAATGACCATTTTATGCTTTTCTAAATGGCTTGGACATTGAATATAAAGGTGAAGTGTGTAGATTTTCACAGTGATAATGTTTTACTTTAAGGATGTAATAATTCACTGTACTCACGATGCAATTCAATTGACTTTTTCTTTGTGAACAATAAAATAATAATAATATACAAACCCAAATAATTTTATATTATAACTCTGGCATTGCTTTACTGCTTTAAATTAATTGCATGAGTTCTTGGTGGGATTGTCTATTTGTTTAATTTTAACTCTTTAAAACTTGACACAATTCACCTTTATACAAACCATTATTCTTAGACCCCAAAAGTTTAAATTCCTCTCAGAGCCTTCTAGTTTTTTTTAAGCTTTTTCTTTCTTGCTCTTTAAAATTATGGCATGTGTTTGCTTTATTATGAGCTTTTTACAGATCTGTCGTAACTTTCTACATTCATTCTGTCTGTCCACTCAAACCTGTTTCATTTCTATCTGCTCTTTAGTTGATCTGTCTGCCACTGCTGACTGTAAAACTGGCAAAGCTAAACCTTCAAAGTCCAAACCTTCCTCTACAGTTTCAGTCAATGATAACTCTGAAGGTAAACGCTTAGATCAATAGCAGTCTATAATAATAATCATGAGTCCCTGGCTCCAAAATGAATGTTATGGAAGCCTGTTTCCACCACTGAATGATAAAAAAATATATACCAATAATAATAATAATAATAATAATAATAATAATAATAATAATAATAATAAT
>CAIGQQ010015131.1:8308938-8324418 GCA_903798035.1 Danio albolineatus | reverse complement strand
ATATATATTAGCCTATCAGAATGGCATCTCTGAATACAAATTTGATATCAGACTGAGGTTGCCTATACATTTTTGCACACATATAAACAATGTGCTTAATGCCGCTTTCTGAAATTACTTTATCACTTCCACTTACTTCGGTTAATTTGCAATTCTACAATTCCACTTACATTAACATGTCTTAGTAGTTTACAGTTACAATAACGTAACAAAGCGACATGGGTACCCAAAATCTGCGCTACAGCAGCACGCCAGAACATCTAATTTCTTAAGCCGTTGAAAAAAGGTTGATATGCACAGACGGCACCAGCCAACAGAGCTGTAAGGATTTATACGGGTGGTTAGAATATTTATTACGTTTTCGCTCAGTAATTCTTTCGATGATCAAAATGACAAGAAAAAAATAAAAATAACAGTGTGATTAAATAAAGGTTAATTGTAAATGAAGGGAAAGTGATTAAAAATACATTTGTTTAAAGGGATAACAAATGTCTCATGGTGTAGGCTAACTTAGTTATAATATCTGAGGTTGTACAAATATTTTAATATTGTCACAATTAAAACAACAAGTGAAAAATGCCACACTGCTCCTGCTCTTGCAGCAGGATTCTCAACTTTTACCTTTTTCAGGTGTCGTTGTCGTACACGTGCCCATAGTAGAGCGCATGCGCTGTGAGGTGGTTCTCTGTTTTTATTGCAAGGTGAGTAGATTTTGTTCAGGTAAGGTGGAATTTTGCTTAAGGACAGACGACCCAGTGAGATAACACTGTGTCATGTACCACATTCAGAAAGAAGAGACAAGAATGTCACTAATGGGCAAAATGGGAGACTGGCAGGTACGTTCTCTTCTTTAAGATATGAGGGTGATGCTACAATTACTTTTAATAAGTTTTAAGCCTTATTCTCCATGGTAACGTTTTATTTATACAAATTTAATGATTAAAAAGCTTTTAAATAAATTGCTACAAACCAAAAATGGATGTATCACCCTAGCTCTGCTTTCGAGACTGAAAGATATGTGATGAAAAAATGATCAGATTTCTCTAAAACAAACACTCTTATAGGGCAGAAGGGCAACTTTGCTATTAGAAATGGAAATGCCTACTTATTTAGTCTATTTAATTTTACTTTCTACTTTAAATGTTTTATTTTATGCTGTTTGCTGTTTGTTCATTGTTGTTCAGTTAGCCTGTGCAGGCCTTCGCATACATTTTCTATTGCAGGATAAATGGGAAAAACTATATTACTATTTTCTCAATACATTTGTTTCCCACTGTTTTGATTGTGCCCTTCTGTGTCAAACACTGTCCGTAAGTATTGTAGTCCAGAGTAAAAATTGCACATGGGAAAATCTGAAAGAAAAAGCAAAACAAACAAAAACAAACAGTTTTGTGATTATATAGCACCATATCGAAATTTTTAGATTTTTGCGACACGAATATAGCTTACAATTTTCTCATTTTGAAATTTGCGACAAAGTTTTAGAAAAGCAGACTAGTTCTTAATTTTCTTTTGTGCGACTGGTTTCAGCGATGCGGACCCCCAATCAATAAGCAGCGAACAACAAAGCAGCACACCCCATTCATTTCTACTGCGCGTTTCTCTGCCTCTCTTAATGATCATTGTGTCTTAGTTTCTTTCGGCCTCTCATTAATGACAACTGGACTCACCCCACCAAAAATGGTAATGGGGTAATGGAAAGACAACGCCTTAGACTCGGCGACCTGTCTTCTGACCTCATTCACATTTAACAAGCCATGTTGTTGTGTTAATTATTTACATTTATCAAATTGCGCTGTTACACGTTGTAAATAGATGTATACCTACTGAAGAATTGACTTTTTGCATAACATTATTGCGAGTATGTTACAGGCAAACGTTCACTGTAGGACTAAAACAACATTTTGCAGTTGTCAGACTGGGCGCAATTTATTTTGGCCAAACCAAATCACAAGAATGCAACATAACCGTATCGTTTAATAAATAGCCTATTTTACAAACTACTTGTGGAGTGTAAATTCGACATTTTTAATACTGTTTGAATGATTTATTTATTTTTTGTTCGTAGTTCAAGTGCCTGAATTATTCCAACTGGATGATTGATTCAAATAAACAGGAGAAACTCTCATTCACCACTTATATCAGCCCTGCAATTTACCGTTCCCTTTTGAAATACAAATGAAACGCAGTAAAGGTATTCTTGCTGGAATTCTCGTTGCAGTTTCTACCTGTGTATATTCATTGGCTTTGCTCTCTTGATATGCTAATGAGGGTTATTACAGTAGCGATCGAGTCTCTCTCTTCCACCATTAGAGGGAGATCTGAGCGCGCAGCTCGAGCCTTGTATGCACTGTGTCAAACTCAAGCGAAGGCGCACTGCACTCTATCCACAACCAATGAAAATGCTTTGGAAATTAACTGATAATATTAAATTTGAAGACTTCGAGGTAAGCGGCTTAACCAGGCTTTTGATACAAAATGTTGCATGATATTTATTAAAATTCGGAACGGTTTAACTTTTCTCGTTTAGTTTGTTTTTATTTTAATGGGTTTCTGTTTTGGTGCTATTTAGAGCAAGAACTGATAAATGCAATTTTGTGATAAGTTATTAAAAACGGCATGATCCATAGCACAAAGTTTAATTGTTTCCAGCATAATACTAATACTATTAATAATAATAATAATAATAATAATAATAATAATAATAATATGGATTAGGATAGGAATAATAATAAATACACTACTAATACTACTACTACTACTAATAATAATAATAATACAAATTGACAAATTACAAGCTTACCAAACGCAAATTTGGTAAGTGTGTTTATTGTCAAAAACATATTATCATCAATCATGCGTGCATTTTAGTAGTAGTCAAATTACTTTAAAAATGTATGCGTTTTTTTTCTTTTTCTTCATCATGTCTTTGCCCTCTCCATGTTGTGTTTGTGGTGAATGCAGTAATATGGGAGTAGTTTGCGGAGTGGCGAAGCCAGTAAAACGTGTTTTCGCTGAGAATCACACGCCATGATCAGGAATGAACCTCTGTTTCTCCACGTGTCTTTACGAGTTTCTTTCCGCGCACAGACTAGTTTTGACTATAATAAATAGCTTAGTTTTGTAATTGCGCATGTCATGGACGCTGAGTAAAATATGTAGGATAAATAGCTGTAAAGTTTATTGAAAATGCGCTCTGGCGGTGAGTTAATCTGCATCGGCGTAAATTCGTGGTGAGGGATTCTAGTGGGCCATGGAGAACGAACAGACGAGGATTAATATGAAAAACAATGAGGTAGACGAGCATCCAGTGAACAGTAAAAATGTGCCAGCCCAGATGCCCTCAGCGTTTGCTGGATTTTCACCAGAATCGGAGGTGCATATTGTTTCCTTCCTTGTGTTCTTCCCCCCTCGTTCTGTCTTTCTTTCACTTTTGCTTGCCCTCGAACCTTTTAAAATGTTCCCCCCTCTCTCTGATTCGTCAGACGCAGGAGAATGTCCCTCTTTTTTTGTCTCTCTCTCCCTCTCTCTCCCACTCACTCCCTCTCTCCTCATCTGATTAGATATACTGATTCCTCATTCAATGGACGTCATTTAGTGCAGTCTGCCTTGAGTTGCTTCCTCGCTTCACGCTCGATTTCCGACCATTCTTCTCTTATTAAGTATTCGTGTAATATTAATAGTCATGAATATCTACTATTAGGAGTGCAGAGGAAGAGGCACATTTGTGCTAACATGAGCTCAAGCGAGGGAACAGCTTACTGACAGAGCCGGGAGACGCCAAAGGGATCTAAGAAACTTTAGAGAAAAGCATTGCATCTAAAGGGCAGACGAAGAACAGTGGGAATTTACCCAGATTCTGATGGATTATTGCTTTATTTGAACGCTGGCCACCGCCACCTCGCCCTGCAATAATTGTTGGCTTGATTTAATTTGCACGTTCATTTTCGATTTGTGCCTCTGAATTTCTCGTCTTTTGAAGTCCTCGGAAATCTTCACAGATGTTAGTGCACAGTTTTTCCGCGATGGTGAGTGACTGTCGGGAGTACAGATCTTTCTGCACTCAACATTTAGCCTACTTCCGATTGTTGTTGTTGTTGTTTCATCCTGTCGTTTACTCTGTTCCATCGTGCAAGCCGTTTATGGTAGTATCAAATGCTATTACAAAGATTTTCTTGATGTGAGCTGTGGTTAATTGTTAATTTCCTTTGCATTTCGGTTGGCTCTTTAACTGGTAAACGAATAACAAACGTTTGACGTACATTTTAAGCATCCTGATATTGTGGATATTAATAATTAGAACGCCTTTGTTTCATTTTTTATTTCTGTTATTATTGTTCTCTAACAAATAAAATGGTTATTTGCTTTCCTACAGAAATGAAAAATCGGCTAGCGCCTACGAGCGATAACAAAATACTCCTGGTTTTATTAGGCTGTTATTATTGTGATTATGATGATAATTATTATGGTCATCGTAAATAATAATAATAATAATAATATGCCTAATAATAATATATTAGCACAGGAAATAATAATAATAATAATAATAATAATAATACAAAGAGTTATTACAAAGAGTTATACAAAATATGTATAAGAGCAATAAAGTGACACTTTATCGTTCTCTCTTTCCAAAGGATCGCCATGACGGCACCAGCAATGGCACAGCCCGGTTACCCCAGCTGGGCGGCGTGGGCCAGTCTCCGTACACCAGCGCTCCTCCGCTGTCTCATACGCCCAATTCAGACTTCCAGCCGCCATACTTTCCGCCCCCCTACCAGCCCATCTATCCGCAGTCTCAGGACCCTTACTCTCACGTTAATGACCCATACTCCATCAACTCTCTGCATGCCCAGTCTCAGCCACAACACCCGGGATGGCCCGGTCAGAGACAAAGTCAGGAGAGCAGCCTGCTGCACCAACACCGCGGGTTACCGCATCAACTATGTCGAGAGTACCGCAGAGAAGTGCTTCTACCCTCGGGTCACGGCATTGATACTGGACTCACGGATTCAATCCCTATCCATGGAATACCTCACTCTTTAGAAGATGTTCAGGTAAGAAGAAAAGCTCAAATCTTGCAATGTGCAGCCGTTCAACGCGATTTTTCAGACTTGCTGCTAATGCATTGACCGAATAATCAAATGTTGGGCTGTTTAAGTTGCGCTAATTAAATCTGTTGTTTTATTTACATACTAGGAATAAAGAAAAGAGCATTTTGACACTGTATATTGGCAACTTGGTGTGTAAAATGTGACAGTTTCTTTAATATCATGCACTAGAATGTAGGCCTAATAAACTTAAATTTAATTTAAATTAAATTTCAGTATGTTAGATTTTTGGGCTCATAAATCACAGCATGTTTTGATATTGAATTTAAAAATATATATATTATTGCAAAATCATATTCATAAACGACAGCATGAGTATTAAATAATACAAAGAAAATTATTTAATGTATTTGTTATTGCATTTTTTCTACGCTGTTGTTCATCCCAGAAACACAAACTGAGTGATGTACTGAGTTTTTTTGATTAATATACTCTGTCACTTTTGGACGTGATTCTTGGCTGCCCCCCTTTTCATAAGTAATCTGATTGCAGTGTGCCTGCTGAAGAGAACTGACGAATAGAGAACCTAGACAAAAAAAATGTTCCTCAACCATTGCATGTTTTATTTTTGTTCTTCTTTATTCTTTTGTTGGGTGAACTTAAGTATTTGCTATTATTGTATTGCTATAACCGATACATACAATGTGTTATTGTACAAAATATATATTCCTAAAAAATCAAGTTTATATTGTAAAAAACATAATATGCAAACCGTTGGTGCATTTTTAAAATATATTTTTAAATATCGCGTTTAATTACGTTTGCAAGTACGATGTTTTCAAACATCCGATCATTATTAATACGTTTTTCTATGCTTGCAGCAAGTTGACGATCAAGGACTTCACATCCCAGACCAAACTGTAATAAAAAAAGGTAAGCAATTTCCTCTCAAATTCCGTCCGTACTACCACTAGAAGCCCTCTGATCATAAAGTCTACTCGTCCTTGCTGGGATACGGATTGGGTTAATTTGTAGGCCTTGAAGATAGCCTGGTGATAAGGCACAAACCATTTTACTAAGCGTTCCATATCCGGTAGGCTACTATTTATGTAATATATGCACGCTAAAATGGCGCTTGGCTTAACTTGGTTTGTGACTATTTAAAATCGCTTAATGAAATTGGTAAAATGTCGCATTCAAAAGGTGACGAGAAATGCACGTTGAGACGTTTACTATGGAACGCGTTTGTTAAAATTGATTAAAGGCACATAACTTTATGAGAAAAAAAATATTATTTTCACACAATAATTTTTATTCATTTTTTTTTATTTTGCAATTATGCGCCTCATTGTTATACTTGGATTCCATTGTGTCAAGTGGACTGCATGAAATTTTGATTTTTTTTTCATTTAAAAAATAATATTTTGTTTTAACAAAGTAAAATATTTGATTTTTGAATGCGTTGTGCCATGCACATATGCAGAACAATACTCGTTGCACATGTACGTAATAATTGCGATCTCACGAGTTCGTTTAACTCCTCTTTTCTCTATTAGTCTCCCTTGAGCTATTAATGTCACTAGTGATCTATCCAAAAGTCCCTGCGCTTTTGTTTCCGGTTAGCACATAAAGAAACAACGGGCGCTGCATGGGGATTTAGGCCTGAACACTTACTCATAGACGCGTGTATTTAAGTGTGTGTTGCCTGTTTGTATTTCTGTGTATGAATCCATTCATGTGCTGATTTATATAAGTTAGCAAGAGTTCAAAGCTTAAAAGTAGTTTAGAATTATAAAAAATAATACGCAGGTTTATTTGGTTTAATTATTATTCTTATAATTATTATTTTTATTCTTATTATTATCATTATTAAAAATATTTACTGAAATAGTAGAAATACAGCTGACTTTTTTACTTGAAATCCAGCAATAGAAGCTACACTGCGCAGTTAGTGGAAAATTCCCCCTATTCCATGCATGTTGAACCGTCATTTTCTCCGAGCTTGCTGTTGAGTCACCATTGCGAGAATGTGACATATTTTGATGGCTGGGCCACTTCATTACTTGGGACATATTCTAGCAGTTACATTCATGGGCTGAATGAAAAGCTATTGCAGTAGTATCTATTTTCCTTCCTCTCTGATAAGACCACATTGCCTTTGATTCCACAGAGGCGTACGAGATGATGTGCATATAAACGCATATGTCTAATCTTACTCAAAGGCTGCCTGCTGCAAAGCAATTCATCTTTTTCCATTTGGTTGGCGCTGTAGTCTCGAATGGGGGCCTAATCATGTTCTTTTTTTTTAAGGTCCCGTTTCCATATCCAAGAACAACAGTAATATCTCTGCTATACCGATAAATAAAGACGGGCTATTTGGAGGTGTGGTAAACCCGAACGAAGTGTTCTGTTCGGTTCCGGGTCGCCTGTCTCTTCTCAGCTCGACGTCAAAGTACAAAGTCACAGTAGCGGAGGTGCAGAGACGTCTTTCTCCGCCTGAGTGCCTGAACGCTTCCTTGCTCGGCGGGGTCTTGAGGAGGTGAGCTGAATTTTCATTGTTACATGAGTAATTTATATTATCAAGCGGTCACCAGGCTCGCCGAATATGTATTTTTTCTATAGCCTATTAGCCTAAAGTCTATATTACGTCTTATTATATTTTCGTATAATTGTGTAGTGGCCTACCCAGCTGCATTGAGCACATGCTGTCATGTCTTCATGCAAAACAATTTGATGGACACTTGTAACCTTAGTCTGGAAATTAAAACTTGATGACAGTGAGCTACATTCAATTGCCAACGCCAAAGCAAAAGCTTTTTAAAGTAAAGGTTTCACGTTCAGCATAAAAATTATTATTTATGCTCACGCTCGCTCAGGTGTTATAAATACAAATAATGTTACATTACAATACAATATAGCATGTTTGTAGTTAATTAACATGAATGGTATATTTTTAGTATGTTTCGTGGTTAACAGGCATACATTTTTTCTTATTTATAGGGCTAAATCTAAGAATGGAGGACGATCTTTAAGAGAAAAACTAGATAAAATCGGATTAAATCTACCAGCAGGAAGACGCAAAGCAGCCAATGTCACTCTCCTCACGTCATTGGTGGAAGGTAAGTTTTCTGTTGAATATATATTTTTAATAAAGCAGCTGCTTATTGTGGCTACGTGCGAGAGCCAGTATAAATCAGTATTTGCATTATTCGTGAAAAAAAGAGTGTCTGTTTTGCAAGGTGAATCATAAATAGAACAATAATCGAATCAGAACAGGGGACATAGTAACCTCTCCATTTCAACATAAACACTTGTCTTTAAATTTGTGAACTGTGTGAAATCGGGTTTCATAGGGCCTACTTTGTTCTGTTTAGGGAGCGTGGTTGTTTTTTCGACATTTTTGTGTAGCAGATCCAGCCACATAAAAATATGTCAAACGTTATTATTATTATTGTTATTGTTATTATTATTATTATTATTATTATTAGGCTACTGCAACTAGTATGTTGATTTTATCCTTGTCGGTTTAATGCAGTTGACCTGTAGGTTGAAAGCCTATTATAAAAAATAAATGAGTTAATTATGTTGCACTGCGAAGATGCCATTGCTTTTGAATAAATCCATTTTGCTTGTAAAGTTGGAGGTGATTATTCCGTGCAGTGGTATTTGGTGTGCCATGGGTTTTAAAGGTGAAAGCTGGAGACGGTTCATTGGTTCCTGTTAATCATTGACGCTGAAGACTGAATGTAATATTCATCGTGCTTCATTGAAATTTAGTCTTGTATGGTAATGAGCCTGAAGAAATGTATGATTCCTGTGAGATAAGGGCGAGGGGTGGGGGTGGTGGACACGCAAGCAGACGCTGATTTAGTCGGAGGACACTGGCTTTCTGAAGTGCTGTTATTGTTTATGATCTGCTCCATTTTATGGAAAGCAGTTTAGTGGAGTTGAGCTTTGATGCTAATTGGCGCATGCGTTCTTCCAGATTCTAGGCTCATGACAGGAAGGCTCGCAGTAAAAACCCAACTGTTTCAGGAAATTAAAACCAAAGACTTTAGTAAAAATCAACTAAGCACAGACCTGTTCGTCGAAGCCTGTCATGCATAAACCAAAAGTAGGCCTATAGGAAGATTTACTTTTAGTCTTAAATTTCCAAAGTTAGGCACATTCTAACGAATTTATGTTATTATTATTAGATTATTATTATTTTAGGTAATGGAAAAAATATGCATTAATATCAAAATGGACTGAGAGCCGTGTCCTGCTTGTTGGACGAGGACGTTAATTAGATAACGAACATGAAAACTGTGATTTACTGTACTGGATTTTAGTAACGTTACACATACTGACTCCCATTTTCTTCTAGGTGAAGCTGTGCATCTGGCCAGAGATTTCGGTTATGTATGTGAGACTGAGTTTCCAGCAAAGGCGATAGCTGAATACATGAACCGACAGCATTCCGACCCAAATGAACAAGTCCAAAGAAAAAACATGTTACTGGCTACGAAGTAAGTGCTATTCTCTCTATCCAGAAGCCAAAGCGTGTTTCACTGTTTATGACTTTATTTCCGTGTTTATTTGAGTTTTCCTTTTGCTGAATCGCCTATACGTGTACTAAAAATATGCTACATTTAACCTTTAATAAAAGAGCTGGTTTAATTCCTGCTTTTTTGGAGCTTTTTGGTTGTATGAAGTACATTTAAAATATTCCACGAAACGGTATGCTTCCTGCAATGAAAAACCTCGGTATGTTTGCTGCAATGAAAAATAAATAAAAGTCAGAATATAAAAGATGAGCACCAGTGTCAATTAAAACACACAGGGCTGCAAATAACAATAATTTAGAATAAAAATGTACAAGACGACTCTATCATGTATTTCTGACATAGATGCGACTCTCTTAAACTGAACGTGAGTTGTCCATCGCTATGACACGACACTGCCCATCGAACTACTGTCAAATGGAATATGTGTGTCATCAGGGACACATATGGACCACATAGTCTAATACATGTCTGACGTCATAGCATCAGCTGTAATTAGCTTCCTCCTGACACGCATCCTGCATTGTGTCTCCTTCTAGACAAATCTGCAAAGAGTTCACGGACCTGCTGTCTCAAGACCGCTCACCCTTGGGGAATTCACGTCCACAACCCATTCTCGAGCCCGGGATTCAGAGCTGTTTGACCCACTTCAGTCTTATTTCTCACGGATTCGGAACTCCTGCCGTCTGTGCGGCCCTCACAGCTCTGCAAAACTATCTGACGGAGGCAATTAAAGCAATGGACAAAATGTACCTGAACAACAATCCCAACAGCCACAGTGACACGGGGTCGAAAGCGGGTGACAAAGATGAGAAGCACAGAAAGTGATATCCAACCACCACCTCCCAATTAATATGACAAAACTACAAATAACGAACACACTAGTGATCAAGATGAAAACACTGAACCCACCACCTTCCAATCTTGGCATTTAGATTTTTTTAAATTAATAAAACAGTAAATTGTGGGAATTGCGGACAAAGCATTTCTCTTAATCAAAATAAAGCAGTGTGCCAATGAAAGGAGTACAGATCTGCCACAACTGGACTTTTCATGAACTTCCTTTGTATGAGTTCAACGGACTGAAATTCAGCGATTTCCCTTCAGTATCCCAATTTACGATTGTAGCCATGTGACAAGAAGAAGCTGAAAGAGGAAGATTTTCTATCAGTATTGTGAATAATAAACTTGAAAAAGAAATCTACAGCTCCATGCCATGACTTTTAAAAAGTGACTTTTCACTCGACTAAGCGACCAACTTGAACTTTGAATTTCAACACGATTCACGGTTATATGAGGGAATCTGTGTTCATGTATGTATATATTTATTTATGTGTAATTTAATGGGAAATGTAAATATGGTACGTCTGTTCAAACTTTTTTTTTAATTTATCTGGTGCCTCCTGTTTTAGTGGGTTTGAATATTCGCTTAGTTCTTCATGTGGTTTTATGGTTCTTAGAAAACAGAAGTTTGGGGTATTCTTCTCTGGGATATTTCAATTCAGCCCTCTTGTAGCATGTTGAGGCGACACTGAAGCAAGTGAACAAATTGAAAAGAAATAAACATCCATTTTCTACATATGATCCTTATGCCATTCAGTTTTAGATCGAAGAAGGTCATTAAAGAGACCCCGACGATGCTAGTTTTGTGTTTCTATCTTCTTGTTTTTTTTATACAAGCTTTTTATGTGTTGTGCCAATCACCTCTTGTTCTTCCCTCAAAGCACCACAAGAGCAATAAATGGATATTGTCTATGGATTTTTTTTTCTCTCTTTAGAATAAATTCAACATTTGGGACCATCTGATATTTTGTGTGTCCACTGTCTAAATTGGAGGCGGTTTTATCTGTATTGTATAAACCTGTGCTGGCAATAGCTCCCATGCCTGTCAATGTATTATAGTTCTTTGTTGCCCAGAAAAAAAATAAATATTTGATACGCTTCATGTCGATTTTTATTCATTACTTTTTTTATTCACTGCTTGCTGCGATGTATTCCTCTCTCTCTTTTCTATTCAACACAGTTACTGTAATTGAGTTTAACTCTCCCTTGACGATTGCTCCATGCAATAAGCAGTTGAACCCATTGTTTCCCTCAAATATAAAAAAGAAAAAAAAACTTACTTTCAACTCTTAGTTCAGAGAACAAGATCATTCAAATATGGCAGGGAGCTTTTTTGCCAAGCCAAATGACACAGAAAACAATGAATTCTTTTTCGTGTTTGAAGTGAATGTGTGTAGTTTTAGCCCTCGAGCAAGAGTGCTCTTTAAATCAGTCAGATGTAGAATCCAGCTGAAGGTTAGTGCAGTTGCCATTTCCATGCCTTTATTTGTAGACGCCACCTTACTTTTCCTGATACACTGTCAGCAATGCCGTGATAAATATTTATGCCATTGTAATGTAAATCTATGGGTTTGCTGAAATCAGTTTACAGTTCGTTGGAATTAAATTGTGTTTATGGCACCTTAGCGTAAAAGCAACAACCAGCACTCGTTTCATAATTTTACTCTTGCAATTTCGTTGAGTCACTGCGTACCCTCGCAGATAATGTCATGCCCAAACACGAATGGTTATTTTGTGCATTGCATAACTCAGATTCAAATAGAGTTTGATTGTTTATTAATAGCGTGCGTCTAGAAATCAATCTCCACCGGTGCTTGCTGGATTTGCTAGCTGTATTCTGCTCATGTGCAGCACAGCAGACATTTGTCATGGCACTGAGGGAAAAACTGCCTGCACAAAATTTTCACCATAGTGACCATTCGTTTAAAACGTTTTTCTTTTTTCTTTTCTGTGCTCTGACAGTCTGTTTGACTCAGATGCAGTTGTTTTCAAATAACATGAACGGAGCCTAACTGTACATGTCCTTGGCATAATTGCAATGCACAGTGCAGCAGCAGGTGAAGCGAGGCATTGTCTGTCAAGACTGTTTTTGTTGGCTGCTTCTCAGATTGTGTGTGGGATTCTAACCTCGGGCACAATAGCTCTCTCAGAAAGGATACCCGGCTGCTCCTCCTGTTCAGGCGTAGAAAAAAAAGAGCATGAATAGTCATTTTAGGGGAAATCACAATCATGTTAAATCGTATTCATCGGAATTAGGAATTCCTTCACGTGCATGTGTGTTATTACACTATGTAGTTCTATGTGTTACCATTGTTTTGCCTATTTTTTAACTGAAATAGTTAATTTATTTGAAAAGAATAATGCCTTGGAAAATGAAAATTATAATAATAATAATAATAATAACAATAATAATACTAAAATAAATAAAAAATACATTAACCAGAGCGTAGGCTAGTGAAATTTGATTTTTTACGAGTCGATAAGCATTACCAATTACACAATTTGTGTGTTATAATAACGTGCACAATTATGTTGAGTAAATTCATTATATCTTCGCATATCTATATTTGAAAAAAGTGACATAAAAATGCTAAACTTAAATGACTAAAATGATTCTCAAAATGTTGCAAGGTTTCTAATACACGTTCTCTGTATTTCTCGCACCCTCTCTCACACAGTCTGTTATTGACGTGTGTAAAGAATGTGTGTCTGTAAAAGAGGGTTTGAGCAGGAGACATTTACGCAAGCGCGTTTGGATCTGCTTCCAACTTTTAACTCGTTTTATTTTTAGAACTTGCGTTATTAGTACAAATGAAAGTCTCGAAACTTTTTCTTGTCATCTTATAATAATCATAGAAAACCTGTAGTATTCATGTGAAACAGACTATTCCTAAAATGATTTACACACATTTTAAAAGAAGTGTAGACTTTCATTATGAATTATATGCTATTATATTGGAGGTTATTGTATATTAAATTATCATTCGTTTTATTACAGCATTTTAATCCTCTTTGCATGTGCATGCATCTTTTTATTTTCCCAAACAATAAAGCCACAAATACAGTTTTCATGGCATTTGCCTAGCCCCTAATAACTATATCCAACACATAGCATGTAGGCTAATCTAATTACATGCGTACATTATTGTCTACTTCTGTTAATATTTGTAGTTCATAAGGATCGTAACTTACCGAATGCAATGACCAGGCTTTTTGATAACAAATTTAAAAGTAGAAGTAAACGCACAGTTAGTCTTCATTATGTTCGGCAGCATTTCACGAATGTGTTGGAAAGACCAACTGATACTGGTGAAGATTTTGACCTCATTTCAGCACCTGACAGCTCCCGTATCGCGATGTGCTGCATATTTAGTGACCAGTGCAACACATCGATACGACAATATCAAAACCGACCAGTAAATGCGAAATTTCACCGCAAAGTAGAAAAGTCAATAGGATATATACCTTATTTAACAAAAGTGACAAATAATCTGTTAAATTACAATGGAAAAAAAGGTACAAAATCACCAAATCAATGTAATGCATTAATTTGTACAACAACAATAATAATAATAATAATAATAATAATAATAATAATAATAATAATAATAATATACAAATTAATGCATTACGTTGATTTGGTGATTTTGTTCCGTTTTCTTCCCATGGTAATTAAACAGATTTTTGGTCACTTTTGTTAAAACAATTAAAAAGAAGATGCAAAACGATCTTTGTCATTACACAAATTATCACATTAATGACTCAAACAAGATGTTTATTTGATTATGGTTGGAAGTTTTATACTGTCTTATAGACAGAGTGCTTATTTCTAGGACGAAAATACACGAGCTCCTGGAATGATGACACAAGTAGCCTATCAAATCATATGACGTAATTATGTAAGTTTTCAATTGAGCACAAAATGGTTAATTGATCTGGACTCGTAACTTTACCACCCCTTCAACTGACCCGTCCCGACTAAATAGAGAGGGCCCCTTAATGTCAAAAGAGGTCAGAAGCTTCATCAAATCACCCATGATTACTTACGACATAGGGTAATCGATTATAACACCAAGAGTCTTTGAATAAACAGATTATTCTAAATAAACGGGCTACTCAATTAATGCAGGTTTTTGCATTTAGATACATAATGAAGTATGGGTGGAATCTCTCTCTCTCTCTCTCTCTCTCTCTCTCTCTCTCTCTCTCTCTCTCTCTCTCTCTCTCCGTTTCATTGGTTGATTGTTAACATTTACACTATTGCCAAAGGGTGTAGAGCATTCACAGAACAAGTAAAATATACGGATTTACATTGCAGTGTCGGACGGGATGAGGTTATATTGAGTATACAATTTGATCATTATAAATTATTATGATTATAATATAATTTTTAAAATATGACAATAAACGAATAAAAAATATACAAACAGGCTACGTGGTTCTGAGGTTAAGGGTGAAGCAAACTGAAAAAAGGAAAAGTAATTAAAGCGAATGATGATGTAAAAGTAGAAACATATACAAAAATGACAATTGAACAGCATAAGACGTCACGTATGCTTAGGAACTCATCAATGTAGTACCAGAATAAACGTCTTTTATTTTTCATTCATTAACAAAATGAAGAAATTGGCTACACCTCCTGATCTCCACAACCCAATGTCTTCACACATATTCGTGTGTGTACCTCAAAATAAAGCGTCTACGACTGCGTTATGCTTCGCCCTTTTGCTTCAAATAGTTGATATTCTAGTTTCTTCCTCCCTCTCTCTCTCTCCTCTCATTCTCTGAAGCCAGCCGGGGGGAGTGTCGCCGCGGGCCAAACATATGCTTCTTTCCATTGCACTAATCCAAATTCAGCGTGCAGGAATAATTGCTGGAGTGGCCGTGCTTTCGCAGGGCTTTGTCCCGTTCTGGCTCTCGTCAGCCAGGCACACGCCATTTCAATCAACTTCTTTGAGGGCTGTCTCTTTTTATCAAACCTCAAAACCTCGCCAGAGATGTGAACATTCAACAAACCCAAAAGGATGATATCGCATCTTCAT
>CAIGQQ010015131.1:8247913-8271204 GCA_903798035.1 Danio albolineatus | reverse complement strand
ATTATATTATATTATATTATATTATATTATATTATATTATATTATATAGTTTTTAGGAGGACGTTTCATAGACTTGGCTAATTAGTTTAAGACTTTGCATTGACGTAATGGGAAATCTTGGCAGTTTTTCTGAGGCTTTTTAAATATTATATCAATATTGGAATTGTATCGTAATGACCAAAATTTAGAAATATATTGTAATGTAATCTTAGGTAACATTGTCCAGCTTTTACTGTGATTTTTCTGGAGCGAAAGAACAACAACAACCGTTATTAAATTGAATCTGTTTATGCAGAGGTTGATGTTAATTCCTGGCTGTGTTTTTATTTACGTTATAGCATCAAATAACCACACTAAAAACATCTCTGTCTGTCTCTTTTGTCTGGTTTAATTACAATTGAACCTATATTTTATTTAGCAAAATAGGTTACTCTGGTGGTTTAAATTAAATAGCTCACTCATCTAGGTAAAATAAACTCCAGCACTTAAGTTAAAACAGTTTAACAAAGCATAACAACCCTTAACAATAGTGCCGTTTTTGTAAAATAATAGCCTTGTTAATAAAGGCTTTTTAACTTTTTCACCTACTTTTCAAGTGCCTTGGACTGATGACAACATGTCAAACCTTGAAGCGGATGTGCTACAGCAGCATAAGACCACACTGGGTGCCACTAAGAACAGGAAACTGAGACTACAATTTGTACAGGCTCATCAAAATTGGACAATAAAAGATTGGAACAATGTTGCCTGGTCTCATTAGTCTCGATTTTTGCTGTGACATTCAGATGGTAGGGTCAGAATTTAGCGTCAACAATATGAAACCATGAATCCATCCTGCATTGTATAAACGGTTCAGGCTGGTGGTGGTGGTGTAATGGTGTGGGGGATATTTTCTTGGCACACTTTGGGCCATTAGTACCAATTGAGCATCGTGTCAACACCACATCCAACTTGAGTATTGTTGCTGATCATGTCCATCCCTTTATGACCACAGTGTACCCATCTTTTGATGGCTACTTCCAGCAGTATTACGCGCTTTGTCATAAAGTGCGAATTATCTCAAGCTGGTTTCTTTAACATGACAATGAGTTCACTGTACTCAAATGGCCCCCACAGTTACCAGACCTCAATCCAATAGAGCACCTTTGGGATGTGGTGGAACGGGAGATTGGCATCATGGATGTGCAGCTAACAAATTTTGCTTCAACTGCGTGATGCTATCATGTCAATATGGACCAAAATCTCTAAGGAATATTTCTAGTACCTTGTTGAATCTATGCCATGAAGGATTAAGGCAGTTCTGAAGGCAAAAATGGGTCCAACCCAGTACTAGTAAACCTAAGGTACTAGGTACTAGTGTACCTAATAAAGTGGCCGCTGAGTGTATACAGTATATACATACACATACATATAAATACACACATACATACATACATACATACATACATACATACATACATACACACATATGTTTATCTTAATGAAAGTTATTATAGTGTTGTAAGGTTAATGACAAGTGCATTAGTTGGTCAAACTACTGTAAGTCTAAAAGCTGAGAACAACTCAAGGCATGGAATTCAGAGCTTGTGTGTAATGACACATAAAAACGCTTCACACGTAAACGCTGTCACACAGTTGATGAGTGTGGACATCAAATATTAGTTTTGACAGGATTGTAGTGTTGTGTATTTGCACGATGGCAGTTAAGTTTGCATGCAGGAAAACATAAAGCAGAATAGCATATGTGTCTCCTACTTCGTATTTTAGCAAACTCAGTAACGACAAACAAGTCTCCACTGAGAAAACAATAAAGATAATAATCTTCCCTGAGCAAATTTGTTCCAAAGCTTTGAGAGAGAGTAAGGGAGAGAAAGAGGAAGAGAGAGAGAGAGAGTTGTAGCTAATGAAGTAATTTAGTCAGAAATGTAGCTATTTATCAAAGGCAATAATAAGGCCCTACTAACACTGATGTGCTAATAATGGGATTACTTTAATTCTTCCGAACAGAAGGGTCATGAGTTGTTTCAGCGGTCACTGAGACATTATGTTCTTTCAATAGAAACTCCATATTTGCTCTAAAACGAAACAAATTAGGGCAGGTTATAGAATAGTACTAGAATAGTATAGAATAGTAAGAGATGTGACATATACAGGCCACAACGACCAAAAATCTTAGGGTAAGAATGGCACGAATCTCCTTTTACAGTGTAGCATTTGCTGCTCAGACAGCCACAAATTGTCATTTTGCTTTCTCTTCATTTTGAACACTATGTCTGTTGTTTCATAATTTAATAGTCAACATGAAACGTTAAGTAAAACCTACTTTGCTTCCATTTGTGACTTGCTACACTGAATTAGGATATTCAAAAAAGGCTCAAGTTTCACTCTCAAACATCCACAGATATTATTATCTATCACTGACTTAATCTACAGTTCATTGAGAATAACCAAATGACTGTATTAACTTTGACAAGATTTAACAAAGCAACCTCAGCCTGTAGAAATTGCACTGTAAAAAGCAATAGCTGTTCTCACTAATAAAATTAAGTGCAGTTAACTTATTATGAATAAGTTTGTTCACCTTACTATATTTAAACAAGTGATCCCAACTTTTTAGCACATTAAGTTGTTAAACCTAATAGATTCAAGTAATCTTGACTTACAATAATATGTATTTACAACTTCTGAGTGATCATGTGCCAAAAGCATGTTAAATGATAGAGAACGGTGATGAGGGAACTGAGGAAACAGGTGAAAGAATTAAAACCTAAGCTTAATCAGACAAACATAATAAATCTGAGAGCTTTTTCAATTCTTTGAGGTTCAAATTTATGCATTCATAAATGTATTAATATATTATAATATATCAATATATTAATATTAATTAAATTATATTTATATGATTATATAATAAATTATATTATTAAATATTTGTGTAATAACTGCATGTTTAAAGATGTGTATAGAGTGTTTAAGGTGATTGATGTCATGCCTGATTGATGTCTGTTTGATACACTGTACAATATTTAGACAATAAAAATGTTTTAGAAGTGTAGGTATTGGTTTTTGTCTGTTTTAGTTCAGCTTACTTGATAATTTTAAGGCAATCGGTTTCCTAATATTTTCCTAGTAATGTGAACACTAATAAGTAGTTAACACAACTAAGTTTACTTTTTAAAAAAGTTGTAATTACAAACTTTTTTAAAGTTATGCTTACTTAAAATTAATACACTACTTTACTTAGAAATTTTAAGGCAATCGGTTTCCTCAATTTTTTCTAAGTAAGGTCAACTTATTACATTTTACAGTGTGTGAGTAGTATTTAATATTCATCAAAAAAATATTAATATTGAAAATCTATCAAGTTAGAATGCCTTTAGACAATTAAACTAAACAAGTTTAAACCAGATATCTGATTTAAAAAATGCAATTTAATGAATAAATAAATAAATAAAAATCATTTGACTTTTTTAGTGTAGCTTGCATGACCTTTTTATTGTTTGTTTCAGTTGTCATTCCATAGAATACATTTACATATAGCTGTCAGAGGCTTTTTGATGATAGTGACTAAATGAACACAAAAGTGTGGCTTTCTCAAATACAAATGAAGATTTAACGAGTGATTTTACATCTTGAGGGTTATTGCATGTATATGACCCTTGTTTGTTCTTCAACTCTAACTTCATAACAATAAAAAAACACACATGCAAGAACGCACGTATGCATGGACGCAAACAGGTTGTGGGGACATTCCATAGGTTTCCGTTGCAGTATAAACTACTGTACCTATCCCTAAATCCAACCCTCACAGGAAACTGCTTGAAACTTTCTGGAAAAAAGGATTTATAACCTTTTAAGAAATGGGAACATCAGCAAATCCTCATGATTTCCCATCTCCTTGTAATTCCTGTGTAATTAGTGTCCTGATATCATACACTTCTCTTAATGGGGACTTCCCATAGACGCAATGATCTTTGTACAAACAACTGGCATTTTTACATTTGCAAAACACTTCATTAATTGTGATTTATGAGCTGTTTTCCTCATGAGGACAAAAAAAAAGTGTACTGGTATTGCTATACTTGTATTACATTACATTAGGTCCCCACAACGTTTACTAAAACGCACACACACACGTACAAAAAAATAAAAATCTTGATTTTACACCTCTGCTGAACTTCCCTTTCTGGGCCAAGCCCTCCCACGTGTGTAATCACAGCTTTGGTACTCGTGGCTCACAGGCGTGCAATCTCAGCTATCCCGGTTCCAGCATACACCATGCGACAGGCTCACGTACCCCTCTTGTCTTCTCTGTCTGGGGCTTGTGGATGCAAGGCCATCTGGGGGGCTTCTGTAATGCATTTGCATAGACACACAAAGCACTGACGTGTGCGTCACAGCAGCTCATATAATCAAATCAAAGGGAAATTTCCCTAGTCTCTGGACTGATCCTTGTGCTTCCTTCTGGAAGTGTCACGAATGCAACAAAGAATAAAGAGTGAGAGCGTGTGGCCTAAGGGCTTGGGATGCATGCATCGTTCTACTTCTCTGACCGCATCCACCCATTGGGAATGGCTGTTGACCTAGACTAAAAGCAGGGGATCCAAAGCCAGCATCCTTAACCTGTGTGTGCCACCTCCACACTCACGCTGCCATTATCTGACTCAAGCAGTCCTCCTGGCTCTTATTTATGCCTACTTTCAATTCGTACAGAGTGCAACAGTGACCACCTACTTTTTCAAGTATTTTCCCATTTATTTTCTCTGCAGGAATTTGTCAACAAAACAAAACGAACCAAACAGATTTAATTTAGGTACTCATTTAACTACTCATTACAATGAATAATGTTCATTCACTCGTTTTCTTTTCAGCTGCAACCCATCACTGGGAAACATCCATAGACACTCATTTACACACATACACTATTGACAATTTAGCTTACCCAATTCACCTGTACCGCATGTCTTTGGACTGTGGGGGAAACCGGAGCACCCGGAGGAAACCCACTCGAATGCAGGGAGAACATGCAAACTCCACACAGAAACGCCAACTGACCCAGCCAAGGTTCGAACTAGCGACCTTCTTGCTGTGAGGCGACAGCACTACCTACTGCGCCACTGCGCCGCCTGTATTAAGACTAAAAAAACGAATAGTGTTTATTTGTAAAGCTACTTTTTTGAATTAAAACATGTCAGAGTCATTGACTTCAGTTGTCACGTTGCTTATTTTCAGAGGAAACAAATTGTATTGACTTTTTGGTGAGGAAAAAACACGCCTTATCATTGCAGCGCTCTATTCTGTCTGCCAGTTTTCTGCTCACCTCATGTCAATTCCGTCTTTCCTGTGTCTCTCAATGGTCCTGCATTAACTTGATAACGGATTGAACTGCAGTGGTTCTGTTGTATCTCACTTTTCACAATTTCATTAATCATCTCATATAGTTGTGACAAATGAAACATGGGTTCCATCAAAACGGACCCAATGGTCTAAACACACCAGCAGGCGACCGTCCTAGTGCCTATTAGAGATGATCAGGGGATCGCTGTGTATCTTTCATAGTGTGTGTGAGTGTGTGTGTGTGAACATGTTTCTACAATAAGTCATCTGTTAGGATGGACTCTGTATCCATGACGCAGGCCTCCAAGTATGCATGTTCAATGGAAGTGGTCATTTCTCGTTTTTTAAAGCCGTTTCTGACTAAATCAAATTACAACCATGGCGCCTGGTTGGCACACGCTATTGGGAAAAATCCCCCCAAAACAGCACCAGATCACTAATGCCTGTCATACTTACACCACAGAGTCAGGATGAATGAGCCACTCATGGTGATATTTTGAGCTTTGATGAAAATAGTGACACATGAAAGGACGGTCCCGAAAAGGCCCTCGAGACTTATTGAAAGCTGAGATTGTAAACAAATGAACAGAACAAGTAAATTACTGAACGCAAGAACGATTTAATAAATTAACAAGTGTTCATTCATTCATTTTCCTTCTGCTCAGTGTCTGATTTATCAGAGCTCGCCACAGCGGAATGAACCGCCAACTATTCCAGCATATGTTTTATGCAGCAGATGCCCTTCCAGACATAACCCAAGACTGGAAAACACCCATACACTCTCATATCCACACACGCGCTCATACACTACAGCCAATTTAGCTTATTCAATTCACCTACAGCGCATATCTTTGGACTGTAGAGGAAACCAGAGCACCCGGAGGAAACCCAAGTGAACATTGGGAGAACATGCAAACTCCACACAGACCCAGCCAGGACTCAAACCAGCAACCTTCTTGCTAAGGCGACAGTGCTAACCACTGAGCCACCGTGCCGCCCACAAATTAACAAGTGTTTAGGAGAGAATTTGTAATGAAAAGATCATTTGTATATTAGCTATATTTCCAATCAAACTTGTTGGTCGTTTTAATGCTTCCTAACAGATATAACAGAAAACACACTGAGACATTATACTGGTGGATGGCAGACAGATCTACGAGTGTGTTTGTGTGATCAATAGCCATCAGTGACCCTCCACTCGGCTCTCGCAGCTGTGATACACACATTGAGTGTGAATTCACAGTGTTCTCTGTTTTAGACAGCTATTTTTTGATCTGTTGTTCTGCTCCAGTCATTGCTAAGCATGCCATATTTATTTGTCTTTCCCCCCACAGATGTACTGGTCAGCGAGTTTCATAGTTATTGATCAGCTGCCACACGTCTCTGTTCAAAGCATTCACTACGGCACCCTTATTATACCAGATCGAGCCACTGCCTAGTCATTTTGCCATTTTTGCACAGTTAGTAGTTAATAAAACAAAATATTGATAGTAGAAGTTCAACAAAGTAGAAGAGTTCTATATGCCCACCAACTTGAAGCATGAATCCAGCCCCCACCCCCAAAAAACAAGGCCATATCTTAAGCAGTCTTGCAAAAAACTCATATCACCCTACAGCCCAAGACTGTTTACTCACTGAAGCTAAGCAGAGCTGAGCCATGTCAGTATCTGGATAGGAGAGCACATGGAAAACTGGGTTGCTGTTGAAAGTAGTGTTAGTGAGGCTAGCAGAGGGTGCTCAACCTGTGGTCTGTGTGAGTCTTAATGCCCCAGTAAAGCGAAGGGGACACTATACTGTCAGTGAGCGCCATCTTTCAGATGAGATGCTAAACCGAAGTCCTGACTCTCTGTGGTCATTAAAAATCCTATGGCACTTCTCGTAAAGAGTAGGGGTGTAAATCCCTCCATTGGCCCTTACCCATTATGGCCTCCCAATCCCCATCCACCGCTCTAAAATGCAGCTGCTAGAGTGCTTACTGGAACAAAAAAAATATGATGATATTACTCCAGTTCTTTTATCGTTGCATTGGCTCCCTATTAAATATTGTATACATTTTAAAGTTTTATTGACTACCTACAAAGCCCTGAAAGGCTTAGCTACCCAGTATTTGAGGAAGCTCCTGGTGTATTATAGCCCCTCACATCCACTACGCTCAATTAATTCTGGACAATTGATATCAAAATTAACTGTAGGTGGTAGATCTTTCTCTTATCTGGCACCTAAACTCTATAACAGCCTTCCTAGCACAGTTCGGGAGGCAGACACACCCTGTTAGTTTAAAACTAAATTAAAGACACATCTCTTTGCATTAGCATACACATAAAACACAAATGTTTTTGAAATCCAAATCCTCTAAAGGATTGTTAGTCTGCATTATTTAGGGAAACCGGAGCTGGGAACACTTCTCAGAAGACATTATGGTTTGAACGGCATCTACGCTTATGTTAGCCTATTTTTTACTATTCCAGAGGTTTCCATAATCCTAGACCTGGCCGTATCCTGAGCAGACGCTGTGGCAGTCATGGAGGAGCGGAGAGCATAAGACTGATTCCTGAAAGACCCCAGTGACAGATCCCATGGGCCAGCCGGTGCACCAGCCGACGACCTTCTCACACCTTCAGCTTTTTTTTTTCTTCAGCCTCCAGCACTTAGACAGCAGCTCCGCACAGGAAGTTTGGCCAGAGGAGAAATGGTCGTGCCCAACTGAGCCTGGTTTCTCTCCAGGTTTTTTTTCCTTTACATTCATCAATTGGTGAAGTATGTTCCTCGCCACTAGCTTACTTGGGTTGGGACTTGTGGACCTGCGCATCGATGGATTTGCTCTTCAGTGTTTGGACTTTCAGCGGTGAAAATTAAACTACACTAAACTGAGCTAAACTGAACTTCAACACTGAAAACTGGACTGACACAGCTTCAATTTACCAGAACTTCTATGTTAAGCTGCTTTGATACAGTCTATATCGTAAAAGCGCTATAAAAATCAAGATGAATTGAATTGAAAAAAAATGATTTAATGTAGTCTAATATCAAATTTTAAGACAAAATCCAAGCTGATTAAACTCACCCCTCTGCTTTTTTTATTTTCTTAAAGTGACTCTAATTTACAGTCTGATTACCAATTTGCTAAGCTACAATTTAAGCACAAATAAAAACAATTGCATTTAATTAATACTATTAATTGATACCATTATATGAATAATTAATATAATATGATATTTTTTTTCTGTTGGAATGTAATGCAATGATCTTCTTTAAGATGAAATGTACCTTAAAGACTCTTTAAACGTGTAAGCCATCTACCCTGATTGGTCTATTGTGATGTAATTTAATCCAAGCTGATCTCAAATTCACCCATTTCTTTTTAATTTCCTTAAAGCGACTCTAATTTACAGGCTGATTGCTATTTTGCTAAGCTACAATTTAAGCACAAATAAACACAATTCCACTGAATTAATACTATTAATTAATACCATTACATGAATACTTCATATAATATGCTACTTTTCTGTATGAGCGTAACGCAATGATCTTCTTTAAGACGAAACGTACCCTAGAGACGCTTTTTAAATATGTGTATGCCATCTACCCTGATTGGTCTACTGTGATGTAATATGTGATTTAAACTTGCAGTTAAGTGCATGTGCAATCTGTAAATATACAGGAACAAATTAGGAATCCAACATTTATAAATAACACATGCAATCACAGGGCAAAGCTGTAATGAGGAAGTCAGTCATATGTGTGTAAACGTGTTAGCTATAGAAGAGAATAGTGCTAATTGCTGTGCTAATTAACACGTGATTGCATTGCACTTGTTTTGCATTTGCAGGTGATTAAATTTTTAACAAAACATATTACTTGGCACAGTTAACAGGTGCTCATCGCATATACACTGGCAGAGCATGGTGGGGGAAGCAGGGTAGATTCAGTCAAGCTGTGTTGCGCTGGGCTAATATGCAAAGAGCAGCAACCTATTAAAAATTGGCGCGGCATTCTGGGTCGTCCAGATGCTGTAGCGAAACCCACCGAGGCGTTATCAAAAAATTAGGCAAAGTCCCGGCTGCCAACTCGCACCAGTCCACACTCTTGATTTAGAAAACATGAAGCCACCACAGGGACAGCGTGTGCTCAATATGACAGCGAGTTTGGCGCGTGATTTATTCTGTCCCTGTCCGTGTGGGAAAATCTGCATCTGTCACGCATACAGAGCACACGTAGGGATCCGATATTACAAGATCTCCCAAGCCAGACGTTCAAATCGGTAATGCAGTACAAAAAATCATGATGTGTGGAAATGTTCAAACATGGGGAACCTCTAGTTTTAAAAACAATTTGCAGAATACATCCTGTGTGCACTCACTAGGTCAGCACATGTGAAAGATTTTATTTTTATTAATGTAATTTACCTCTAAATTTGAGGGAAAATTCAGTTTTTTTTACATAAACCAAAGAGTTGTGTTTTATAGTAAGAATAATCCCTATTTAGTGACTGTTAACAAATGCTCTGCTGGCAAATGTAGCAAAAGTATGAGGCGCCAGAGTGGACAAAAGTCAAGCGACCACAGAGAGACCGAGTGCGCGCGAGAGACCGAATGTGTGCGCGAGAGAAACCGAATGTGCGCGCGAGAGAAACCGAAAGTGCGCGCGAGAGAAACCGAATGTGCGCGCGAGAGAGACCGAGTATGGGCGCGTGAGAGAGGCCGAGTATGGGCGCGCGAGGGAAACCGAGAGACTATTGAAGTTACTATTATTAATTACTGTTACCAATTCTACTACACTGTAAAAAGTAATCACTGAATCTACTCAAGAAAACCTTATAAACTTTACTGATTTATTTAAATTAGTAGATTTTACTTGACTATTCTGTGCTAAGTTAACTTTTACGAGTATTTAGTGCCTAAACTAAACATCTTGATTATAGTGAAATAGTACTTAAGATAAACTATTATATTGGACTAATGGCCTGGACACCCTCATGGTGCTATCTGGCAAAAACAAATGTCACAAAAAAATAAAAGATAAAAAAAAGAAATATATATATATATATATATATAGTGTTTTGAGTACAATTTACCAATTTATTTTGGCAATCAGTTTCCACACATTTTCTTAGTAAAATGAACAAGCAGTGCAGTTAAATTACTGTTTTGTTTGAGTTGTGTAAATTTGGCTTAACTTGCTTTTTGTAAGTTGGGTTAACTTGTCAAGTTGAGTTCAGAGTACTCTCATTTTGTAGTTATCTACAAAAAATATGCGAGTTACCTGTATAAAGTTTTAGTGAGCTTTTTTAACTCAAGAATTATGAATTACTTTTCTTAAGAAATTTAAGGAAATCAGTTTCCACACTTTTTCTTAGTAAATTCAACTCATTACTTTATACAGTGTATGTTTACTAATTTGTTTCCATGGGTTCTGTTTGATGTAAAGATGACACATTTTGTTAATACAATTATAACGTCCAACTCTTGTTCAAGCTTTATTTTTCCAACATGTTTAGGGGACAGCTAATCATAAGTTTCATTATTTTGTTGCACTGCAGTAGCCTACTGCTAAAAGCGCTGCAATAACAATGACTGGAGCTGTCATCACATCAGCCAGTTCACAGAATTTCCTCTTCTGTTGCAATTGTTTAGTAATTGGATGATTAAACACTTTTTAAAAAATATCTGAATAAAACCAAAGTTCCTTTATAGTATTCTACAGCCTTTGATTGAACCCATAAAGAAAAGAAAATTATCAGTTTGTTATTACAGGCCTAATAAATTATTACATATTAAAATATAACAGTGGCCTTATTTGATGGTGTTCAACATTATCTGCTCAAAGTTTAATACACTGTTTAAGTATAAATGCATTTCAAGATATTACAGATTTTTTTTATTTACATGATCACTTTTAGTATTTTTAGGACACACCCGAGTGATAAATCACAAATGTTACAACTGTATTTACATCAAATAGAACCCATGGAAACAAATTAGTAAACATAGTAGAATTAGTAATAGTAATTAATAATAGTAACTTTAGTTAATATAATAGTCTCTCGGTCTCTCTCGAGCGCCCATACTCGGCCTCTCTCGCGCGCCCACACTCGGTTTCTCTCACGCACACATTCGGTTTCTCTCGCGCACATTCGTTTTCTCTCGCGCAGATTCGGTCTCTCTCGCGCGCACATTCGGTCTCTCTCGCACGTACTCGGTCTCTCTGCGGTCGCTTGACTTTTGTCCACTCTGGCGCCTCATACAAAAGGAGCAGGGGAAAAAGAGACGTCACTGGTATAAACACACAGTATATTAAAATAAAGTAAACGCCTAGTCAAATGTGACATTTTATGCAGCTTAAGCTAACGTGAGAGGAATCATAACTGTCTGGCAGTTTGCTATTTGCACAGAATCATAGTATGGTCTGCATTACTCAATCCTCCACTTTTTAGCAAAAGAAGGAAATCTTTAAACCTTAAAAAGATGAGGTGAAAGAAGAAACTTCACCCAGAAACTTTCAGTGTGATTGAGATCAATGGGTCCGGTGAGAAAATAAATTCTGGGTTGGGAGATTGTATTGATCATGCTCTAAATCAGATGCCTGCAGGGTAAGACTGGATAAGTAAAAAAAAAAAAAAATCATCCTACTAAAAAACAGCTGTATGTTCATGCACATCAGCCATTTTTCAAAGCTTGCTACTAATAAAGTAGTTAACCAACGACGCAAATAAAGTTTTAGGTTTTAAAACTGATGAATGTTTTAAAATGATCAGCAGATAATATCATTTATACAACTAGAAACCAATAACAGAAATTTAAATAATTAACTACTGACAAATAAATAAATAAATAAATAAATAAATAAATAAATGAATAAATAAATGAATAAATAAATAAATAAATACATAAATAAATACATAAATGGATGGATGGATGGATGGATGGATGGATGGATGGATGGATGAATAACAAACACACATCTATGTGAGGACAGTATTGACCTAACACTGCTTTCTATCCACTAAACCAAAGATGCCCTAAGAAGGGTGTGCATGCCAAAGTTGACCCATTGTAACCTTTAATTTGGCCCACCATCCCATCTGAGAAAAGAGCGAGAATGATGAAGAGGGTTGGGTAGAATGCTTTTTGTCATGTCTAATTTGACGTAACCTGTTTTGTTTGTTTTTTTATTGTTGAGTTGCAAAAAAAATACTAATAATAATAAAAATCAAACTGAAATTAAATGTTTCATGTAATTGTTGTAAATTAATCAGATTTTAAAAAATGTAAATACTGTCACTGGAAGAAAAGAGGACTTTGCAGAAGACATTGGCCAGCAAATCAAGGCAAAAACTAGTGTAACTCCATTTTGTTAAATGAGATTGTTTTTGCGGTATCACGTTAATTCTAAAATGTAAAAAAATAATAATAATAATAAAATATTATAAATATTAAAGTAAATATTAATATAAAATAAATAAGAAAATGACCCATGACTAGGGCCACACGGAATCTGCGCGCGCAGATTTCCGCAGATTTTTAGCCCATCATTGATTCTGTTTATTTACTGGTGTAAATGTGTGTAAATGTATATTTATTCAGTTTTTTTTAATTAATTTCAGTAATAATATTGACTAATATGAAAATATTCATATGATTTATTTACAATAAAGTTTGTAAAGTAAAATTTTCTGTCTTTTAGTAGAGATTTTATAGGAGAGTCTTGCTTTGTTTACACTCAAAAAACTATTTTGCTTTGCTTGTTGAAATGACTTATTTAAAATGAGCTGAAACAAAACAATTTTTGAGATTTTGTTGGGAAAACTTAATTTTTTTATGTTCAATCCACATAAATTTGTTAAAAGTGTTAAGTTAACTTAAATGATTTGTGTTGGGACAACATGAAAGAATTGTGTGGAACCCTGCATTTTTTACAGTGTACCAAATAAAGTGGATCTAATTGGATTCACATTATAAACATTAAATACAAGTTAAAAAGGTATTACTTTTATTTCACATATTAAGTTTTTAGTTATGATACTCCTAAAATCATTTCGCATAAATCCGCAGATTTTTAACAAAATACTACGCAGAAATAGCAAAAAATGTCCGCAGATTCCGTCTGGCCCTACCCATGACAAGAAATTTACCTTCAACCCACTAGCCTCAACCAAGTTTGGGTTTTTGGCCCTTCATAAGAATAAAGTTTGAGCACCACTGCACTAAACCTACCCTAAATCTAACAGAAACTTTTATTTATTTATTTTTAAATGTAACCTAAAATTTAACACATAACCTATTTTTAATTTAGTATTTTCCTTGTGGGGGCCACTGGCACATATACACACATAACAAAGACTCGAGAGACATATTTAGCTGCATAACTAATTATTCTAACACACCCACTCATTTCTGGGGTGTGCCCTACATTCTCACCTTTGACATTTGACCCAGGTCAGGCTACCTGCTGCTGCATGCAACGAAGGTGCTGAAGGCAGAACAATACAGGGTGGGTGAAATGGAACTAGGCGAAATATAATGGCAATACTACTATCACTGGAGTCATGATGAAAACAGTTTCTAAATAGACAGCAATACGCAGGATATTAATGCAGTCACCAGCTAAAAAAGGTAATTTTAGAATATGGATTTCATTACCAATTTTGAATGTCTAAAAGAGGATATCAAATGTAAAAATGCAGATTTTTTTTCTACAAGGGTAGAAACAAACTATCAAAGCCATTTAATTTTAAATTCAGAGGTGGTAGTACTGGAAATATCCCATATCTGAGCACAGAGATTCTAACTATGATGCAATCCGAAAAAATTTCAAGATTTCCAGCACCCACATAAAGAAAGCCAAAAAAGAAGAATACTTTAAGTTCATTTTATAAAGCATACTTAAGTAATGTTGAAGTATATAAGTGAACTACTTGAATACCGCTTGGAACTAAAATGGCCCACTTTAGTATATTAAAGAGGATGTTATTTAGTATTTTTTTTACCAGAAAGCCAGGATTCTACTACATATGCAAGATGAGTACCAATGTTTTTCCAAAATAAGTTTGGTTAGTAAAGATACCCATTTTCTTTTTGAATCACTAAGTTAGGCTTTACTTAAATGAGGATGTTTAAGCAGCGTTTATATAAAGTTGAGAGACACATTTCTGATGTGCATTATTAAACAAAACAATGTCATTGACACATTTTGAGATATGTCACTGCAGGCTATTTCAGTTCAGATAGCTCAAACTGCAATTTAGTCAGGACTAGCCTTGAGACTAGACTCTTTTAAATCGAAATCTAAAACTTGTTTAGATGCAAGTATATGTGTGTTAGTCTTCGAGGAAAGGATATCCAAAACAGTGATATCCATCGCATTTGTTTTTACATTAGTTTCTCATCAAATCTTCTGACCAATCAAATTCGCTCTTGAATCTAACCCTTGAATCTCTCTTGAATAATTTCCCACCCTCTTCAAAACGCTTTTGTATTATGCACATGAGCTCAACCACTCTCGCTGGCAGAGCTGTGATAAAAGATAAATGCTATTGGCAGATTTTTAAAAAGGAAGCGGAGCTAGGCGGTGTCCTGCCCTGTCTTCATTATTCAGTTCAAATTACATCACACAGCAAACAAATAACTTTACACATTAACAAAAAACTTTATCTCTGAAACTGGGGAGTATGCAATATTTGTTTAATAAATAACAAGGCCAGCTATAATCCAAGTGTGATTAAAATACATAATCACACTTTTAAGTACATGTTGTCAATGAATAGTTATAGGCCATATGCAGTAAGACTTTTCTATCAGTATAAATCAAGTATACTTAAGTGCAATTCTAAATATATTTCTGAGAAGTAGGGCTGGGCAATTAATCGAAAAGTAATCGAAATCGATATTCATAAGCTAAAATTGATCAAATTTTTCCAGGTCAATTTTTTCAATTACTTTTCCTACCGTATGTGGAGCCATGTTACCCCACTCTACAGCTACTTTATATTTCTGCGTTGAATGTACGGATATGGTCTGGTATAGCCTTCATGCGCACACCCATGTACTGCTCAAAAAATGTAACAACATGTCACAAGTTTGCACTGCATTGACGATGATTAGAAGCTGCACCTAGGGCTGGGCGATATGGCAAAAATGCAATCTCAAAAATTAGTTTCCATATTGAACAGTAACGATATATATTTCAATACAAGTCGTTAATGCTTCCAAATTTAAGAGTACCATGAAGTATACTGAAGCCACAAAAATTAAAGGGTCCATTAAATGGCATAACATATTTCGGCCAATAAATTTTCAGTGGGCAAAAATTTGGTACATCTCTAATATCAACACACTTTTAGATTCCCAATGTTGCAAATTTTTGCTGTGTGATTGGCTCTTAGATCAATATCGATTAAAAAAGTCCAGAGCTTATCATTGTTATTGACATCAATTTTTTCACGATTCGATTTAATATTGCCAGAGACTGCATATTATCCATTCCAATAAAATTATTATTTACATTAAAATATTTGTTTACAAAAGATTTAAGAAAATGCACTGTTTAAAAATATTATTTACAGGATATGCAATAATTATTTTACTTAGAAGAGATACTGCTTATTTTCTACTTTTAATATAAAAAAATTAACATTAAAATTAATTAATTTTGTTAGTCATTTATTTTCACTTCTTTATATAAAAAGGTGACTGTTGGTGTTGGTGTTGGTGGCAATGTGTGTTTTCAGTTGTTCAACGTTGATGTTTAATAAATAATCATAGATAGTATAGTGTTTGTTTTCTTCCATTATTTTAAAATCAAGTAATGCATCCTTCATTCAAAAATCTTTCACTTGTAACATAAGCAGTTTTACTGTACAAAACTTGAATAATTAAAAGAATCATCCATTAATCGAAACGGACTTAAAACTTACAATTAATCGAGATTTTGATTTTAGTCCAAATTGCCCAGCCCTACCGAGAAGTACATAAAATACAAATCAGAGATCTATTTTAATAGATTGAAAGCATACTTTCTTTTTTTGTTGTTGTTGTTGTTTATTTAGCATATTTTCTTTTTTTTTTGTAAAAAGAAGTATACTAACAGGACCAGAATAAACGTCCATTTTGTAATGGAATCACTTCAAGAATGCTGTAGTCATCAACATATTGCGAAACTGTCAGTGACACAAAGGTTATGGCTATTTGCCCCAACATTACATTAAGTTAGATGTCCCGACACCAAGCACCATGAATACTAAAATAGCTCATTACATTTATACCATAAATCTGTTCTAGTTGGAGCCACGGTGGCGTAGTGAGTAGCACGTTCGCCTCACAGCAAGAAGGTCGCTGGTTCGAGCCTCGGATGGGTCAGTTAGCATTTCTGTGTGGAGTGTACATGTTCTCCCCGTGGTTGCGTGGGTTTCCTCTGGGTGCTCCGGTTTCCCCCACAAGTCCAAAGACATGCGGTATAGGTGAATTGGGTAAGCTAAATTGTCCGTAGTGTATGTGTGTAAAAAAGAATGTATGGATGTTTCCCAGAGCTGGAAGGGCATCCGCTGCGTAAAACAGATGCTGGATAAGTCGGCGGATCATTCCGCTGTGGCGACCCCGGATTAATAAAGGGACTAAGTCGACAAGAAAATGAATGAATGAATGAATCTGTTCTAGTAACACCAATCAAAATCTCGAAATGCATTCATTCATTCATCCATCCATCCGATCGTTCATCCATCCATCTGATCATCCATCCATCCATCCATCCATCTATCCATCCATCCATCCATCCATCCATCCATCCATCCATCCATCCATCTATTCATCCATTCATCCATTCATCCACCATCTATTTTAAACTAGTTTTTCTAGTTTGTTTGTTGTCTTCTTGTGTTTGTGGTATCTCAATCGCTTATAGTGATATTCAGAAATTTTCTGGCTTTATCCAAAAACTTTTGGGCTGAGAAACAGTCCAGTCTCTCTACACGACTTTGGAACAAAGAACAGGTGAAGATATAGAGAGCCAACAGTGGCATAAACACTCCGGCAGTAAAAGTGAGGTCATTATGAAACAAACTCTTCTAATGTAACAGTTCCAATTTCTTCTAATTGGGCGGTGACAATAGCCAAAGCATCACCGTGTCTTGGGTTCAGGTGTCACGTAAGGAGCGATCGTATTCCTCAGCTGCAAAATCCCAGAATCCAGTTGTCAGTCTCTCTGGCATCAGTGCGCTGCTGACTGCTCCATAAATATGACACCTTGTTTTGTCCTGCTGGTGTCTGGAGGTGCAGCGTGGCCTTTGAGGGGGAGACAAGTAAACTAATAGGCTCTCTCTGATGCATGGGAACATGGGCTAGCAGCTCAACGATCGCCCCGCGGCGACTCTTGACAGCCACATAATGACTGTATACCTGTCAACTGGAGGATATCTGTCGAGCCATAAATACAGAGTTGCCTTTTTGACATCATTTTTTTTTTAACTCAATGATCAACAGAACACAGTCCGCTCGCACCCAGCCTTTTTTCCGCACACGAAAATCCCAATCTCAGACATGCACAGCCACACACACTAAAAGTAGCTTCTGACAGGAAATGTATGCTGTTATAATTGCGATTTTCTGCCTACTGGTGTGTGTTTGTGCGTGTGTGTGTTGACGACGGGAAGCACAACGTAACACGAGCCGTATGAGATGTAGAAAGCCAGAACGGTTGTGGGTACACCGCCTAAGGGTTGCAGGTGAACACTTTCTCTGCTTTCATGGGCTGCAAACACTGTGCAGTGACGAGTGGGAAAATCTCAATTGTTTCTCCTGTACATCACTGATATTTATTAATGACTTGTGCTTATTCTCAGATTTTTTCCTAAGGACAAATACACCTCTAGAGCAACTAGGGGGTTGGGGCCCATTATGGAGTCTCAATATGACTTCAAAATGATGATAGAAACGCATTAAAATCTTAAATGTCTATGGTATTTTTAAATAAACATAACTTTCAGCATCCTTAAACACACCACTGAATAAAATTCAAACCTTACAACATTTGGACTTGTTTGGATTTTTAATTATAGCTATACTAGTAACTTCTTTTAATTTGCAGAAACTAAGAGTGTCCATACATTGAAATATGATGACAAATCTAGAGCTTTGTCTCTGTGAATATTGCTGTTGGCAATGGTGGACCTTGCGGTCAAAAACAATGTTAATTTCTCAAATTCTGAATCGGAATATGAACAAAAATACTGGTAACGATACAATATTGTTGGGTGCAGTGGGTAGCGATATCACCGAAGATGAAGGTCACCTGTTCGAGCCCCGGCTGGGTCAGTTAGCATTTCTGTGTAGAGTTTGCATGTTCTCCCCATGTTGGCGTATAGGTTTCCTCTGGGTGCTCCGGTTTCCGGTATAGGTGAACTGAATAAGCTAAATTGTTCGTAGTGTATGTGTGTGAATACAAGAGTGTATGGGTGTTTCTCAGTGCTAGTTTGTGGCTGGAAGGGCATTCGCTGCGTAATGACGTATGCTGGATAAGTTGGCGGTTCATTCCACTGTGGTGACCCCTGATTAATAAAGGGACTCAGCTGAAAAGAAAATGAAGCAATTAACAATAAGGTTGTATTAGTTCATGTTTGTTCATGTATTGACTAACATAAACAAAACCGCATTTACTCATATTTGTTAACACTAGCTAATGGAAATAAAGATGTCCGTTGTTAGTTCATGTGGTAACACTTTATTTTGGTGGCATATTTGAGTATTAGTAGACTGTCGGCTTAATATTTGTTGATACAGACATTCAACAGACATTTAACTGACTATAAGAAACTTTGCAAGTATATGTCAACTTACACTGACCCTACCCCTAACCCCAACCTAAGTCTACTTCTAATCTAATGAGAATTAGTTGGAATGTAGATGCAACGTAACTTAAACTCAACAAACGGACCATCAAAATAAAGTGACCGTTCATGTTAACTCACAGTACAATAACTGATGTTAACCAGCATGAATATGTGTTTTAATAATGCATTGTGAAATGTTTAACTATGATTAATCATTGCTTTACAGTTATTGTTCTTTATTAGTTCATGCTAGTAAATCAAAATAAATGTTATGCCATTGCTAGTCATATTCTTTTTTAAATGCTATATAAAATGTGTCTTACTTGTCTATTTTTATTCTTAAGAGATGTATCTGTGATGAAATTGCTGAAGCAAAACTTATATCTTAAATAAGAAACCTTGGCCCTAAAAGAGATACTACTGAACAATATTTTGTAAAGAAGACCTGTATCCTGTAACCCAGTCCCTGAGCACACTCTTCATAGCAAACACTGTAGTATTAAAATAGAACAAAACTGCTATGTGGGGAAGAACAAAAAAAAAAATGGCAGAACCACATGGAAGGAAGTTTTTATTCTGTAAGTATATTAAAGTTTTTTATTTGTTTATATGGAGAGTAGAGCTCAGTAGCTACACTGGTCTTGTACTCTCTGTGAAATCCTAAATGCAATCAGTCAATGAATGCCAAGATCAATTTTAAAGATCAAGCTGGGTGTTTTTCCAACACAAAAATATGTGATTTACTGACAAGCACTTGTTCATTGTACTCTGATAATATCTATTAGTATACAGTGGATGCACACACACACACCCGCACAACATAATGTAATTTGTAAAGTCATGCAAATAAACATCTGCAAAATAATCATACTTTAATTTCCTCAAAAATATTTTAACAAACTTAGTTTGTTTCTCGCTGCTGTCACCACTGGCGCACGTAATTCGGGACCTGTAGAGCTGCGCATCTATGGATTTGCTCTTCAGGGTTTGGACTTAAATATTAACTCTGAAAACTGGACTGACACTGTAATTTACTATAACCTTTTATGTGAAGCTGCTTTGACACAATTTACATTGTAAAAGCGCTATAGAAATATAGGGGAATTGAATTGAACAGAAATTGAATTGAACTTTTTTTTCTCATTACACAACCGTTTCAATCAATATGCCACCATGTGGGAAAAATCTTAGCTTCTGTTTCATGGTGACTTTAAGAAGATTTGGGAAAGAGCAGCCAAATCAATAATGTCTAGTAAAATAAATTATGTAATTGCTAATGTAATGTAATCTAATGTTAACTTTATTATCAATTAAATCATAAATAAAAACATTTTTGATGTGTGTGAAGTCTATCAAGTCTCATACGTTTCCCTCTGCTCTGTACACACGTAGGAACTCTTTTGCACATTTCATCATGAGCTACATTTATGTAAATCAGGAGAGAGAATTATTGAGCCCAATGAAATAAGTGTGTGACAGGAAAAGGAAATGAGCAGTCCTGCAAATTAATCACCTTTTATTAGCGACTATGCTAATAATACCTATGTTCATGTGACACTCAAATTAATTGATTTTAATTGTATGAAATGAATGAAGCATTGTGAAAGATTTTCATTCTGCGCTCATCCTTTTGAACGCTGCTGAACGTGATTTAAAATATATTATGGACAAAATTAAAATATTTACAGTTACTGAAGCTCTACGACAGTGCACACATGTGCGTGTCTACATATTTAGTTATACATACGTCTTCATGATGACAGAGAAAGAGACCTAAAAAACCTACTGGGACGCTCTCACACCTGCGTCCAAACTGGCATCTATTAAAGGAGTTAACTGAGCTAAAAACAGGAACAGCTGCTACACACACAAACACCTAACACAGACAGGTGACAAATATGTCACAGCGGTGTATCAGTGACAAACACTCACCATGCATGTGTGGGTTTGTTTTGCGGCCAGCGGCGAACCATAAGAGCTGAGGCAGATGACAAATTTTTCATTGAAATTTTGGACAGCTCAGAAGAGACGTTATGAGAATTGTACTCGTGAGGGAATGAAGAGACACAACTGACTTATTTGCAAGCCCCACCCCCCAGATATTCGTACACAGCAAAAATTCCAGTGTTAAATATACAGTGTGATTTTTTTTTTTTGGTGTTGTTTAGTGTTAAAACCAGAGTACATTTGAATCCACGAGTGTAAAAGAGCATACATTTTAAGAGTTTTTTTTGTGTTAAACTTTTAACCCAATATGCAGTGTATTTCCCACTAGTGATGGGAAGTCAAACAGTGATCAAACCAGTATGTTTTACTTAAACTGGAAACATGTCTTGTTGCATTTTACAATGGAAAGAGTTGAATGTATTGGAATTATTTCTGAAAAGATTGATGAACATTTAATAAATTAAAACTATTTTCAACATGATCACTGTTATCTGTCACACACACCAATTGATAATATAGAGAAAATTATATTAACACTTTGAAGGGTAACACACAGTTCGATGTAAGAATAAACTCTTACTGTGTTAAAATGAACTCTGTGAGTAATGTACAAATTTTTACACTTTAGAAAGTGTTATTTTAACTCCAAAATAGAGGGAGTCATATGTACACCCAAGGAGTGTTAAGTTCAACTCAAATTGAGTTAAATGTACACTGATTTTTTTGCTGTGTACTGACTCAATCAAACAAATATACACCGTGCCTCAAAAAAATCCAAGCAAAACTAATTCTGTCAGAATATTTTAGGAATATTTTGTCTTTAAAATGATGATTGGCGAGAAAATTGTTAACACATTTACTTTTGAACATAACATTTAGACGACAAAGTCTGTTGTGCAGTATTTCTGCCTGCATTGCGTGCTTCATCATATAACTTTGGCCATTTTTTCTTACTTCATCCAGTCTGTGGATGGTCTCTGGCCTGTGTCTCCACACTCTCTACGTTCTTTTATCCACACTGGGGTCTGGGTGCGTTTGGCTGTGCTCTCACTCTCTGTGGCAGAGCATTGTGGGCCAATGCAGAGCCTGTAGCCCCAGGCATCCTCTGTTTCAGGGCCATGCAGCCCAGCACTCACAGATGTTCTCCGTTTGATACCACTCTTCCCGCGCTCCTGGAAGCGTGGGTGGCCAACCATCACGCCTGTTGCACCCGCCACTGACACACCATTGGTTGTGATAGGTTGACGCGTGTTGAGCAGAGAGGTGATAGGCGGCTGACTTTTAATCCCAAGTGCATGCATAATCCTGAAGAAGACCCCTGAAGAGCCAGAGAAGACTGGGGAGAGTAGACACAGGAGATCCTTGCTATAAAATCTTCAAGGATTGTGACAGTTTTGCTTTTTCTTTCAAAACTGTTATTAAATCATTAGACGTATTGTCATTTTAATATTATAGCATATACAAAGTGTTTTATTGCACAGAATAGAGCCTCTTGATGAACATTGAGGTCTTTAAAAATAATTTTCTTGTCTATTATAAGCAAACAATTAGGGTGTATCTATATATTTAAATCAATTTATCAGCGAAATATGTTTTATGTTTATGGTTCTCATGATTTTACCTTTATTTATACTTTTCCTAAACAATTTTTTTTAAGTGTACTAATTTTTGCACTTTGATCTTAAGTTATTCTTTTAAATTAGTTTGTTTTTTACTTTGGTACTGTCTAATTGTCACGATCACCAGCGATCTAACACCAGAGATTGCTGGAAAACACTCACATTCACTAACGGGCTACAAATCCGCCATTTCATGGACTACAAAAGATGGCCACCTTCTGTACTCCAGCTCAGAAAGTGCCCAACGCAGCTCACTTTCCGAGATCAGACAAGATCGGGTGTGCTGAGGATAGTAAGCTGCGTTAGACACTTTGTGAGCTGGAGTACAGAAGGCGGCCATCCTTTGTAGTCCATAAAATGGCGGATTTGTAGTCCGTTAGTGAATGTGAGTGTTTTCCAGCGATCTCTGGTGTTAAATCGCTGGTGATCGTGACACTAATCTAATGTATACATCTTACAGCATCCCATAAATAGTATTAATTTTAAAGAGAGATCTCTAAGGGGTGTGCTCATTAATGCAGGGCACTGCATATATATATATATATATATATATATATATATATATATAT
>CAIGQQ010015131.1:8209986-8238687 GCA_903798035.1 Danio albolineatus | reverse complement strand
TATATTTTTTTTTTTTTTTTTTTTTTAATTAAAACATGACTTGAAGAAGCTTACTTTGACTTCAAGAAGATTCCTTTGTCGATTCTGAGTATTCTTCTCAATAAATCAACAGTAGGAAGTGAAAAACGTGGTTCATTTATATTAAAAATGACTTTCAAGTGGTTTAAATATTACAAAACCACTAACTTGTGATGATTTGCACATGACTGGAAATTTAAAATAATAATTAAAAATAACAATTACACTATCACAAGGCTACTAATACTATGTCTAATATTAATCTGTCGAGTGTCTAAGTATTAATCATGCTGTCTGTGTTCAACTGATTTGCTTAAAGAAAAAAAATCATGATTTCTTGTTCCAAACTTGTTTGTTTCTTTCTTCAGTTGAGCACAAAATAAAGAAGAATATCATTCATAGTTTTTTTTTTCCTACTATGGATGTCAGTGGTTACAGGTTTTCAGCTTTCTTCAAAGTATTTTCTTTTGTGATGAACAGAAAAAAAAGAAACTCATAAAAGTTTGCAACCACTCGAGGGTGAGTAAACGTTGAGAAAGTTCATACAAAAATGAATTCATCCATTTAAATCAAATATTTGAGAGCTGGCCATTGAATCATTACCATTTCCATCCAATTTTGAAAATCTCAGCAACAAAGAATATGACCCCATACAAGTATTGAGAACATCATTAAACAAACTTTGGAGATTTTGAGCATTTCTGTTTTGCAAATCTATTTTTGATTGATATTTGAGAAACTATTTTAACATACTAATGTTTTATTTTTCTTATCTATAAGTCACAACCATCAGAATAAAAAACAACAAAAACAATAAATAAATAAATAAAAAGCTCAAAATACTTCACTTTGTGTGTAAAGCATCTAGAACAGTCCCAAACCCAAACTCAGCCCAGGAGGGCCAATGATCTGAACCAGCTAATCAAGCTTGGCATACTAGAAAAATCCAGGCAAGTGTGTTGAGAAAAGTTGCAGCTAATCTACAGGACACCACATTTTTTTTTTCAAATAAATTGCAACGAATAAAGAGTTTTTGTATGACACTCTACATTTTTAGATATGTATTTTATATTTATGCAACCTTTGGTATGTATTGGAGTCAGAAAACTTATACACCACAAGTTGTTGGAACAGTTTTACAAAAAATAAAAAATAAGATAAAATGTTCTGCCCTCATTCATAAACAAATGAACAAGTTTACTTGTCAGACACCACTAGATCTTTAAATAGGATGAAATAAATAAATAATAAAAAAACAGTTCAGCATTAACACACAAAAGAGGAGTGTTGCAAAGAGGAATAAAAAGGTAACCACACGTCCAGTTAACGCAGGATCTTAAATGATGTGGGTCTACTTTTCTGACAGATTTCTTGGACTTGTTCACTCTAAAAAAAAGGTGCTAAATAGCACCAAAACTGGTTCTTTGGTCGTAACGAGGGGGGAACCTTTTTTGGTGCTATACAGCACCTTAAAAAAATAGGTGCTATATAGTACTTTTGTCAAATGGTACTATATAGCACCTATATTTTAAGGTGCTCATAATGTTACTTTACCCTTACCGCAAATAAAACCGGCATAAGAGTTATGAGAATTAGCTATAAGAACAAGTGCTTACCAGTAGTAGTGGTGCTGTATAGCACTTTACACCCCCCAAAGAACCACTGAAAAACCTTTATGTTGCTTTAAAGATTCTTTACACAGTAAAAGTGCTATATAGCACCTTGAACATCTTAAAGAACCACTGAAGAACCACTGAAGAACCTTCATGGTGCTTTAAAAGTTCTTTACACAGTAAAAGTGCTAAATAGCAACTCAAATACCGTAAAGAACTACTGAAGAACCACTGAAGAACCTTTTTTTTTAGAGTGTTGCTTAGCTGCAGTATCGTTGATTTTTATAAAGTAACAAAAGATAAAAGTTAAATCCTGACTGTTTAAAGCAGACGACTTACGGTAAAAGATGCCTAGGTTGGACATTCAATGTCCAACCTAGGTTCATTCAAAAGCCCTGACCTGAACCCTCTAGAACACCAACGTAGACCAGAGAACTTGAAGGATCTGAAATGTTTTTGTATGGTAAAATGTTCTGTAATTTCATTCAATGTTTCCTCCAACCTCCAACCAGACATTCACTTAAAGATGTTTTCTGGCCAAATATATCATTCATACTTATCTAGTGTACATATTTTAATAAATAACAGGAAAGAGGCTTTTAAGAGCCTTTAAAAAAAAAGGAATAACTCACAAAACGAATAAAACTCACAAAGCACATGTGTGTGTGTGTTTGACTGCATGTGTTTTCTCCCAGGGGCTTCAGACTCAAGTGTGTTTGCCTGCTGAAGCATTGTGATGCCCGCTGGAGGACATCTCTGTGAATGGAGACATCTGATGAATGAATGGGTCTGGTGACCGATCTACACTCTGCTGGCATAAAGCATGTGGTCTGGGTAAGAGAAACTCACAGATCTACACATCTCCAATTCTAAGACGCCACAGAAGCCCTCTAGCCTAAAGATGCAGATTGGACTAGTGTGACGCTGTCTGTGTGCATTTCAGCGCTTAAGGAGAACTGTGAGTTCAATGTATCCAACCGCAATCATGTGAAGTTGGTCGGTTTCATGGCTTTACTCGCCTTCAGGGATACAATCACTGTATAAACTAACAAGACAGTCTATTAAAGCAATAAGCCACAATAAAACAGTTTTTTTACCATGGTTAAGGGATGTTCTTAGACATATGAAGCAGAAGCAATGTTTAATAAACAATTAAAAACCAATAATTAATAAACATTTGATGACTGATGCATCATCTGCCTTGGGTGAGCTTTGTGGGATGAAACAAATCCAGGCTGTAATAATAACTGATGAATGAAGAATGCACTGTAGAAAACACACTCTTTCATCTCTCTGACACTTGCAACAGTTTTTGCGCATTTGCACTAAGGTTATAATAGTTTTAGATTTTTCATTAGTTTGAATTTTTTGACATTTTATTTAGTTGTCAAATGATTATTTGATTTATTTTAAGTTTCTATAATTTTTGGAATTGCTTAGTTTTAGTTTATTTTGAGTCTTAGTTTTAGTTTTGTTTTTTTTGTAAATAAGGATAATTGTTAGGTGCAAAATTCAAAGTCATCAGAATAAATTTGTATAATAAAACACATGAACACTACCATCACCACTACTATCTCCTCAAATTCAAATACAGCAGCCCACAAGAAAGCAGCCCTAATGTCTTAATTTACACTGCAGATCTTGATGGTTAATTTTCCGATTTTGTACCTGTATCTGATTTTTTTTGATGACCTGCTTACATCATAGTTTAAAAGTGACTCGTATCCAATTGTTTAATGTCTATCGTCTTCTTTTTTTAATATTTATTCTGTGTTGTCACTTGTCACTTTATGTACACGGGAAGCTTCTGTAGCCAAAGCAAATTCCTTGTGTGTGTGAAGCACACTTGGCAATAAAACTGATTCTGATTCTGATTGTCTGCATTTACACTGCGCAATGAGCGCTATTTTCTCAATTCTTGTATTTAATCTGTCCACATGGTTAATTTATTTATTTTTATTCTTTTTGACTAATTGTTTTACTATAGTTTACGACAGAAATGTTCTCATTCGGCCATCTTCTTTCAATCTAAGTCTTTTAAAAACCAGTAGGCATCTTAAATGTCATGTCTAGGGGTGTCACGATAACCACATCACCACGTTTGACATCTCATTATGGTGGTAAGGCATTGATGTGGTTATCGTCATCACTGCCTATTAGTTTATTATTTATTTTTGCTTGTGAATCTTTCAGGATTGTATAGAAAAACAGAATAAACTGAATAAAAGGCCTGCCCTGAATATTTTCCACTTAAATTACAACTTTAGATTACAAAACGAAAACACTGACTGAATCCTTTTTTTTTTAATAATTTTTTTTTGTGGTTTTCACCTTTATTGATAGGACAGTGGAGATTGACAGACAGGAAAGTGTGGGGAGCAGAGATAGGGGAAGGATCGGCAAAAGACCTCGAGCTGGGAATCGAACTCGGGTCGCCGCGAGCACCTCGGTGCTATGTGTCGACGCACTAACTATTGGCGCCGACGACTGAATTCTTTTTAATAATCGGCATAAGCTGTTTTTATTTCAAGCTTATTTTAATAAAGCAAGCCTACTTACTCAAATCAATCGCTCCACGGAAAATGAGCATTTTTAATGCACCGCTGTAATTCCTATATCCCAAACCCTTTATCAATATTTTTTATACAAGTCATTATTTTAAGGATTATGACTTGAGAATATGATTTTACCTCAGCGCTGCACTTTTCTCCTTCTCTCTCGCACTGATTTCAGGTGACGGAGTGTTGTCATGAGATTTAAGGTTTGGGATCAGAGTTGACGTTATTCGTTACAGTTTTTAATGACGTACGACTTGCATTGACAGGTAAAAATCTGACCTGGGTTACACTGCAGACATGAGGGCACAGATCCGATTCATATCGGATAAATTTCCACATATGAACAAGATCTTGAATCTGATTTGAGTAAATTTCCTGCTTACACATACATGGGCGATATGCCACATGGGAGAAAAAAACAAAAAACAAATCGGAATTGAGTCACTTGAACCATGTAGTGAAAATGCAGCTTATGTGTGCAAGGCTGCTCTGAGGTTAGATACACAGTAGTGATGGGAAGTTCGGCTCTTTAACGTGAACTGGATCTTTTGTGTCAATCTTCCCATGTTTCGACTAAACATATCAAAAATATGTAGTCAGCAATCATGGATCAGGCATGTTAAAAAACAAGTAGTTTGTAGAGAAGTGCTAACTGGAGACATGAATCGTTTCAAATGATTCAGTCAATTTGGTGAACTAGTTCAACCGGTTCACTTAGAAGATCTGGTTAAAAAGATCGATTCGTTCGCTATCGGGATCACTAATGTGGAAATAAAACTCATTATTTGGCACAAATGTTTTAAATTAATACAAGTCTCTGCTCGGGTCATATTTGATGCTGTCACCGTGCTGCTGTCATGTCCACTCGTTGTCAGCAAGGACTGACAGGAGGAGGACCGGCTTTATCTGGTCAACGGCATAAGTATTACAGACTCTTCTAAAAGGCATACAGTAGGCTTGTATTTAATATATTTACAAAGACGAAAACGAAGAACGTTTTTGCTTTAATTTTAGTTAGTTTCAGTTAGTTTTGTATGAACTCAATATAGTTTAAGTTAGTTCTAGTTTAAAAAAAAAAACTCTCGCTTTTATTTTATTTCAGTTAACAAAAATGTTTTCAAATTTTAGTTTTTTGTTTGTTTTCGTTAACTATAATAACCTTGATTTGTACCAGCCAATAACTTACAATCTTCTTAATATCACTCCATATCTAAAAAATAAATAAAATAACATACATTGCATTTATAAAGTGTGCCTCACACATGTGAGTGGGCTTGACAAACCATCTGTAGAAACACTCTTCTACTGACCTTATTCTTCAATGCGGAAGTGCGTTTTTGTGATTGTTTTAGAACTTCCAGTTCAGTTGCCTATGGGAGAAATGACTAGGAATAATAAACGGCAGAAAACGTTACCCAAAATTATTATACAGACAAAGTATATAACATAATAAGAAATATTATAATAAGAAAATGGAACATCAAGCAGCAAAACAAGCTGTTTTAACGTCTAAAAATAAATGGAATTGAATTAGACCGGAAGTCTCGAGCCAAAAAGATTCAAATGGTTGCACCCGCTCGTGCACAGAGAATGAGGTGAATATATTTAGCACTTTTGTGTGTATTGCCTCTTCTTGTTGAATTGCAGAATGCTTCCTCAATTGTAAGTGCCTTTGGACAAAAACATCTGCTAAATAACTAAATGTAAATGTGAAAATGAAGATAAATGTTCAATGCATTCTATGATGTTTTCTATCTTATTAAAAAAACAGTCTTAGACATGATGGAGACTTCAGTTGTCCAGGTTTGAGAAGACAAAATTAGACCTTATCTATTTCTTAGAGCACGGATATAAAGAATTTTAAAAACAACTGATTTATCCATACTCATCTCTCGCATGCAAAATGTTAATATTTATAATCATTCTTAAATTTTACTTTATTAAAAGTTTGTGTAGTACGATTTTTATTTATTTATTTTTTGGTCTTGTGAGTATTATTGGTGCAATAAATTAGAAGTTTGTTTACAGGAAAAAGAGACAGCAGAAGTTTACAAGAGCCTCCCTGTGGTTCAGGTAATCTGCCTAGAAAAGCCACCGTGTCTGTGTTTGCTTTAGAAAATGACTTACACCTTGTCACCATACATCGAGCCTCCATACATGTGTTGCCAATGTGCATTCCACTATATAAAACACTTATGTTGGGCTGTATAGTCTTTTTAAAATAACCAATTAATGCCTCTACTAGCACAATAAAGTTGGACATCAAACTCAGGTGCTCTATTGAAAAAGTAAATATCATTTGAGTGTGGTTAGCTCAGCGGTTTTACAGCTCTAAGCAGAGTGCATTTCACACTTCAAAGAGTGACTTTGCTTTTCTATACTCCCATAAAGGATCTCCCTTCATAACACCAGCTTATTTATGGTGGTCATATGTCCATAATTAAACGGAGACATGTCTCTTTGTGTTGCTCGGAATAGTGAAAACTATGCAGACAGGGAAAGCTCTGTCTCATCATCTCTGTTGTTTTATATTTTCCAATTGAATTCATTATCATTCTCAAACTAATACAAACAGACATATAGTTACTTTTATATTGTTATTTCTGCCACAATAACATTATCTAAAGGCAACTTGGGTCCAAACAATAATTCAATTCAATTAATGTTTATTTCTATAGCGCTTTTACAATGTAGACTGTGTCAAAGCAGCTTAACCTAGAAGTTCTAGTAAACTGAAATTGGGTCAGTCTAATTTTCAGAGTTGAATTTAAGTTTAGTGTGGTTTAATTTTCATTGCTAAAAGTCCAAACATTAAAGGGAAATGTCTGCATTTCAGTGCCAGTGCTCGGTGAAGAGTGATGAAGCGATGATCACTGGAGCCAATCAGTCATATCTGGAGAGCATGTGTACACTGGCCAGTCAGCAGTGTTTAAGAACCTGCTTAACAGTACTTAAATGTTAGCAGGAAATTGAAATTTTTAAATTTCAGTACCAAACTGAAACAAAGTATGCATTTTAGATGACCCTACATTGTAAAAAAAATCCCTAATTTTATGGTTTATTTCCGGCAGCTGGGGTGCCATAAAAAAACGTAAAATAACAGCCGTTAAATTACAGAAACTTACCGTAAAATAAAGGATATTAAATTACAGAAATTTACCTGAAATTTCAATTCGAGGAAATTAAATTTAATACAATTTATTTTAATAAATAATTGTAATAAATATTAATACATTTATAATTTAATAAATTAGTAATTTAATAGCCGTTATTTTACACCCCAGCTGCCGGAAATAAACCGTAAAATCACAGATTTTTTCTTTACAGTGTACTTTACACAACATTACATGATTCGTTACAAAAGGAATCTCTCATGGAAAAAAACAAAGGAGCCTCTATTACTAAACAACCTGACAGCAGCTACCTGTAGAAATACTGATTTCAAGCAATCTTACGGCCACTGAGCACATCAACAATCTCAAAACAGTCTTGCCTACCACTAAATCCAAAGAGCTTTGTACCAGTAGGCTTTTCTACAAGTTAAACAACACAGTCTCTCACTAACAGCTCTTTGAACAACAACAGCAGAGCAGATATCGTCATAGCTTTCCTACAGTTTATTGATTTCAGCAGATCAAGGTTAGACTAAACAAGCTCAACATACATCCTCATAATGTACAATAATGCCATCCAAAACTAAGATGTTACATTTTGTCATATTTCGTAAAAGTCTACAGAGAAAGAGAGAAAGAGAGAGTTAGAGGGAGAGACAAACTGTAGTCCAAAATGTTTTCGAAACACCACTTCACGATGTCCAAACATGTATTTAATAATAAATGCTTTCAAATTCAGCAAATGATACCTGGCAAACAAGAAAATATATCAAAAATTGGCAAAGTGTAATCTAAAGGAATTTATAGCATCGTGAACGCCAACTTTACTGATTACTTCAACCTCTATAATTTGCCCCGTTGCATCATTTCAGCGGGATTTATAGTCACGGTCCACTTCTGAATCCGAACAACCTTACGGCAAACATTCACAAGCCCCAACCAGACGAACCTATAAAACAGCTCAGTAATTACTTCAATCCACGACAGGACTCCAAACCTGACATAAACTGGTTCTCTTTCTTTCTTGCTTTTATACTTTACTGAAAGGCAAACACCTTTTCTAACCTCAGCAAACAATGGCACGGATTATTACATTGAACAACATCCTACAACTGTTGTGGACAATTTTCTTCAAAGTCAAAGTCAGAGCTTCAAACTTTTGACCAGATTTTCTCCCTTCTTGAATACAATGACAATCTTTTATCAAGGCTTTAGTACAATAAAGGCATGATTTGGTTAGTTTTGGAATCAGTTGACACCCACAGGCTTCTGCACAGGTATTTGATTTACAAAGAGGAGGAGCGCCTGGCACAAAGTGGTGTCTCCAGAGAGAATCTTTCCACTGATTTCCCTTGAAATAATAAACAGCTGTTTAACTAGATCTGATCAGTGTCACACGGCTTCAGGCACGAACAGAAGCCAAAGCAGTCCTGATCATGCAGTCTATCATATGAATATATCTTTTGCTTTCTCTGTCCTTCCCTCTCAAACAGTTTAGTGCCCAAAGTATACCTGTGAAGGACAAGAGATATCTGGAAATAAATAAAAAAATGTAAAAGACAGAAAATTTGCTATCACATATAGTATAATTGATTGAAATGAAAACAAAATGATCATACAGTAAATTTCCTAAAGGAGTACTTCAACACCGCCACTCTTGCCTCAATCCTCCCCCCCCCCAAAAAAGAGACAAACATTACTTGGTCTCTTGTTGGTGACCGCAAACCTGGAGATGAACAAATACCAGGTGGAGTGCACTACCACAAGCTCTGCGAGAGGAGACTCGTGCTGCGTCTTAAATCACATACTTCCACACTATATAGTAATCTAAAAAACAGTATGAAAGCTAAGTAGTATGTCTAAATTCACAGTACTGCAAAAACAGTATGTGAGAAGTGCATGAATGGCCTACTACTTCCGGCGAGATTCTGAAGTGCACATCAGATGGACGCTATGCTATCCCATAATGCACCACAAGAGAATCCTCGAATGGTAGTGAAGTTACGCAACTGATGTGATCAGCCACCTGATCATGACAAATGGCAGACGTAGTATGTCTGAGTTCCATTCATACTTCTCACACTGAGAAGTAGGCTATTTTGGACGCAGCCTCAGTTTTTATGTAATTCACCTGAACTTCATTTCCCACAAGCCCTTGCTCTGATTACCGCTCCAGCTGTTACACGTTAGTCAGACTATTTAAGACACACACTCCAAAACACGTCGCAGTCTTGTTTTGCCTGGCTGACACTTCTAAGCATTTGTGTATTCCAGCTAATGTCATTTCAATGGTAACCACACATTGAGGCTAGCCAGCCTCAACAATTGGCAACAATTGCTGATGACTAACAAAATGGCTGCAAACAAACAATAACAAATCTGAAAAAATTGTTATGGTAATAACAATGGTATGACACAAAAAAGGCACTGAACTACTGAAATGTATTTAACACTTTATAATTCTGTAAAAAGGCTTTTTTTTTCAATGACACCTTTATGATGCCTTTTGTATGAAGAATGGAGTCACATGCATTTTTTCCCCCATACTTTAACAAAGTCTACAAATCCCCACTGATGGGGGCAGAGTTGCTATTTAACTATTGGGAGATTTTAGCTGCTGTCTGGACTTTCCATGGCTTTTCACAGCTCCCTTTCTTCATGTGTTCAATACTATGTGTCATTCATTACATATTTATTCTGCATAACTTAATATCTAAATTAATTAGTCTTCTTTGTATTTACGTATTAATATGGGTATTACTGACATCTGGTGAACTCCTTTAGCATGTTTTCTCAAAAAAAACGTGTTCGATACTTATTTTACCCACTGTATAAAGCTTCCATTTAGCCAATGATTTCATACCATTTCTAAATATTACAATATTTATTGCTGCCAAATTAAAAATAAATAAATGTAAAAAAATCTATTGAATATTCCCTGTCATATGTTTAGAATTATTACAAGCTATGCCTGATTTAATTTATTTATAGCAGTTACATTATTTAAAATAATAAACTACATAACTTAGTTTATTTGGGGCAGATTTTTAAGTAGCAGGTCCTAGCAGGCACTAAAATGTACAGTAGTTTGTAATTTATTTAGCGATTTTTAGAAACGTACCTAACTACTGTAGATACAATAAACTTGGAATGTGTAAACTCTATACTGCTTTGGGTAGAAATGCATTAAAACCAGACCTCAAGATCATTCTAGCCTTTATATTGTAATTTACAGCTAGAACCATCTACACTTGAGCACGGTCCAAATCAATAAAACTTGCCACGATAAATTCTTATTTGGACCAATCACCACCCTGGGGCAATTCCAAAAATGACAATCTAAACTGTAGCTACAGTTGAAAGAGCAGGTGTCCTATATTTTCATCAAAGTAAGGCATTTGCATAATGCAGGGCATACATTTTGGCAACAGAACACAGAAATGTAACAGATCTTCTTAAATCAACACTGACTGTGTAGTATTTTCTCTACAATATTTAGATTCTACATCAAACTGCCTGTTAATAGAAGTGAATTAACATTAATAACGCATCTCAATGCATTCATTGTAAATATATGTGGCATTTGTTTAAACACGTGCTTCTTTTGTTCGTGAAACATCCATGAAAAACCTTCAAACCAATTGATAGACATGTTGGCCAGCTCAAACAAAGAAAAATGTATTCAAAGCCTCAGTCACTGTGTTTAAACATTTACTTATTTTTTTTCTCCAGCAATGGTAAATGCACAAAAAACCTACAACTTTATATTACATGCTAATTTTCCCCAACAAACACTGTTCTGTGCATAAAATGTCAACTTTAAAGCTCAGAAGTTGTTGCCAAAACAAAAGTCTCAAGCATTAACCAAGGCCCTCTCCTATTAAATGTTAATCATTCCATAGCACTCATTCTCCAACTTTCAGCAATCAGAGGTTGGGAAAATTTTTTTTTGTCAGATAATTTATATTTTTAAGCAAAGACAATATGTTTTACATATATAATTGTATCAAACATATATGAACCAGCATTCAATAATTCTTACTGTTTAATGCAACTATTTATATTATATACTATGAGTTAGGACAACAAAAGCAAGAGTCCTAAGGGCCAGGACATACCATCAATCTGGCTAGACGGTTTGGTGCCTTCGAAGTTAACATCGGATCAATTTGGACCAATTCCACAAGTTTCTGAATGTCGGCCAAAAAAAAAAAACGACAACATTTTTTTAAATAATGTCAAAATGGTAACTATAGTATAACTGAGTGTCTCCATGCAATTTATTCCAACTTTAACAATTGTCACTTTTCAGATGACAATGACACAAACAAGCAGACAAATACAAATAATTTTAGAAGGGTGCAATGAACTAACCCTTTTCTGTGGTCATGGTGGTTACTAACACTGTTAAGAAAGAGATAAAGACTAGGAGAAAGGTGTGTTATGACACTATCAGAGCTTTTGTTTGGCTTTGCTAGCTAGCTGTTATGCTGTATATTTTGGGTAATTGCCTCTCTGTGTTAAAAGATTTGTTTTTTAGCAGAGTGTCAGTTGTGAGTTTATATTTCAACAGATCATATTAGTCACAATGGCTACACAGAACACAACAGAAGTTTCTGAGCTCAAACTGCATTTAGCATGCTTCACAACAGACTGACAAACACTACTAAATATCGATATATATCACTGCAGGGAAGGGGTTTGTATAAAGACTGCACTTCCTGCCTATACTGTATGAACATCAACAGTAAACAAAGTTTTTTGACCGCATTGATTCTGGATTTGTATTCTTAATTATCTAATGGAAAGTTTTTAAGTCACTTAATACAAGTTAATAATAAAGTATTTAAATGGTTGGAAATTTCTCTCACGAGTGCCATTCGCACCTGCTGTTCTTTTCTAAATCAACCTGGGGCCGCTGCCGACTGACTGACCAACCTACTTATAACCCCCAACACCAACCACTGGACAAACTGGAAACAGTGGAAAAGCCATCCACACAGAGGTCAGCTGGTAAGCGTGAAAAGGAATGGCATCATACCACCCCATAGCATTCGTTCTGACTAAATCCCTGGAAATGTATATAGGGATACGTTTTCAGAATGAGCCTACGCATGGTCTCCTTCACCATCTTCAATGCACTCTGCGCTCACGCTCCCTTGGCGTCTATCTGTAACAAGGCAACCATCAACCGTTTTCTCAAAGGATGACAAATGAACAAACAGTTGCAGCAGCTCCGATACATGTTTATAAAGAGAATGAAAAAGCACTGCTGTTTGGGCGCGCTGTGTTTGTCTGAGGTAATTAGTTTACCGTTATTACTTAAATGTATATACTCCATACAAAGTGTGAAGCAGATTGGTTAGTTCTACTTACATGAATTGCTGTGCGCACGCGGCATTCTGTAAAGTTCAAAATTTTAAACTAGGTGCATCTTAAAAACACACACCACTTGCACACCACTCCATTGGAACTTATTGCCATTCCTTACAAGGTGTGTGCTCAGCAGCCACATTTTAGTAAAAACACTTTATACTGAAACTTCATACCAAACTTTTTGCCTAGTTATTGACAATGGTGTTGGGTCAATAAATACCAATATCGATTTTATCAGCCTGCCCTATTTGATAGCAATAGTTGAACCATTCCACCCTGTTATCAAGACTAAAGAAACAAAACTGCTGCCCAAATAAATAAAATGAACCAAAAAATAACTACATAATTACCTAAACATTTGTTAAATCAGTATGGTATTTACCATCACAGTAACTCTTTTGTAAGAGAAGCTCTGGCTGAGATGAAAAGGCAACAAATCAGTCCAGCTAGAAAACAGTACAACCCATTTTTTTCAGCAGGGTGCGTGTTTGTGTGTGGAAAAGGCTATCACTGATTCACAAAGCTCTATCTCACAGGAGGGAATTGGCCATAAGACAGAGAAACAGTCATTTCCCATTATTTTGGGGTGGGGGTGGTGGGTGGTGTCAGAAAAAGACATTAGAGCCGAGCGCGCTGTTCATTAGCAGACGAGAGTGACGGCAGGTATGTTGTCCCATTAATTAAAATAATCACATCATAGGTGCTAGAATAATTCATTAACTCAGATTTAGTTAAGGCGTAATTTAATATGTCGCTGTTGGTCAGGAGGACAGAAGAAATGAAGAGAGGAAAGACGATGAGGATATTATGCTATACGGGATTGAAATTGTCAATTTGTGTTGGGCCGCTCCACTGGGGACAGCTTTCTCCTTTTTCTGCAGATCTATCATATCGTGAAAAAGAAAAGAGGCAAACGTGGGGGAGGAAAAAATCAGTCGCCTACTATTTTTAACTGCCCCATAAATCTGTTTTTAAATTCCCTTCCATTTAAAATACCCTGGTGAAGCTTGCCTTCATACGGCCTGTTAAGTACCACAATCCATGCATGGCGCTACATTTATCCTAACAGTGTAATTGGTCCAGCTCCCTCGGCTGGTGGCTCAGTTACCAGTCCTCCCCCAGGCCTGCAACCGGGAGAAATCCCAAATCACCCAAGGATCCCACGCATAAAGACCCGGCAGAGAGACATGGGGAGAGAGAAAGACAGGTACCCCCACTGCAAACATCTACTCCAGTGTTTCCCAGCGCTATCTTTTTTTTTGTATTCTTCATCACCACAGGGCCAGAAACAATGCTCTAGCATCCCTAACACTGACACCACTGGCGCTGACAAATACTATGCGAGATGTTTTGATTTTGTGTATATTTCTGGGTAATTATCAGCATCTTTCATTAGAACGTCAAAGGTAAAAGTGCATTTTTATAACCAATATCGCTGCCAAACACAGTTACAACAATTGAAGGTTAAAGGTTTCCTAAACACCCCCATGTGCTATTCACCAAACAGATATTCCTTTCCAAATTCATACAGTATATCCAAATAAACTATCATTTTGACAACAATCAATCAATCAATCAATTATCAGATCAACGATTACCAAATTTCTTTCAGTCTAATTTCTATTTTAAAGGTTCAACTGAAACCTTTCCTGCAACCTGTTCAAATACCCCTTAGGGAATGCATACCCATACTTCATGCTGGCTAATAGTTCCACTAGAGGGAAGTGTGTTTGTGTATGTGTGTTTGAGATATGGGCTGGTTCTACAGTCAACAAATGAAAAGCAAAGCACACACACACACACTGACAAAAACACACTATCACCCTGAGCACATTTGCTGTGCAGCACCATGCACGTTACAATTACGTGCAGGAGGACAAAAGCCTGAGAGAGGGGCGGCAGAAGGCCGACTGGCAGCGAGTTTCACCTGCAGCTAAACTCAGAGGAGGGGCCGGAGAGGGTGAACGGCGCATAATCAAGCCCAGCACTAATTTAGAGACTCCAGCTGCTCCTGCCAGAGGGGCCCAGGAACACCTACCACTAACCCCAGACGCTCTCGCTCGCACACTTTTCCTGTTAATCATCCAAACGACCTCCTCCTCTCTGCACTTCACGCATGCCAAAACAAAGAAGCAGCAGTGTCAAACACCTTTAAATGTCAATATGTTTGGGGTGGTACTGTAGGGGCGGGGCCTGTATATAGGTTGTGCTTCCTGCTTGCATACCTTAGATCAATACAACGGCAAGTCTATCCACCCTCTTTTTTTTCTGGTACACTTTTCATTCATTTACTTTCACAGACAATAATGAATAATAATAACAGTTATAAAAAGAAGAATTATCAATAAATAGTAAACATAGCACTACAGTACTTCTCTGAATTCAAGTCGGACTTGTTCAACTGCTTTTTTACCCACAGTATGACAATATATACTAATTTGCATGAACAAATTGATTAATCATTTTTAATTTTTATTTTACTTTTTGCATTTTGTAATTATGCGATCATTTTGCTCAACTATAACTTTAGCTATAACTATAATGATTACATAGTTTCAAAAATAGTTTAAAATATAAAGTCTATGCCACATTTACAAGGGTAATGACACAGGGAAATGATATCATTGAAATTACTTTTTAGAATGTTTTATTGTCCAGGTTATGGAAGGTTAAAAAAAAAAAAAAAACCCAGAAAAAAAAACATTGCAGCATAATTAGGTGACAGACAACAAAAAATCAGCATGCTTATGATTTTGTGTGCTGAAGTAGATGCGATGAGGCTGTTTGATTTGTGTATGAGCTGATTTTTTTTTCAGTTAACCTGTTACATAGTTACATTATATCACAAACAGATCTGATTATATCAGATCCAGCAACTCATTTAGGCCCAATCCAAATTCTATTTTTGTACCCCTACCCCTTCCCCTTCCCCTTGGCCCTTACAACCGAGGGTTAAGGGGAAGGGCTTCAAAACTTCCCCCCTAAGAATTGGGACAGCACTTCAACACCTGCACACGTCATCATATTTCATCATATTCTCTTGCTTCATATGAGATCAGACGATCACAACTGCTGTAGTTATTCCAGTTGTGTTATTTTTTGGTGTTTATCTTCAGGAAATCACTGAAGGCATATATTATGTTATCATAATGATCTAAGATCGGAACTGTACTGTGCATTTAGTCCGTGGCCATATTTATCTATGTAACACACGAAAACAACATTAACATTATAGCAGACACTGTAAAAAGCTCATTCCCAGCCACTAGACATTACTGACAGGGTATTCAAGCATCATCGTGTGTCAGAATGTTCTGGGACCGCTGTACAGGAGTTATGATTGTGGATCATAGATTGCGAAATTTAGCGTTTTTTTATCGTTTTTAAAAAAAAGCACGACAATAAAACATGAACGCGGTTATGAATATATTAAAACATATGTTTGTTTGTCGTAAAAATTCGTAATAATGACAAAAAATACTAATTTGTGGATCTCCTTACTTCCGGGTGCAGCTATCCTGCCGTTGTGGCAGGTGCATTCTGGGAAATTTTGTTACCCCTCTGTTTTAAGTGTGGTCCTGAAAAATCTTTGTTCGAAGGGGTGTATAACCCTTGCCCTTAGCCCTACGCCTTCAAGCTAAAGAGAATTGGGACACCCCTACCCCTTGACGTGAACGCGCAAAACGACGGTAGGGGTAAGGGGAAGGGCTAAGGGGAAGAATTGGGATTGGGCCTTATTCCAATGATCTGATTACAGCTAATTAATGATTCACTGTCTCATTCAAAATTAACCAATAATGGGAAATCATCAGAGCATATGTGTACGTAACTGAAGACAAGAAAGTTACTAGTGCCAAATTTTAAGATTTACTATTCTAAATAAAAAACATATTCAGGCCATGACTGTGAGTTGTTCATGTTGTGAATTATGTAGACAGCAAAAGGACAATTTTGTAAGTAAATTTTCAATTGTTCCAGATGTACCTCCTGGTTAAATAGAAAAAGAGCATTCTGTATTAACACAATGAAGGTACATTGTGATGCAAATGTTTTGCCACATACCTAAAATAGTTTTTATGGGTCAGATCAAGTAGAATTAGTTTATTGAAACTAATTAAATGGCTTGTTGAGTGCAGAGTCTTTTTTTGTGTTGATATAATTGGAACCGGAGGTTGGGAGGTGTCTAAATATAGGTTTTACTGTGTGTCTAAAAGCATCTGCTGTTGATAGATAATAATAGTAAAAATAACTAGTAAGAGGGAGGGATTTTCTCGTTCTTGAAAGGAACAAATATGAAGATGTGAATTCAATGTGTTTCTCTTCTATTTTACAGCAATATTATATGTAAGGATAGTGTATATACAGAGACAGACAGATTGTGTAATTATTATTATTTTTTTTTTGCTATTTCTCGGTAGAGTTTTGTAAAAATATAAATAATGCAGATTAATGCGGAATGATTTTGAGAGTATAGCAACTAAACTCTTAGCACATTTATACTGACATTAACAACATAAATAAATACATATTACACACATTTACATAAGACTTAACCGACTAAATGGTGGGATATTCCATGTAAGCATACTTGTATGACAAAACTCACCATGCTGCTTTTTACTGTGATTTGTGGCCTTGCTGTCACTTCTCTTAATTTAGGATTTCATGTCAGGAATGTGACTGTTGTGTCAATAAACTTTTTTATATGAGTTAAGTTTTCAATAAGAGCTCTTGTTATAGGGTTTATACTGTATATAAGATGAACCACGTGATCTTTTTGATCAGGTTGTGTGATTTAACCATTAATATTTAATATTACAAGTAATTCAGGCTTGAAATTCATCACCACTTTGAAGTTTCATTAAAAAGTGAAGCTAGAGGTCACCTACAAACAGAGTTGGGTGTAATGCTTTTCACAGTAGCGCATTACTGTATCTTAATTGCATTTTAGGAGAACGCAGTAAAGATTTACATTTTAAATTTGTGTAATTTGATTGCAGTTACTAATACAAATATAGTTTTTAGGAGAAGAAAAATGCTTCTTTTAAATCATGTTTTCTGCTGCAATGTCAGTTAATAAGCGTGCTCTTTTTAATTGCTGGATAAAACGAGCTGCAATGGTTGCTTCTTCAAGTGTAAATAGCAGACATTCCTTTGATTTCATTGAGCGTAAAAACAAAAATATTGCTGTGAAACGCAGTCTACAGTATGTCCAGTCTCTAAAGAACCTTCGACTGATTTTAACTTGACCAGCAACTTCAACAGCACTGGAATAGAAAGCATTCTACGATAATACTTGTCAACAAGCAGGACACCGGTGGCCCAAAACACAGCGGTCCATTGTGAAATATCCTCTGAACGTGAAGAGAAATGTAGCTGCTTATGGGGTTGTTTACATATCACGTCTTTTTCATAATATGGATGTCAATGGTTACAAGTGTCAATTTTTTTAATTTTTTTCTAAATGTCTTCTTTGTAAAAAAAAATGTCTATGTAAAAAAATAATAAATAATAAAAGATAAACAGGTTTGGAACAAATAATAACAGAATTTTGAGAATTTTAAGAATTTTCAAGTGTTTGAATCTATTGTAATGTTTTTCTATAAAAATTAAATTACTGAAAGAGCTGCAGTTTATTTTTGTATTTTTTATAGGTATATTTTATGTTTTAAAAGTAACTTCAAAGTAAAGTAATTAGTAATCTGATTGCTTTTTACATTAAGCAATTAGTAATGTAATCAGATTACATTTTTTGTAATTTGTAATCTATTACTTTTTATAAGTAACTTACCCAACACTGCCTACAAATTTATATTACAAATACACAGTATACTCAGCAAGAACTGAGACGCTTAAAATGATGCGTTGCAGCAACCCAATTTTGGGTCAAACCCAACCGTTTGATAAAAACATATAAATTATAGTGTTTTAAACCGCAATAGTGGTTCTACATAATTTGATATTGAAATATGATTCACGTGAACTACATTTCTGTAATCCCTTTACTATTCATCTTTGTAAAGCGGCTTTGACGCAATCCACATTGTATAAAGCACTATAGAAATAAAGGTGACTATCATAAATATGTGGTAGTGTGAAAACAGCATGACTGAAATAGCATGCAAGTAGACACGCATATGTACACATGCACAGCACATATCCACAGTACATATTCTATGGTAAATCTAAAGTCACAACAGGGGTCCGTGTCACAGATTCCTGCCATAAACCCCTTATGTGCCACTCAACGCCCCCTAAACATGAGGCTGCAGTTATTTCCCCTTCAAGCCGAACAGCTTCCATGAACACTAAATCACTCACAGTTAGGTTTACACACTGTGAATTAATGAAGAGATTTATGTTAAGTCAAATGTGTTTATGTGTGAACATGACAGACAAACTGTAAAGTATAGTCATTTAAGTGCAGTTTAATTAATATTATAATATTTATAATATAATTATTATAGGCGGCACAGTGGCTAAATGATTAGCATGGTTGCCTCACAACAAGAAGGTCACTGGTTCGAGTCCTGACAGAACCAGGAGTTCTTTCTGTGTAAAGTTTGCATGTTCTCCCCATGTTCGTGTGGGTTCACTCCATGTGGAGTTTTTATTTATTATTTTTTTTAGGTCATTCAGCTATACAGTATGTCTGAACACACATTCAAATAAAAAAATAAGCCGAAAGGTTATTAAATAGATATGGTTAAATATAATAAAAATATATTATATATGTATAAACATAACACTGCCGCACCCCTATGCAATATTATCGTGTATCGGCGATCTGAAAATTTTGTATATTGCCCAACACTACACTGTGTAAAACATACCTGAGTAACAGGGCTGCACGATTAATTGAAAAAAATATCACGATCTCGATTCGACCCCCCACACGATCCTAATCCAGTGTTTGTATGATTCAGCCAATTATATTTTCAAGGTCAGAAGGAGAAGCAAAATTGCACAAGTCTTCACATTGTTTTATATACGCTGCTCAGCAACGTGGACAACTCCAAATGGTGTCGAAAGAGTCACATGCTGTATTTATAAAGCATAATTCACCCAAAATGTCATTTCTGTCTTAATGTAATGATGTATTCGAGGCCACGAAATCACACGTGAGCTGACCGTGAGCTGTGTTTTACCTCAGAGAGGATGCGTGCACCTTAGAATGATGTCTACTTAAGTGAACAGAACCTGCATGGGCTGTGGATAACAGGTAATAAAGCTGTAAATAACATTCAGTTCGTTGCACAGAGTGATAGTTTGAGAGCCACGCGGGAAGTGTAGTTTGCATGTTTTTTTTTTTCCCTCAAAGTGACAGCAGCCATGACATGAGTGCATTTGGCAGAGAAAGTGAAACCGAAAGGGCGCATACCGCAGGCCATTTAAATGATCCTATCGCATTTTAGATTATGAATATGACAAGCATTTGATATGTGTTTTCTTTCATAGCGAGCACTAAGGCCCCGTTTCAGGCCCCGACTTCAGGATTATGAATATTAGTATTCTGATGTCATCACTTTCTGTGCATTAATGACCAGAACAAATTTAAAGTCTTTTCAAGTCCACCGTTCAAAGTCTATACAAAATTTTGCATGTTAAGCAACAGTAGACCAACACATAGGCCTAATATTGGTATTGTTGCTTTACCATTTGTTTGAGAAATAACAATACTAATAGCCTACTCATATATTAACCTTTATTTTACATCTATAGAATCATGAGAAAATTGTGATCTTTATTTTAAGCAGCAAAAAATAAAGAAATAAATAAATAAAGAAATAAAGAAATCATGGATCTCGTTTTAACGCTGGGTAGTGACACTGACAACGGTGGTGAGGATTCAATCTCATATTTATTGGTAAGTCAGCAAAGCAGTGGTCAACGGGAGCAAACAGATGTATACAGGTAATCAGAACCGTATTCATAGAACAGGCAGAAGGTCAATAAGGCTGGTAGCAGGCAAGGATAAACAAATAAGCAAGGCGAGGATCAAAACACGGTAAGACAGGAACAAAGGGAACGCGTTGTAATGTCACTTACAGAAAACATTACTCAGCCAAGACTGTGTGTGTTAGTACTGCTTATGTAGTGTGTGTAATCAGTCCAGCAGCAGCTTCAGCTCTGAGAGTCTAATCAGATGGTGACTTGGAGCAGGTGTTTGTGTGTGTTGCATGACTGGATCTGTAGTCCGTATACAAGCAGATTTGTAGTTCATGGAATGTGTGTGTGTGTTTTTACCAGCGATCTCTGGCTGTTAGATCGCTGGTGATCGTGACACTCATTTTTGCCAGAATCATGCAGCCCTACCAAGTAATTGGTCGTTCATTCCACTGTGGTGACCCCTCCTTATAAAGCAGGGAATAAGCCAAAGGAAAGTGAATGAGTAAATAATTAAATCAATCACAGTGAATCGCTTGAAAATATATACACTTTAATAACTATATTCATACTGTAATAATAAAAAGTAAATAAATAACAAAACATACCAAAAAACATGAAAAATAAACCCTGGATCCTCTTTAGATCACAGAGGGATACACACCCACATGTAAGACCAGCAGAACAACAGTAAATGCAATAGTACTGGATGATTGTATGATGAAAGATTGTGTACTTTTCTCATCTCCTCTCCACAGTTCCAGCGCGCACGATTAAATAAAACCTTGCCTGAGTTTCACTAAATGCATTAGAGCAATCACATTCCCAAGACAGAGATTAAGGGACTGGCCTCATCGAATTGGATTACTCAGGACAGTGCGCTCGCTCGAACACTGCTATCTCAACGAGGAGAAGTGTTTGGACACTCACATGTCCTTTATTGCGTCTTGATTTTTGTCTAATTTCGCACGGCTTTCAATCATTTCTTGTGTGAGAGGAGAGGGGTGAGGAGGGGAATGTTTAAGGTTCAAGCCCGCCAGCAAAGAGCTGTGATACTGTAATGATGACAGATCACAAGAATGATTGACATCACGCCACATTCAGCGAGAGCCACAGGTTGACAGCACAGATGAAAATATGGAGCAATCAAAAGAAAGAAGGAACAGAAATGGAATCAAAGTTTGGGATGTTTAAGATTGGAGACAAAGTAAAAAATAAATAAATAAATAAATAAGTGTGAGTGGGATTGCTATATTATGGACGAAAAATTGATATTTGACAAAACCATCCTATGATTGTATCTGGGGATGTTCCCAAATAAATACATTTTAAAGGTTAATAGTATCATTATCTGAACTAATTGGATTGTTTAAGCTAAAATGTACAGACTGGTGTTAATCTATTATGCCATTGCTTCAGGAATGCACATCGTTAGCTATGTTTCCATCCAAAAATGCGAATAAACTTTATGCTCAAAACTGCATTATCGCATAAAAGACGTGCGGATAAAGCAGTGTTTCCATCCAACGAGTCAAAGCAAACAAAATCGTTACATCCTGATAAGACTGGCGCCAAATATCAACAGTAAAAACGGAATTTGCTGTGGTAGGAGAAGCTGCGTCAATCTTTTCATCATTTAATAAATCTGTGCCTCAGAAAGCAATCCTGACACGCAGTGAACGCGCGGTGGCGTTTGAAGGCTTGAGACGCGGAGCAGTGAGCACAGACACTCTTGACAGTTCTGGAGGGAATCAATAATATAATAACACTACTGAAATGATTAAGGGTTTTAGAATGAAATTTTAGAATTTAGAATGTTTTACAGTGTGCTCAGCCTGCTGGTTCGTCCATTCACACACATTTTTATCATCACATGGTCTCTTAAAATATGATGAGACCTTTTTTAATGCGTATGCTGGAATTTTTTCGGTAAAATTGCTTCCATGTACATCTTTTCTTATCGAATAAAAAGTTAATCCTACTTAGTTATGAGCATTCATTTTTTTATGCGCATTTTCAAAATTTATGCACATCTTGCCGTTTCCATCAACCGTTTTTTTATTCGCATATCCAAAATGCGCATAAAAATAGGTGGATGGAAACATAGCTATTGGTAACTGAAGGTTCATCCTTTTCAGAATGATGATGATTATAAATACACTGCTAATGCAAATCTTGGAAATCATATTTGAGAAAAAAAAAAAAAAACACATTAAAGGACTCCACAGAGTCAAGACCTTATTATTATAGTGGCAGTATGGGCTTAAATCTGTCTCTGGGAAGTGCTGAAAGATGCCTGGCCACATTATTTCTATGTCTACCTGAAACAGCACAAGGGATGTCGCATTAAACTATTTTTTTTTGTCTTATTGAAGTAATTTTGTTGTGAAAATTGTGTTCCTAATTGTATTTAAATCCTAATAAAGTTACATTTTCACCGGATGTTGATGAAGAAATACATTTATATAAAAAGAAAACAAATCTAATTAGTTTACAAATGAAGCTATGTGTAATAAAATGTAAAGACGCATGAAAAAAGTATTAAACACATGAAGGGAGGTGTAAAAAAGGCAGTGAAAGCCCAGACAGCAGCTGACATCTCTCAGTAGTTCTTCAGCAACCCTTTGCCCTTTGTCAGTGTAAATGAATATTAGCTGCTTCAGTCCAACATCTACATTACCAGGATGATGAAGATGAAATCCGAGTGGACATTTCAGCAAGGCAATGATCCAAAACACAGCCAAGGAAACTTTCAAATGGTTTCTGAAAAAAGGAAATCAAGCTGCACAAACTGAACAAGCAGCAAAAAAAATGTTTAATTACTGTATACACACACGTATACACAGTACTATAACATTGATGGCCTATCAAAGAAAACTATTGCCCAGTATTGTACAAGAGTGTAGGAATTAGAGGTGGTGTGTAGTCCCTAAAATATTATAATCAAGTTTACTATATGTAAAAACAGAGGTAGAGTATGAGCTCAATAAGTTAGACAAGTAAATGTGTATGTGTAGCTGTGCGTGTGTGTGTGTGTGTGAGTGTGTGTTTGTGTGTGTGTTGGGCGTGTCTGTGGGTGTTATGCATACTGTGAGAAGATTCTTTAGATGCCCAGTTTGATTAAAACTTTCAGGATTCCACCACACACAGACACACACACACACAAACACACACCTGACAGGCGCTGACAAGCAGTCACATCTGCTCCACACCCTTTCCTATGCTCCTGCACACTAAAGTGCATTCATTTCGCGGGTTAAATATCACGACTTGGCTACAGGTATGATCTTTAAATGTCTCTGAAGTTTGTTACATCCGTTCTCACAGCACATTCGGTTACTGTAGACCTGTGGTGTCATTCAATACATTTAAGGATATCAGAGTGGATGTGTTATATAAACATTTGTAGAGCAATTTGGATTTATTCAAAATTAATTCTGATGTGTAAGGCTGTAGTTTATTTATATCTGAATAAATACAATCAATGTATGTCACTGCAGTTTTCTTTTCAATTGCGTACACACAAAACATTTACTTGTCACACGATCTCTAAAACCTGACACTGAAACACCAGAACCACACATCAAATCTGAAAAAACATATACTACATTTAAGCCTTTGACTTTCAATTTCATAAAATATTTTTTGCTAAACACAGCACACAATTCTCTAAGTAACGCACACAAAATCTAATGTGATGTATCTTCATTTCCTTTTTCAAACACAATCAATAAAAATGGCACACTAAATCATTAGTACCTCACATGCAAATACTCACTACTTTACTCAACAGCAACCAATCATGGCTTTAGAAGAGTTATCTCTGATGCAATTAGGGCTTTTGGTCATGTGACCAGCCATGGTTTACTGTAACAATGTGAGAGACTGGACAGAGTTTGGCCTAATCTGAGTCAATTTACAGTTGTAAAATGTGTGCAATGAATGTATGCAATGATACAGATTCTGCAGATTTTTAATGTACAAAGAACAACTATATTATCCTAGCATATGGTATACTATCGTGCATATATTTTAGCACCCATGCATCCATTTACAGCAGTGCAGTCTAGGCATGGGACAATAACCACTTTCAAGGTATACCGCGGTTTGGAAAAGTCAAGGTTTTCATACCGCCAAAATATTCTGTTATTCCGTTCCTAAGGTATGAGTAAGATTTTTTTATTTACATTTTTTTGTTAGTTTTTTAGGTGTAAATTGGAAAGACATCTGTGTTTTTGAAACAAATGAAGACAGCAGAAGCCAATGATTCACTTGAATTATTTAGCCTGACATGTTTATTGCCCCAAAATACTTTAAATGTTTCTCAAAATAAAATATATTGTGTTCAAAGGGGAAAAAGGACACTTAAAAATAATATATTTTAGAGCAGTAAACACAATACCGTCATACCGTGAGATGTTTGTACAAGGTTATCATACCGTCAGAATCTTATACTGGTCCTTGCCTAGTGCAGTCAAGTTTGGTGAAAGACAAATGATGGTTTGGGGTTACAATCCGTATGGGTGCATGCGAGAGATCTGCAGAATGGATGCCAACATCATCAGCCATTTGTGCTGCCCATTACATTACAAACCTCAGGAGAGCGCAAATTCTTCAGCAGGATAGCGCTCCTCCTCATACTTCAGCCTCCACATCAAAGTTCCTGAAAGCAAGGAAGGTCAGGCTGCTACAGCATTGGCCAACCCAACCACCAGACATTAACATTATTGAGCATGTCTGGGGTAAGATGAAGGAGGAGGCATTGAAGATGAATCCAAAGAATCTTGATGAACTCTGGGAGTCCTGCAAGAATGCTTTCTTTGCCATTCTACTTTATTAATAAGTTATTTGAGTCATTGCAGAGATGTATGGATGCAGTCATTGCAAGCTCACGGGAGTCATACAGAATATTTCACATTATCATTCTTTTTCCACTGTACCATAACTTTATATTTTATACTGTACATTATTTCTCCAAAGTCAGACCTTACTGTCCTAATTAAAATCAAGGCTTGATCATATTTTAATTTGGCAAAATAATTGTAATCTAGAGGCCTTTGCCTTTCACATAAGCCACTTCTGATACCAAATGATCAACTAGAAGTCAAGTTATTATTTGTTGTTCCAAAAACTTGGATAGGCGACAAGACTTTTGTCAGGTAGTGTAAAGTTATGGCAGAGGTGATTGCAATGTGAGACAAATGTATGCTTTTTAGAAGTGTTAATGATGTTTTAAATACAGTGCATCATTTTGCAAGACGTGTTCCATTTTGTATTTTGTCTGCGCAGTTCTTGGATTTGTGTTTTAAGTAATGAAAAAAGTTTGGAAAATGTGTGTTAGCAGCTGAAAAAAAAAAACAGTTATACATATTGAACAGGGTAAAACCTAACTCGCTGTAGCCAATACATCTGCTTTGCCCTCACCTCGAGTCACTGTACACAAATAAACATACATCCACACATGCTGAATCAAAACACAACAGAGAATGTCAGATGTGAGGCTCCACTTCCTGTGCAAGAACCAGCATCTAGTCAGTGACTGCATTAAACACAGAAACAGTCAACAATAACATTAACAACAGCACATACACAAAAGCACACAATATTTGAGAAAACCCTATTCATCATTTCATGACGTGTTAATGGCAGACCGCTCCATCATAGAGCCATGTCATACTGTTCAACCCTCATTCACATTTTAAACATTCAATCATTCAGCTCCCACGGTTTAAGTGCAGCCTACAGCGACACACACATCCATTGTTTTTCTATCAGGTTCACAATATTTTCTATACTGTAACTTAACCTGAGTCACTAGCACGAAACATAACCATCACAGAAAGCTATGGTACGGGTTTTTTTTAAAGGCTTAGACACTAAGTGATGTTTGAGACCCATTAGGTGAAATCATTCCCTCATAGATCTAAACTTCAGACCAAATCTGCATAACAACAAGCACATTACATGTTTTAAATGAGTGGTCCACTACAATATTGATATCATATTTTAAACTTTAGTTCATGTGCAATGTAGCTGTGTGAACATAAACAACATCTCTGAATGTAATATTCTCAAAGTTCAATGCAAATGGAGACATTAGCTGCGTCCCAAATCGCATACTAATGCACTATTCTACGCCATTTTGAAATATAAATAGTGTAAGTAGTGCGTTCAAACTGAAAACTCTAAAAAATAAAATAAGTGCACTTTAATTACCCGGATGATGCACTCATTCCACCGGTAAGCAGAAGTGTGGACTGATGGACACTTCACGCACTCAACGACCGCAGCTTTGCTCACGTAACGGAAAGGGCCAGGTATTATTTGGCATTTTGGTAATTTATTTCATTAATTTGGCAACCGTCAAACGCCATCTGGGAAACGGTTTGAACTTCCGCTTAGTAAAAAAGCCATTCGTGTTCCATTTGGGACAACACCACATACATATACTAGGCTGTTGAGTGTGTAAGTGCATAAGTACATAGTGCGTAAGTGCATAGTGTATAGTGTGTCATTTGGGACGCAGCTATTTGCTTTTACAAACTTAGCTTAGTAAAGGATACAGTGAACGGACTAAAAAAAAAAAAAAAAACATCCAGGTTAGTGAGATCACTTCAGATTACACACACATTCACCCTGCACAGCAAAGGGGCATGGCCAGAGGTGCTGTAATGTTATAGCAGGGAAAGCTAACATGCCGTCCAAGCGCTTTTCCAAGTGCATTTCCACACAATTTGTTCTGTTTCTGTATTTGGGCGTCCAAAGGACATGACTTAAAAAGAGAACTGCTTACAATTGAATTTTAATGAATGTTCCAGAGAATTATAAAAAAAATATATAGCTAGCATTTGACAATGGACAGCTTCCAGAATCTCTCCCATTTCAGTGCTGGATTCAGCTAAAAACCTTCTAAAAAGAAGGAACAGCTGCAACCATAAAGGACGAAGCTGTGGATTGTGAGCCACAACCTGTAAGTGTTTTTATTAGATAAAAATTTTAACGATTACATGCATCGTTTCTAGCATTAATGGTATGTTGTACCAACAATTTAGCTACACATTCATATTTATACGTCAAATCTGTGCGTTTTACATCTCAAATAACATACTCACAAAAAATATGAGAACGTTTCATATTACTTACACATGCTTATTACGAATACATGTGAAAGACACTTGTCAGATTTTATTTTAGAGAGCAGGCATGAGGTTCAGCTGTGTCCTCTTAATTTTCTATTAGATTAAGGCACAAACTGACATGGCTAATAGCTACTCTGACATTATTTACACAGTGCAAACGTGTGTGCTTGTAGGATAATGATGCTTTCCTGGTGAAGTGTAGTCGATCCGAAAAATCACAGCACAATATGTTAGCTGACCAATCATAGCCTCTTGAGGGCGGGTCTTTTTGGAGGAACTAGGAAATATGACAGTTGTTTTCATGTTAGCTGAGTAGCTGCAAATAATCAAAGTAAGATATATGAAAAAATAATGTTTTTTTTTTTTTTTTTTTTTTTTTTTTTACAAATGACGTATGAGCACACATTGCTTTGCATTTTATAAACACAACCAAGCCTTAAAAAATACACCCTGGACCACCCCTTTTATGTTTATTATTATTATTTTATATTATTATGTTATGTTTTTAGAAATTGTGTGCCAAATAGAGATTGTGTGTAAGCAGTTGGGGGAAAAAAAACTAAACTGAATTTAATAGGTTTGACAGTTTTCCTCTGATTGTTAAAACACATTTCTTGAAAGGATGCCTTTTTTTAAAAACTGTAAACACAAATCCATAACTTCAAACTCAATTCCCCAAACTTCCTTCCTTCCCTTGTCAAAATGAAGCAATCTGATGAACCAAACTTTGCTCTCAAAATGACATACAATCCCTCAAAACCACACGTACTACAGCAGTCTTACACACTGAGATAAATTCAAACAGTACTAAAGCTTATGAGTGAGTTGAACGCATTTATTTTCTTGACAGTTTAAAGTGCAGTTACAGTACATACAGTATACAGTCAAAATTATTCAAACATTTCTCGTATTTATCTTAGGTACATGAGTGACTAGTTTCCACTGAGTGACCAATTTTCACTAACTACAGTGTCTACGCATTAATTAAAAAAAAAAA
>CAIGQQ010015131.1:8199567-8209586 GCA_903798035.1 Danio albolineatus | reverse complement strand
TATATATATATATATATAAATAAACTAATCATGTAGACATGTGGCGAATGCGCGTAACATGAGGCATTTGTGATCTCACTAACCTGGAAGGTTTTAAAAAAATTTTTTCTTTTTGTAGTCCCCAAACTTCGTTCGCTGTAGGCTTTGCTAAGATAACTCTGTAAAAGCCAGTGTCTCCCTTTGCATTGAACTTTGAGCATCTTACATTCAGAGATGTTGTTTATGTTCACACAGCTACATTACACATCAACTAAAGTTTAAAATATGATATCGTAGTGTACCGCCCCTTTGAACACCAGAACCACACACAAAGGCATAATCAAAAATTATACCCCGTAGCCCTTCCCCTTACCCCTCTTTTTGCATGTTTGCATGAAGGGGTAGTGGTGTCCCAATTCTCTTTAGCTTGAAGGCGTAAGGCTTACGGGAAGGGCTAGATAACCCTTGAAACTGAGATTTTTCAGGACCACACTTAAAACCAAGGGGTACAAAATTTCCCAGCTACAACGGCAGCATGGCTGCACACAGAAGTCAGGAGATGCACAGATTAGTATTTTTTTATTATTATAATGAATTTTTACAACAAATAAGCTTATGCTTTAATATATTTTTATAACAGCGTTCGTGTTTTCCTGTCATGCTTAGAAAATGATAAAAAAGACGCAAAATTTCCATAATATTTTCATAATAATAACTCTTGTATAGTAGAGTCACAACATCCTTTCCATCTGCCACTCAATGACACTAGAATACCCTGTCAGAAAAGTCTAATGGCTGGGAGTTACCTTTTTACAGTGTCTGGTATAACGTTATGTTGTTTTTGTGTGTTTACATAGATGAATAAGGCCACGGTGTAAATGCACAGCACAGTTACAAGCCTATTGCCACATTATATCGTTCTGATAACATGATATCTTTGCCTTCAGAGATTTCCTGAAAATACCAAAAAAATAACACAACTGGAATAACTACAGCAGTCGCCATAGTGGATCTCATATGAAGTAAGTATATGATGAGATGTGCAGGTGTTTTAGTGGCGTTCCATTTCTTATGGGTAAAATTTAAAGGGAAGGGGTAGGGATGCAAAAATAAAATTGGTATTGGGCCAAAATCTGCAAAACCATATGCAACTTGTTTGGATTTGGATTTTAAAGTTATGCTTTCAAGTTTTATGTGTATGCTACAGCAAAGTATTGTATGCTTTTGAGTGGCACAGTGGCTTAACGGTTTGCATAGCTGCCTCACTGCAAGAGGGTCTGTGGTTCAAATCCCAGCTGAGCTAGAATGTGTTCCTGTGCAGAGATTTCAGGCTATTCCCGTCTTCTCATCTACCCTTACACCTAACAGACACTTGGACACACAACTGGAGCAGTAGGTTTCACATTGCTGATTATTCACTCCACACACCTACAGTTACTGCTAGGGCCAGAACTGTCTAACCAAGTTGGAGAAGACCAACTCTATAACCATAAGGCCACGGCTGCCCCACAAACTATACATACTTCCAAGTTTCTTTTGAGTGCTCTGGTTTCTCCCACAGTCTTAAGTCTTGTGAGAAGTGAATGTGTGGTAAAGTGAAGTCTTGTGAGGTGAATTTTATAAAGTAAATTGACCAGTGTGTGAGTGAATGGGAGAGTGCGTGTGTATTTCCTATACTGGGGCTTACACATAGTACACGCTAAGGGCTGAGTTGTGGCAGGGATTCTGCTGGTAGAACATGCCAGAGTAACCCATTCATTATATTGTGATTCCCCTGATAAAAAAGGGAATAAGCCAAAGTGAGCGTTTGCATGTTGTGTATTTGTTTTGCGTGCAAAGTTCTGAAAAACGGAGCCAAAATTTCATAATGTTTAAGCATTATGAAGAAGATGTATTATGAAAATGTGTAGAACAAATTGTGTTCAAAAATTTATTTATTGATGTTATTGATTCTGAGAGATGCTGTATGATCTGTATTGTACAACTAGCTGCATATTACTGTTGCTAGTAAAACAAAATGACTACAGTACATGGTAGACCCGGACCCCAAGAAGAAAAACAACACAAACGAGCAAAAACTTAAGTGCAGTTAAGAGTGTCCTTTGCCATAATTGGCTGACTCAGTTCTTTTATACTGTATTTAAGGTACAATACTGTAAAGTAAGACATGCAGGCAAAGCAAATGCAAAAGGCAGATCCACATGCAGTCTATAAAATTGACTATAATCCAAAAGAAGTACATAGAAGATAGGGTAGGAGCAGGATAAATTACACATGAAAAACACGGGAACTAGAAATCAAACCTAATGGCTAAGGCAATCCAAAAACCATAATAACAAATAAGGGTGTAGCACAGGTAACACTAGTCCAGAAAGGTGTAGGTGCAGTGATGGATAAAGGGGAGGGAAGGGGATCAGGTGCGTGCAGGGAAACAGGATGGGGCAGTGAGGCAGGGCAGATGGCCAGGCCAGTTCCGGTAGAACAGGAAACTAGGACAGAGCTGGTGGGACAGGCAGTGCTGGCTCTCGAGATCCAAAACAGGCACGGGCAAGTGGTCATAGAATTGAACTGGCTGTGGTGTGGTGTCAAGGACTGGAACTGGCTCTGAAGCAGAATCACTAGCCACTTTAATACTGTCAGGTTAGTATGAACCAAAGCTTTTGTCGAGTTGGGTTGTCCCAATATCCCCCAAGCCTGAGCAGTGAGGCCGAAACCACTTTAGGGCCAATAACGCAAAGTGCAGCATGAAAACTCCACCCTAAGTACACTACAGAATTAGATGTCACACAAATTACCCAGTTTAGAGTGAAGAAAAAAAGTTGAATCAGAATCACTCCAACACATTTATTATTTTTTTTTAAACTTTTCCCAGACTTGTACCATTGTGTGCTGAATCTGTAGCTTCTCTAACTAGGCAAGTATGTATTTCAAAACACCCACATTTCAGCAGAAGCTGTAAATCAGCCCAAATGCTCCTGACAGAACTGGTATCTTCAACTGACCAATACTGTCTGTTCTTTCTTTTTATCCATGTACTTAAGGTGAACAAAGGTATTCGGCAAGCCAAAAAGCCTAGCCATTGACCCCCAAAAAAGCCCTAATAAGCCCAAATCATACCCCCAAAAGTTACTGTGGAAATGTTACTGACCCCGACACATACTGGCATACTGGCTCACTTAAGGTACGACAGTGGAAAGTCTCTGGAGTGAGCTTTGGAGCAAAATCGTGGACTGGAACAAGCTATGGGAGCTGAGTCACAAAGTGGAACAGGCTCTGGAGAAGAGTCAGAGAATGGAACTTGCTCTGGAGAAGAGTCACAGATTAGACAAAGCTATGGAGCAGAGTCTAAGGTTGCAAAAAGGTCTGGAGCAGAGTCACAGAGTGGCTCTAGAGTGTATTCACAGACGGTAACAGGCTTTGGACTGGAGTCAAGGGCTGAAATTCTCTCTGGGGAAGAGTCATGAACTGAAACAGGCTCTGGAGTTGAGTCAATGATTGAAACTACAGTATCTAGAGCAGATTCATGGACTGGAACAGGCTCTGGAGTTGAGTTCATGGACTGGAACCACCACTGGATGAGAGTCACGTACTAGAACAGGCAATGAAACAAAGTCTTGATGATTACGAACAGTGGAACAGCATGCTGCCCAAACACTGATGGCGATCCCCATAACGGTCAGAGTAGTTGTCAGACAGAGGCCCAATGGGTCTGCTATGAAAAAGTGTGAAGGCTAAGCAACAACAGAGCACAAACACTTGCCGGCCTCTAAGGCCGTGTTTACACTAGTGTGTTTTAGTTTTAAAATGGCGTTTTAGCATGAAAACGATCCGCGTCCACACTAGCGTTTCACCCAAGCGTCTCTCAACAGATCTCCCTCCACACTACGCCACCAGAAACGTATATCACGTGACCATTCACGCACTCTGGGCATGCGCGTTCAAGTATAAACAGGAAGCATGTGTCTCGCTCGGCATTTGGTTATTGTTAGTCAACAAACGCTGGTTGAACGCTAAACGCGATGGCAAAGCAAGAGAGTCTTTTTGAGGACAGACGACGAGGGCGAGTTGTTACTTAAAGTAACAAATGAATATAAAACATCCATGGCTATTGAAAATACAGTGTTTACAGTGAAGGCTGGTCTGCCGTCTGCCGGTGGCGTTGTAGCCATGTGCGCTTGACAAATAGCGGAAGGCTACGCAATGACCCAATAGCCCCAATCATGTAGCGGATCTCAGCAGCCACGCCTCCGTTTTCAAAGGTCTCCGCTTTCCTCCATCCACACTGGATGGAGCAGCACTGTTTTAGAATGAAAACGGCCTCTCCAGCGTTTCCAAAATGCTGCGTCTTCGCGGCTTAAAAACTCCGGCGTAGTGTGGACGGATGGCGTAACCGCAGCAAAATTTATGCGTTTTAAAACGAAAATGCATTAGTGTAAACGGGGCCTAAGAATGAGGATTCAGTAGTGCTCAATGTTGTTGTGACTGTGTTGAACTCCTTATAAGCAGGGCTTCATTCATGAATTTACACACCCTTGAAATCCTCAAGAACCATCACAGATGACACTAGTTGCAAAATTGTTGAATTGTAGCCATTTTTAATTGTCAAAGAGAAAATGTGTGTTACTTTGCATATAAATAATATACGTTCTACTAAATTATAAATAGCTTAATAACAAATGTTTCAGCTAGATTTAAGACTGTTCACTCTTTTCATTTATTCACATAAATCATTGTTAAAACATTTTATAGAATAGCATTTGGAGCTAATCTAAGGTTAATTAATGATATATTAAAAATGGATACTCCTGTAAATAACATTTCTTGAGTTACAGCCACTCAAACTTTGGAATGATAATGTTTTCATCACACAGACAGGTATGTTCTGTCTAACACATTTGATGGAATGAAATGAGATACACTTCTAGATTTAACATTGTTCATTGGTCAGACATTTCTCAAAGCATCACTAAAGCATCACCTATATGCAAATTGGCCAACATTTGGTTTTGAGTATTGAATGTGTCTATACAGAACAATCTATATATTCAACCGGGAATGTGTGTGTGTAAAGTTGTAAAGTAAAATCAGGTACTACAGTCCAATGATACCAAGTCCAAGTTTCTTTTTTCTTTAATTCTTTATTTTCTTGTCCACAAAACCTCACTATTGTCAAAAAAGTATTACCATGGTAAAAGCATTGGGATAATTACTATCTGTTGTAGCACATTTTAATGTGAATGAACAGACTAAATACACTAATTAAATCTGTGTTTGGGCAATGTGAGAATGTGTGATGTCACATTCTCATCTGAAGCTAATTGGTTGGCTTACAAACTCGAAGGTAACCGCACAGCCAGTCAGATTAAGCCTTTATTTAGCTCCAAGCTACCTCAAATTGAAAATATTTGCATCATGACAAACATGTCAGGGCAGAAGAGCTGAGTGCAACAACAATAATAAAGTGGGCAATAAAACCAGTGGGTGTTGTTTGCGCCAGCTAGTGTGTGGTTGTGGCACAAGTGTGGTTGTCTCTATAGTGTTTGTCTCTTTCACTCTTCGAAACAGACCTAACACACAGTGGCCTGGGGTCACACACGCAGTCTCTCTGCCTAAGGGATGTGTGTGTATGTGCTATGTGCTCCTACAGAGAGACTGCGCGCAGCTATGACGCCCTGAAGTATAACCACAAACACACATACAAGGCTGAAGGGTTTGAGCTGAAGGGTTTAGGAAATCCGTTCTTATCTCCTGCCTTTCTGTGCATCTTTTAATGTGTGTAATAAAGGTTGACTTAGTTATAGTTCAGACTAAAATCAATATAGAATGGTGAGGGGATGAGAGCTATACACTACCGGTCAAATATTTGGGGTTAGTTTTTTTTTTTTTTTTAAGAAAATTATTTTGTTCATCAAGGCGTATTGTATGCAGTTTCAAATGAAATTATTAATCTAGTCATTACTGCTTTTATTAACATTATTAATAATAAAATAATAATAATAATAACAACAACAACAATAATAATAATAATAATAATAATAATAATAATAATAATAATAATAATAATAATAATAATAAAAGAGTGATTTCTGAAGGATCATGTGACGTGAAGACTGGAGTAAAGAAGCTGAAAATTCATCTTTAATATCACTGGAACTACTTTCGAACTGTTATTTTATAGTGTAATAACATTTCATAATTTTCCAATTTGAACTATATTTTTGACTAAATAAATGCAGCCTTGGTGAGCAGGATAAGCTAATTTTAAAACATTAAAAAATCTTACTGACCCCAAACTTTTATATATACATATAAATAAGTGCACTTGTGTACTTTGACCCACTAAGAAAACATTAAGCCTTTAAAAAGTACATTTATTTACATGTTTTGAAACACATGTACATTTTTTTTCAATGAAATGTTTATTAATAATGATATAATATGATATAATATAATTACACTGTATTTAAAGTTAGTATATTTTAAATGTACTGTGAAAATAATATGTAATTAAGTCGTCAGTACAGAATGTTTTAATTAGACAACTATGTAAAAGTGTGTATGCCTGAGAGTCATACATATATAATTTAAGAACAACCTCATTAGCTAGTGTGGCTAAAGTGTGTTTTAACCATTCATTTCTCACTTACATGTGGACCACAACTGATTTTGCATATCATTATGCATTAGAAACATTTTATATATTTGTTTTATTTGGCAAAATACATTTTGAAAAATACTGGGGTCCAAGCAATACTATATAAAAAGTTATGCTTTAGTGAGAACTATATTATACATTTATTCACTGAAAATGTATTTATTGTACACTAAAAAAATACTTCAATGTTGTTTCATGAAACGTGCATGAAATACATTTAATTATATGTGTAAACACATCTGTACAGACACAATTAGAAGCATAAATTATGTGGATGTTGAATAAACGAAATAATGTTAAATAATTTACATACGGTCCAGTATTTCAGTCGATGCATCAAAACACAACAGTCATGATGTAATTATTTAGTTTTCATTATATCAAAGAACACTTTTCTAAAAGTGTAATTAAGTACGTTCAAGTTGCCTTTATTTTCAATAATAATATGATGAATAATATTATCACCAAGTGTAGGCATACAGATTTTTCCATAATATTTGAATAAAACTATATATACTACAAATTTAGCACTTTTTTCACAAGGGTCACTTATAACTGTTCATTGACTTTTAATTGGAAAATAATCTTTATTATACGCTACACAAAGCCTACAAGAATATGATAGCAAGTGAATTGTTTATTATCCTGTGGATTAACCACAGTTAAGACACTTTTAACTTAGGCCAATAAGCAGCCGGCCAAAACACCCTTGAAACTAAATAGCTATAAAGAACACTAAAAACACCCTTAATTTGAAAAATACTCAGACTTACTTTAAATTAAAATGAGCTTAATTGGTTACAGCTAAAAAAAAAAAAAAAATAATAATAATAATAATAATAAAATAATAATAATAATAATAATAATAATAATAATATATATATTTATTTTTATTAATTAATTAATTTTTATTTTTTGAAGAAATTTCTCAGATAATCCACCTGTCACAAACTACACCAACAGCAGCTTAGCATTGTGGTGGTTAGCTTTGCACTAGCAAGCAGTATTTTGTTCAGATATAAACGTAAAAAAAAAAAAAAAAGTGGTTTGTTTTACAGCTTTGCTGATAGAGTCTCATATGGAGTGATGGAGCAGCGAGTGTGATGAGAAATGTATTGATCTGAATGTTGTGTTTCCTCTCATGAAAACACTGTGTGTGGTGACAGACTACTCTATTGACTGACCACACCGAGGCTCTTGGGCGGTGTGAGTGTGTGTACTCTTGTTTTTATTATCTCTAATCACACTTAAAAATCAAAAAGGCATGAGCTTCCATACAGATTAGCAAACGAAATATGCTATTTTGCTGGCCTAATCATTATCATAAAATTGCAGCGAGTGTGGGAATCTAGCAAATAACACATGTGACTTTCATTAAGAGTTCTCAGTTTTCTGTTCATCAAGGCTACAGCAAAAACCCTCTCTGACCCCAATGTAGGGTTACAAGCCCCCGAAACACCACCCATTCCCAGGCTGGGGAGTTCCTTCATGACCCTGAGTAGCCTTTCATGCAATCCCTTAACGTGAGAACCCTCACAGCTGTTGAGATGAGAACCACCGTTACTTTTCCCAACATACCGATTCCATATCCATTAGCCTAAAAGGTGCTCAGATGGCTAATACTGAAGATACTGTCAAACAAGTTGGAGCTTGCGAGCTAAATCTGAGGGTTGAACCGCTCCTAAAGATGCAGCGTTCAGGTGATCCAGGCCTGGGCCTGTATGATAATCAGGGGTAATGTTAGAGGCTGTTCCTCTTTGTCTATGTCTGTGTGTCCATTCTAATAGAGGCTGACAGTTAGCTTTGCTCTTTTATGATCTTTGCGTCACTTGGAATCAGTCATTGTGAAATCAGGCGGTAAGAGGAGGGCAGGGCAGGGCGTATGTGAACACTCTCCCTCCCTCACCGCATTCACACAGACACAAACGCGCACACACACACACACACACACACGGGCCAGGGTGTGGGTGAAAGCCAGGCCTTTCTCTGGATGTGGGTCACTCTGCCCTGGCCTGTAAAGCTGTATTGATTTTTTTTCTCCGGTCAGAAAAACGAATACGCAGCCACTGTCACTCCAGTGCTCCGAATCATTCTTCTTACTGTTTTTCTCTTTTTCATCCAGAAATGCACATACAATGGACGCATTGGATAAAGCGAGGGCCTGATCATTTGAGAGAAAGTCAGACAGACAAGAATTCATCTGACCCCCACCCCCTGCTTTGAGAGTGTGGAGCTTCTCCCATATGTTTGTCTGTCAAAGCAGGGGATATAGTGAACTGGAAGGGACCTGTTTTTACTTTGGGCATTGGGACAATAGTGTCCCCAAAAGTTGAATTGAACAAAGCTACTTTCAGTAATATTTGGTCACATCTTTAATTGATTGGTAGAGGGCTTAGTTGGAAATTCCAATTATTATTATTATAAAAATATAAAGTCTTTCTACAAATATATTAAACTGAATAATTTGGGGATGGAACATCAGTAAACTAGCAGTAGAATAAATATAAAATAAATTCATTTATTAATATGAAATGAATATTGTATGGTTTTATTTTCAACTGCAGCACTGCACTATTTTAACTGTAAACTTCTAAAATTAGATTAATGCTAGTCAATGTATTTACTAACATGAACAAACAATAAATAATTAATTTGTTACAGTATTTATTCGTCTTTGTTAATGTTAGCTAATGAAAATAAAGTTATTTATTGTTAGTTCCTGTTAACTCACAGTGGATTAACTAATCTTAACATGCATAACTTTGGATTCTCATAACGTATTAGTAAATGCTGAACAACAGTATGATTAATAAAAGTTGTACAAGATTGTTCAAATTTAGATCATAAATACATTAACTAATGGACCATTATTTTAAAGTGTTTCCAGATATCCAGTATATGACTAACAACTTATTTTAACTTTTTAGATAAACAGCTAAGAACTATTTAACTTTACATATACTGACAGTAAATGGCTACACTGTAAAAATGCAGGGTTACACACAATACCTTCATGTTGTCAAAACACAAATCGATTAAGTTAACTTAATTGTTTTTACAAATTATAGTGGACTGAACTTAAAACAATTTAAAACAAACAAAAAAAATGTTTTTTGTTGGATCAACTCATATTAAATAAGTCCTTTGAATAAACAACAAACATCATTTTTTGAGTGTATATATAAATATAAATTTATATTTTGAAATATAAAACTCTTGTAATTATGTAAAGCATTGTGTACCACCTTGGTCAGTACTTTCTGCCATCATATATATCTGATCCTTAGATCCAAGTGGACAGTTTCATGGCATCTGCCACTCAAAAAAATGACTTTTGGTGCTTAGGGTAGCGATAAAACAACACAAATGCTTTGTTTTTTTTTTG
>CAIGQQ010015131.1:8162876-8199467 GCA_903798035.1 Danio albolineatus | reverse complement strand
GGCAACTTAATTGTTTTATGTTCAATCTGCTTAAAAAAATAAAATAAAATAAAAACTCAATTTGTATTGGGAAAACAAAGGATTTGTGTGAAACCCAGCATTTTTTACAGTGTAGTTTCTTTTCTTTTCATGTTTAGTGTCATGTTTAGAGAAGATTTTTATAGCACATTTCTAAACATGATAGTTTTTAATAACTCATTTCTAATAACTGATATATATTATCTTTGCCATGATGACTGTAAATAATATTTTACACGATATTTTTCAAGACACTTCTATACAGCTTAAAGTGACATTTGAAGGCTTAACTAGGTTAAGTAATTAGGCAAGTTATTGTATAACGATGGTTTGTTCTGTAGATTATCGAGAAAAAAAAATACCTTAAAGGGGCTAATAATTTTGACCTCAAAATGTTTTTTTTTTTTTTTTAACTAAAAGTCTGCTTCTATTCTAGCCGAAACAAAACAAATAAGACTTTCTCCAGAAGAAAAACATATTATCTGGCATACTGTGAAAATTTCCTTGCTCAGTTAAACATCATTTGGGAAATATTTGAAAAAGAAAAAAAAAATTCAAAGAGAGGCTAATAATTCTGACATCAACTGTATATTCTGCCATGTTTAAATAGTGTGACCTGCACTGTCGAAGACAATCATTACACTCCTTTGTCAGACAAAGGAACACTTAGTGAAGACAACGGCAAAACTCGGCTATGTAGCCAAAGAAGCTAAAAATACCTGAAGCCAGAGGACAGACCAAATGAGAGAAAAAAAGGTAGAACATTTCAATCAAATTCCTAATAGTGATGCTCACTGTGGTGTAATAGTGATGCTTACTTTACAGTCCTGTTAACTGAACAAAAATCTGCAGCATGAAGAAACATTTGTGTGATTTTGATCATTTGTTTTCACACTGTTTATGCCCCACTGACAGTTATAAGGATGTGTTTTCTTCTCACAGCCATATTATACAAATTCAAATAATATTTTCACAGGAAATAATGTCTAAAAAAATAGGAGATGACTACATTTTCCACTTATGGGTGCCTTATCACTTTAAATGCTTACAAACATATCCTAAAAAAACTTTAGGAATTGATTTGTCATTTTCCAAAAAAATCTCTGACATGTAAACTGAATTTGGAATTATGGGCCAAAACCATGAAAATGGAATGAAGAGCACATGTCAAGAGTTCAGAGCCCTCACAACATCATCATGCCACAGCCTGACCTTTCTACCCCGTGCTGATCTCCAGTAATTCTAAACGGCCAACGCTAAATAAATAAAACTCGTCTCTGCACTGTGAAATCCCTGCATTTCCAACACAGGCAGGAATGAAAGTTTAGAAACGCTGTAGCAGAAACATACCATACTCACTTCCCCACCAGTGCCCGTTTAGCCCTCTCATTAGCTTGCTATTCGTTATCAAGTATGCTGTAGGCCCTTTCTCAATTACACTCATTTAAGTGCTGCCTGGTAATTACATTCAACTTTGCTACCTGTAAGGTGGGCAACTGTAAATTAATTTGTAAGTTTTTTTTGTCTTATTCTCTTGGGAGGTCATGCTAATGGTGTAACATTATTCAGTGTAATATGAGAAAATCACCTTATAAACAAAGGCTTACTAATAAAGAATTATTTCATACCAATGTACAAAAACCAATATGATCTTGTTTAACCATGGTCACCATCTCAAACTGACCACACAACTTTAAAAAAATATTTAGATTGGGTTAAATAATAATGTATACTGAGTAATATATTGAGCAATATTGAATTCATCTTCATAAGGATGCTAATGTCTGGCATTGGAATTAAATAAGTTCCATGGTTTTGATGTAGTGGAATATTTCTTCTCTAAGACCCGTCTATTGCAATCAAATGTAAAAAAGGGGTGTACATAAGGCGGTCATGACACCTTAATGATAATGGCATAACACATATCATGAATTGAACCAAATTTTATGCATGCTTATAACAACTGTCATTAATTGTCATCCATTCAGACATTTTAAATGCAAAGATGAAATAATTGTTTGTCATGACAACTTGGCATAAACAAATACATAATAACCTGTTTTTTGTAGTTGTTTTGACAACTTGACATTACCAAGACAACAAAACCTGACATAAATCTGTGATATACATGATTATGACAGACTTATATATATGAGAGTTATAAATATGACATGGATTTAAATAATTTATTAATATTTAATATAATTTTTTAAATATTTTGACCTGTACTACTGTGGTACAAGCTTAATTTGTCATTAAAATGTCATTAAATAATAATAACACTCTTAAAAAATTATTTGACAGAGTGATTACACTTTAAATGAGATATGTTAATGGAAGTTTGCTTCACTGAAAAAGTGATCAGAAAAAAATGGCTTCCTGACAATCATGTTTATGAGAGATTTATGACAAGTTATGTTGTTTCGGTAATGTCAAGTTGTTATGATACACCTCTTCAAGTAAAGTGTTACCAAAATAAAATAAAAAAAAAAGAAATTTAAATTAAATCTAAGAATTTGAACTGTGGAACTTGTGGAATCGAATGGACCCTTTTCACATGATCATGGTGATGGGACAACAATTAGGATCTTAAATCCTCAAATGTTATCTTTGCAACAAATTACAAAACAGAAAAAAAAAATCGAATTACTACTTTTGCAGGACAGTAAACTTGAACTGTAAACTTGAAATTGTTTCTTCTCAAGCTGCTGTTCTCCAGCTCACATTTTTTTTCTCTCTCTCTCTTTCTGGAATTCATGAAAACAATATCATGGAGTTTTTCTTTTATTATTTAAGCAAACTGGAACTCAAAAAAGTTAATTTGTGGTACCCAATTATGGTAACTTCCTCTGCTGAGAAACCCAGAAATTTGAAAAGGGTGCGTTATGAGATATACTCATACTGCATTATAGATATATTACTCATAACGTTTTGATTAATCAATCACATTAATAACTAAATTCTGCAGAAAGTTAAACTACCAGGGACTGAGAAGGAGAATACATTTATTATACTCAGTGGAACACACACTACCTGACAAATGTCTTGTCGTCTATCGAAGTTTTAAGAACAACAAATAATAACTTGACTTCTAGTTGATCATTTGGTCAGCAGTGGCTTAAATGAAAGGCAATTAATGTTGTGTATGACTCGCATCAGCTTGGACAACTCCATCCTTACATCTCTGCGATGAATTAAATAACGTATTAATAAAATCATCTAGAATGGCAAAGAAAATGTTCTTGCAGGAGTTCTTCAAGTTACTTTGGATTCATCTTCAATGCCTCCTACTTCATCTTACCCCAGACATGCTCAATAATGTTCATGTCTGGTGACTGGACTGGACCATGCTGAAGTACCTTGGCCTTCTTTGCTTTCAGGAACTTCGATGTGGAGACTGAATTATGAGAAGGACCATTATTAGTGCTGAAGAATTTGCTCTCTCCTGTGGTTTGTAATGTAATGGGAAGCACAAATGTCTTTCATATGTCTGCCATCCACTCTGCAGATCTCACACACCCCCAAACTGAATGTAGCCCGTGATTTTTCCTTCACCAAACTTGACTGATTTCTGCGAGAATCTTGGGTCCATGCGGGTTTCAGTAGGTCTTCTGCAGTATTTGTGATGATTGGGATGCAGTTCAACAGATGAGTGTTGAGAAAAACTTTTCCAAATGATCAACTAGAAGTCAAGTTATTTTTTGTTGCTCATCCAACTGGAAGAGACAACATTACTTTTGCCAAGTAGTGTACACAAATAAAAGTGAAACAACTGTGTCTTTAATTTAAAGTCCACTTTTAAATTGGGTTAAGTGAAAAATTATGGTTTCTGATTATAACTTGTTTTATTCAATTTGCCTTAAGGCAAACAATGAACTATGTCATGGAGAAAAAAAAAAACGACCATGTCATGTGACCACATGAAAAAACATACTGTTTACGTGCTTTCAGTTTTATGTATTTCTAATGCGAGTTTGATCACCATCTTGCTTGACATTTATAGCCATAATGAAAGCACCAGCAGCAGATTTACCTCATTACTGAAAATATAATAGCGATAGCGTAGTCTAACATTATATGTATGTATTATAGTTTAGTCCAAAGTACAACTTTAACTTTAAATCAAACTAAAATAATTGAATTAATTAATCATGTTCTATAAAAACAATGTTTTACCTTTGAGTCACTGTACTTTTTTTTCCTTGGGCAGAATAAATATTTTGGAATTAGATTAAATACAATTTTACAGTTTGAACCACAGTTTAAGTAAAGTAAACTTTAAGTAAAACAAAAAACAAATTAGCTTTAACAAATTACAGTAATTTGTGAAAAGTTGGTTAAAAGTGCAAAAACAACCAGTAATGTTGCTTTAAAATACAATCCATAGAACTGTTGCATGAATCTGTCACAAATCTTATATTTATCCATCCCTAAAAGCACTCTAATACTCCATTGACCCTTGCCTGCTAAATAATTGTAAGAGTCTTTCTTTCTGCACATTGCATTTACAGCTTGTGTGTTTTCTATGTCAAGTGCACTTGGTGAATTTCGAGTGGTTCTCATTTACTCTATGGCTCTAACTGCATGTTCAAGCATCTTGCTGATTAGTGGTCAAATAAATCAGGCTCGGGAGGGTGACACACAAGCTGCAGTGCTTGTTTGTGACACTGAAAACACTGAACAGCTACTAATGACCAATTTGCTAATTGCCAAATTCCCAGTTTCAAAAGGGTTCCTCATACTTTTCATTTGTCCCACGAGAATGCTGCCATGTTGGACATTTGTTCCCTCAGAAGCACTGACGATATTTTCATGCTTGAATACAATAAAATATCATAAAAAAGAAAAACGAAATACAAAACAAATGGCCATTGTGTTTCTCCTAATGCTAACAACAGTTTTCCTGTCACACAAACCCACACACACTAAACAGTTGCAGACATTGAGAGGGTTTGTGGTGGCGCACTGCTTTCAGGCATTCCGTGTCAAATGAGAGACTTTAATAAAGTGAACTGCCACTGCTTTAATGTGCTGTGCATTCTAGGAGCAACCACGCAGTTCAAAGTACTGCATCAAAAACATCAAGACAGATGCCAAAATGTTTAACATGACAATTTTCTCAATTTTATGAATCTACTTAATGAATCTGCTTGACCTGATACATTTTTTTTCATGATTTATTTCCATAAAAACAAACACATTTAATATATATATATATTTTTCGGTTTTATGACCTTCCAACACAAACTCACTGCAATTCCTAACTTTTTGATTTGTGGCTAAATCGTGTGAATTTTTTTTATGATCTCATTTGTACAATTTAGTTCGATTTGCTCATCCCCCAAAGATGGTTGGGTTTAAAAGTAGGGTTGGGTGCCATGCCTCCTTTTTAAAATCATACATCACTGATCATCAACTGGCGCGTTCAATCCGGCCCGCGACTGGATTCCAAAATTGTGAGGATCAAAAAGAAAATAGTGGTCCACACTATTAAAGCAACTAAAAATAACAACAACTGAGTCTCTTGTCAGAATAGCCACCATTTATCACTATATTTAGGCTACACTCCGAAATGAGGACAGACTCAGACTATGTGGCATTAAACATTTATTGTTTCAAACAGGTTTTAGCGTAAGTGAAGACCGGGTGGAGTGTAGGTGGAGTGCGCAAGACTTGTGTGGTGAAAAGCAAGGAGGGATGCGGTGGAGAGGGGTGTGCAATGTATTTGAGCAGCGGGAGAGAGATGTGAATTCAAATCACAATGCTAAAACGGGCTACTCACAGTGCTTAATCAATGGTTAAAGGTACATTTCCCCTTGTTGAGTTGATTGAAATATCTATCAATCCAAGTGGTTAACTGTGGTATAGGTGATGGGAGCCTGAATCAAATGCCTTCAGATTTGTAATGAAATGGAAAAAGTAAAAACATTAAACATAATGTTAAGCCAAAACTAGATTTTTATTCGATTTTCTTCTTGGGGGTCTGGCCCCCAAGGAAACTGTCTGATAAAACTCTCTCTGACAAACATAGTTGATGACCCCTGTCATACATCATACAGTATGACTGAACAAATTAGCCACTAAACTGTCAAATGTAAAATAGTTGCGTTTCCTCATGAGATCAGACTGGACCTTCACATTAAAACTGTGTTAGAAACGTTTCACCATGCCCCTATCATATATTACTGTTTTAATGAACTTTTAAAATGTTAAATTTTAAGTAAGTATCACTATATGTTTTATACAAATACATTTTTAAGATTTGTCACCGATTCTGTTTATAATTATTATGGACAGAATTTCAAAGCGCAGCCTTGGGCTGGAGGAGGTCCGGTTCGGGGACATCTCTATTATTTGCAGATGATGTTGTTCTGTTGGTTTCATCGAACATGGACCTTAAGCATGCACTGGGAGAGTTTGCTGCGGAGTGTGATGCGGCTGGGTTGAGAATCAGAACTTCCGAGGCCATGGTGCTCCCCCAGAAAAAGGTTTGCCATCTCCAGGTTTGAGTAGTTCAAGTATCTTGGGGTTTTGTTCAGGTGAGGAACAAAAAGAGTGAGGAAAGGATGTAATGTGAGATTGACAGGCAGATTGGTGCAGCGGCAGCAGTAATGGGGTTGATCGGTCTGTTGAGGTAAAGAAGGAGCTGAGCCAAAAGACAAAGCTCTCGATTTACCGGTCAATCTAAGTTCGTATGGTCATGAGCTTTGGGTCATGACTAGGGCCACACGGAATCTGTGCGCGCAGAATTCGGCAGATTTTTAGCCCATCGTTGATTCTGTTTATTTACTTGTGTAAATGTGTGTAAATGTATATTTAATCAGTTTTCAAATTTATTTCAGTAATAATATTGACTAATATGAAACTATTCATGTGATTTATTTACAATATAGTTTGTAAAGTGCTATTTTTCTGTGTTTTAGTAGAGATTTTATATGAGAGACATGCTTTGTTTACCAAATAAAGTGGATCTAATTAGATTCGCATTGTAAACATTAAATAAATGTTAAAAAGGTATTACTTTTTATTTCATATATTAAGATTTTATTTATGATACTCCCAAAATCATTCCACATGAATCCGCAGATTTTTAATAAAATACTCAAAAAATTTAGCAAAAAATGTCCGCAGATTCCGTCTGGCCCTATGACTGAAAGAACAAGATCTCACATACAAGCGGCCGAAATGAGTTTCCTTCGCAGGGTGGCAGGGTGCTGGAGGAAGTGTCTGGGGAGAGGAAAGTCTGGGGTTCTTACCTACAGTAAGGCTGCTGCCTCAGCAACCCGGCCCCGCAAAAGCATATAAAAATGAATGAATGAATGAATGAATGAATGAATGAACACTTTTTAGAAGGTAAAAATCAGTTGGTGTCATTTCGACAATACTCCTGGCTCAAGTAAAATAAAATAAATAAAAAAAACTAAAAGTTGTGTTTACAATGACTATAGTAAGTGCAAAAAATAATAAAGAGACACTTTAATTGTGTATATATATACGCGCATAACCTGCTAGTATTTGCCCATTTAAAATGCCCAAAGGTTCTATTTCAAAATGGACACTGTAGTCTTTTCTATGTGGAGTCTTTTCTATGTGGAGTCTTTTCTATGTGTAGTCTTTTTGGGCCAAAATTTTATAGTATCTCCGAAAATAGAATAGTTTATCTATTTGGAAACATATAATGTGTATTTCCTGCCTTTTAACCCTGATTATATCTAGCTAAAGCTCAGTCTTCTGCCATATCACTGTATGGAAAGTAAAGTAATATAATGACACTCTATAGACCCTTGTTCTGCAATGTGGAAGTGTGCTTATTTTAGCACTTGTTTTATAACTTCCGATTCAGTTGTCTATGTAAGAAATTACTAAGAATAATAAATAGTAGAAAACGGTCAAACAGTTTGCTCTACAAACATGTGTTGTGTTCATGACTATACATAAAAAAAACAACATGAAGCAGCATAACGGGCTGTTTGTAACATCTAAAAATCAATGGAAGTGAATAAGAGCGGTGCTTTCAGGTTTAAGTCCCCATCTGGATATAAAAGAGTGAAAACACACACACAAAATACGATGTATGGTGATTTGACATTGCTTCGCCTCAGTATTAAATGATTAACCAGTTCAGTCTGATGATTACAAGTTCAAAAGAATCTGGAGTTAATGCACACAAGCTGAGTTTGCTACTGGTTAACAGCACATCAGCAGCTTACTCAGTGTGTACAGGTGCAGCGCTCAGATGATCAAGGGCTCTTTTAGACATGCTGCTTTCCCATATAATTAAGACACACATATAAGCACACTACACATCATCTCATTTGAGAGAGACTGTTGCCCTCTGCAGAAGTCTTTTGTCCATAGTTAATATTTTCCTCATGTCGGTCAGGCTATTATCTTACAGCGAATTGGGTGTCTATTAGTTTAGTTGTGACCAACTCTGGTTTTGGTAACACCTCATGCAGCGCTGCAAATTTCTCCCTAAATACTTCTGAATCAACTCTTCAAGACCTGAAAAGAGTGTACCAGACACAATACTCATCCAAATTGTGCAGTGTTGGAGGAACTCCAGACACTGGGTTGGGAATTCCTGCATTAGGTCATATAATGTGGAAAAATGGCCTTTAATATGAGCACTGCTTTCAGGAAGTGCTGGAGAGATGCTTGGCTGACTTTTTTTCATGTGCTTTATTTTACAAACTCACTACAGCGATTATTTTAAGAGTTTCTCAGAAAGCAAACCATAAACGTAATGAGACCTGGCACCAAAGGAAAAGCGTGTTCGAAAATTCTGAGTATTGTTGAAGGTTTCGTAAGTGGCTAAGTGCTAAACAAATATTATATTACACTCCATCTGTAGAAATAAGCAGCATTTGGCTTCTAAGAAATTAAAAAGTAAACTTACCATTATTGCATCACATACTCAAACATACTTTGCTGCTTTCACACTAGCTTCTCATGTGAACTCGGGTGCATGCAATGTCAGAGTGTGAAAAACTCACCTTTTTTAAACCCACTCAAATGCACCGGCAAACTGCACCCAAGTTTGCTTGGATAACGATTTGAGTTATGATTTGTTATAAGAATGAAACAGGTACAATTAAATGGTACTTGTGACACAATGTGACACAAACCAGCAGACTGAGGAACAGCTTTTCCCCCAGAGCTGTTTCCCTTTAGAACTCTGCCCCCCACTGACTCTTTTGACCCCCACTCTCCTCATAACTTATACTCCTCACAATCACTGCACTATTTAACATTTGCACATTTAAAAATTGCACATTTTCATTGCACTGATTCATTTATTTGAACTGTACATACCCATTGTACATATACATTTGTAATTGTTTATCCATCTGCACACTTCTGATTATTAATAAGCAACCTACCTTGCACTAATTTATTTATGTGAACCGTACATACCCACTGTACATGCACATTTGTAATTATGTACACACCCACTGTACATACATTTGTAATTGTTTATCTATCTGCACACTTATTATTAATATCAACCTGTACGTATAATCATTTATCTCTGCTCATAACTAATGCAACCTGTATATAATGTTCATAGTACGTCCATCTGTAAATATCACCATAGTTTCTCTATAACTGCACCTTATAATTTATACCTGTATTCTTCACTTGCTGCTAATGCACTTCTGGTTAGACCTAAACTGCATTTCGTTGCCTTGTACTTGTACATGTGTAATGACAATAAAGTTGCATCTTATCTAATCTAATCAAATTCCTATCATTATATTTTCCTTGAAATATTTAGTGTGCAATCAGGCATTTCCCATTGCTGCTTCACTTTAAGTTCATTACACAATACATTACACCCTAACAACCAGAGCATACAAGAATCTGCTAAATAACAACCACCTACCTGTGGTTGAACATATTAGGAACCGCATACTGTAGGACCAACCACAAAGCACACCCTATGTGAAAAAAAAGAATAAATAAATGATTGTATCATTCTGACAGGGCAATATAGCAGTCACATCAAAACATAAAGCGCAATGCGTTTAACATCTCAACCGATTTCAATGATCACATTTTTTTTCAATGTTCAACGGGCACATAATGAATTGTTACATTTCGGCAGTTGCACTGCAGAGGTTTAATCAACCTTGTAAAATGCTAACACCCCATTGAAGCTAATTTCTGAAAAATTTCGCATAGATCCATGAGTCGAAAAAGCCAAGTTTTATTCCAATCTGTCTCAGTTAACCTTGTCAGGTGCAGAAATTTCGTTGGTGGATGGAGTCCATTTTTTAAACTGCACTAATACCCTCAAAGTTGTGGGCGCCAGCTTAGACAAAACCACTGCAGTGTTTTTTCCTGATCAGGGAAATATGAAAATCATGAGGTGGCCGCCAACGTCAAATTTCAAGCCACTTTCAACTTTTGACAAAAATCGAGCAGGCATTCGTACTGACAACTCCAAGTGATGCTCAAGCACCTGTCATTTTGGCCTTTGGGTTAATTAATGACATTTTTGCATAAGATTTAAGAAATACGTTTAGCACTATTTGTCTTCTAAGAAATTAAAAAGCAAATTTACCATTATTACATCACATACTCAAACATACTTTGCTACTTTCACACTAGCTTCTCATGCGAACTTGGGCTCATGCAAAGTCAGAGCGTGAAAACTCTTCCTCTTCTTTTTTTCAAAACTCATTCAACATCATTTTAAAAACTCATACAATTTATATTCAAATATGGCCTGTGTTATCAGTTCTCAATCGATGCTTCTAACAAATGTATTTAGCCAAGGTACTAATTTGTCTAGTGATGGTCATGTAAAGACTGAAGTGATATACTGTAGTCTACTGATATTTTGTTTCAATTGTGTCAACTTGCTGATAGTGAGGTTTAATCTGTGCTTCTCTGTGTCATGCCTTTTGACTTTGGCAGACTTTATTGCACAAAATAAACGCAAGATGAGTGAGTATGTGAGGGCTGGATCTTCTTCTGAAAAAGGGACTGAAAAAAACTTTTTTTCTACTATTTATGGAGAACTTCCTTAAACAATATTAAGCAAGTCTGCCATCCACAATCTAAAGCTTTGTGCTGTGTACTAATTCTCACATTTTTGTCATGGAATACAAAGAGGCCGAATGTCATTTTTCATGACAGATTGCTACAAGTAGATGAAAGAAACAGTAGGGTATTTAAAAGTGTCTTAGAATGCACTGGTACAATGTTTACATTTTTCTCTGATATCTACAAAGAACATATAAGGCTTGGTTGGTGCAACCAATCTACAGAAACTGTTTTAGGGTGCTTTCACACCTATACTTTTGTTTCGGAACCTGGCACGTTTCTCCAGTTAGCGCGGTTCGTTTGGCATATGTAAATCCAGCAATCGCGCTCGGATCCGCGCCAAATCAAACGGTCCAAGATCGCCTGAATGAAGTGGTATCAGCTTGATTGAAACCAACTCTGGAGCAGATCGATTGTAGTGAGAAGGCAAAACGATCTGAGCCCGGCTATATCACAGTGTATTATGGATATGTAATAGGCATATTTACGGCTATATGAATTATGAGTAGAGCTGGATGTCATTCCTACCAGCAAATGTTTGTTTCATGTCAAATACGAAAGTGAAATCGTGCTAACTATTAACCAGAGCTGTTTATCCGTTAGAAAAACTGACCAAACTGCAGTCTTGATTTATCTGTTATTTCTTTCTATAATTTAAAGCCTATAATGTATCATTCTAGTATTATGTATGAGAAAGCCTCTGATTTATATCTGGTGACGATGTCTGCGGGTGTCACTCAACTTTTGGATGTCATTCAAAATTAAACCACAGATTTTGTCTTATTATTTTGTCTTATATAGATAATGTCTTATTGCTTATCATCATAAATGAAAATAAGGATGCATGGCAACGAAGCGGGACTCTGCAAAATAAATCGTGAAACTCTGACCAATGTGAGGAGAGTTTACTCACACGTGACTTGTTTTGGCTCTTTTGGTCCATTTAGAAACTTTGCCATGTGAAAGGGAACCGTACTACGAACAAAGTGCATCATTGTAACAATTTTAATCCCTGTTTCGGAACAAAACAAATGTGAAAGCACCATTACATGTCTACTTACAACGCTAGTAATTGCCCCTACAATGAAAAAAAAGACTATTTTTACCTTGTTTGGAAGGATTGTGAGCTCTGCTCTGATGCTCCTGGATGTTCACACAGCATGAAGTACTCTGAAATACAAATAGTTATTTATATATTTATAAACACTAATAGTGTTTTCTGTTTGTTTTTTAAGAAATCAGCTATTCTTTACATATGACTTTCTCAAAAAGCTGACTTTCTACGTGTAAAATTAAGGACAAACAAATGTACTTAAAAACTTTGGCTGGGTTCATACAGACAGGGTCCCAAATTGTCTAATTCGATCCCCTTAAATAAATAAATGTTTAGTCTAGGCTATATTAACATATTTATAATTATATATAAATGTATATATTTTAAACTAAAGCAATTGTGAGGCGCACAACCACATGCTTTCAGATGGAGCAGTTTGCAACAGTTTTAATACACTAGACAAGCTACGCAAAACAGCGTTTAAAATCGAAACGATCCTGCTAATGAAATAATGACAGTGATAATGCCAGTTGCTCGTTTTTTTCACTCTCTGTGGTGTAATGTTACACGTGAAAATTGTAAACTGGATAACATATTTTTCTCCCAACTCACTTCACAACTTCAGACAAGTGTTTGAAATAAATCCTTACTTCAGATGATTCTGAAGTCATGTGATTATTAGTCACGCTAAATGAATGAAAGCAGTTAAATCGGCCTTTAGCCAAATAGCATGACCGCTAAAGCTAACGACAACTTTGTTGCAGACAGTACAGGGAAGAGGTTTAAAACGAGTAATGTGATTGGCTAATACGTGCATCACGTGACAAAGTAAAGTAACCTATGTAAGTAAGTAATGCCATCAATACCTTTTCATCTCCCTATAGCACAATAGTCTCTGGTGAAATCTTCTGTTGATAATGCAACTATGGGCATTTCCAGGGTTTCCTTTTTAGGTTTCTGCTCGAGGGCGACCTCTGGCCTTCCTTCGGAGATTTACTACTGAACACACATCCGCGCTTTTTTGTCAAGATGGTCAAGACCCAATATTATCTGCCTGCATGTCAGGTAAGATCAATCGTTGACGCGATTTATTTTCGATTTATTGTCCAGCCATGTATATAAATACATTTTGTGTCAGATATCGTGTGCAGTGTTGAGGAAAGTTACTTTTGAAAGTAACGTCTTACAATATTGAGTTAGGCTACTCTCCAAAAAGTAACTTGTACTTATTTTTTATGTATTCATTATGTTACTTTTTAGTTACTTGGTATTTTTTCTTACTTGGCTGAGGCTTGATCTCTTTCAAAACTTGCAGGGTTCCTTTTTATTAAGGAGCTACACCTTCATTTACCTTTTAGAAAACACTAGTAATATTTAATGATAATTGTTAAGATATTGTTTTTTTGAAGTACTTCCTGGCCCTTGAGCTATACATGCCGTATATTCAGAGTATTGACAGTTTAAAGCAGTGTTTGCTATTTTTGTACTTTTTGTTTTAGTTACATAAAACAACTGTCCATTAATACAATCCCATTTTTTTCTTTGATTCTTCAAAATAATGAGTGTGTGAATACAAGAGTGTAAGTGTTACCCAGTGTTGGGTTTCAGCTGGAAGGGCATCCGCTGTGTTAAACATATGCTGGATAAGTTGGCGGTTCATTCTGTTGTGGGCCGAAAAGAAAAGGAATGAATGAATAAATGAAGCAAATGAATATATTCAACTATTTCAGCTCAATTAATTTATTGCATACTTCTAGCAATCCTTGAAATTTTATATTAGTATTTAAAATTATGAGACTAAGGCATTACTGTGGTGCAGTGGGTTGCGCAATCGACTCACAGCAAGAAGGTCGCTGGTTCGAGCCTCAGCTGGGTCAGTTTGCATGTTCTCCCCGTGTTCACGTGGGTTTCCTCCAGGTGCTCCGGTTTCCCCCACAGGTCCAAAGATGTGGTATAGGTGAAGTGAGTAAGCTAAATTGTCTGTAGTGTATGTGTGTGAATGAGTGTGTATGGGTGTTTCCCAGAGATGGGTTGCAGCTGAAAGGGCATCCGCTGCGTAAAACAGATGTTGGTCAAGTTAGCGGTTCATTCCACTGTGGCAACCACTGATTAATAAAGGGACTAAGCCGAAAAGAACTTGAATGAATTATGAGACTACATTTATTAGATTTTAAATTTAAAAAACATAATTTTTGGTGTGGTAAAATCGAATGCATTTTTTAAAAATTATATATGCAATATGTTATAAAACATAAGATTGGCCTCAGTTAATTTCATTTACTCTCTGCCAAAAAGTACTGCAGTTAAAAATACCCAAAATAAATTGTATTTCACATTTAACCACTATAAAGACTGACACTGCTGGATGAGAATTGTATTGATCAAAATGTTCACACTGCAGTCTTCAGCAGAGGTCATTTCAAAATGAATCAAATCTGTTTCATAATCAGTTAATTTTGCAAGATCACGTTTTTTTGAACTAAACTGAATCAACATTAATCTGACTAAAGAGCTATATAATGATACTGCCGTTTTTAATAGAGCTCCCTAACAGCAGGATTTAAATTCCATAAACAGGGTTTAAAACAATCTGTATTCACTAAAGCACTTTTTCTTCCGCCTTGACCTGCTTTATGTTTTCGACCACAGTTATCAAAGAGAGTCTCACAGTCTTTAAGTGAATACACAATCAGCCGTTGTCAGGAAATGACGCTGGAATCTCCTCAAGATGTCCTCTAAATACTCCCTGTGGTCATGGTGTTCTGAAGATCAAGTACTCATGATGACCTCAGGCCAGTTTTTCCAATAATTTGAGGTGTCCTTCTGACAATTGTGTCAGTAACATGCACAATGCGACCACTAAACTACAGATGCTTTTCTATGCCAGCCTCGTTCACACAATCTTTCCTCTTTTCTTTATCACAGTGAGCAGACACGGCGCATTCAAAGAAAGCAGAAAATTCTCTAATAGTCTTATTCCTCTCTTTAGCATGCATATTAAATATATCACGGCAGACACAGCCTTTGAGCAATCCAGTCTGTAAAACACTCTGTACACACACACATCACAGCTGTAGTTCTCACTCAGATATCAATAACTATGTTCTAAAACCCAGTCACTGCCTCATTTTACTGTTTACATAAGCAGCGTTCTACTGCATATTTTGCTGCCTTTTTTTTTTTTTTTTTGGTCTTTGGCTGACAAAATGAATACACTAATGTGCATATACTGTACAGTTGAAGTCAAAATTAATAGCCCTCTTGTGAAATTCTATTTATTTTTGAAATATTCCCCAAGTGCTGTTTAATAGAGAATTTTTTTAAAACTTATTTTACTAATTCATTTCTAATAACTAATGACTGTGCCTTTGCCATGATTACAGAAATAAATATTTTTCTAGTAGGGTTGTGCAATTAATCGCAATCGCAAAAAAAACGATTTAAGCACATGCAATTTCTAAACCGTGTAAGGCTGCAATTTTATCTATCAATTTATTTAGATTTTTATTCAGAATACGTTCTTGAGTGCATGATTTTACTATGTTAACCAATCAGAGCTGACGCAGCACACCGGGCAATGGGCTATATGCACATGGACTTTTAATTTTCAGCCAGTCAGCCCGGCAGCTTCCGATGACCTGTCTTTCCATTATAAAATTGTCACGTTTAAGATCTAATTTCTTTAAAAATCAGCGATCTTCACTGCCTGTTTGATATACGATACGAAGTGGGTCTCGAGTCGGCTAAGAAGCACTGCATTAAATTTCATTTGCCCCCGCCATGTCTTTAAAATATGACAGTTTATTTTACCTCAGTATTTTCGCTAGCCTGTTGCTACTGACGGCGCTAGCGGTTAAATCTGTATTTCATCTCATTTTATGCTTGAACAACTAAATGAATGCTTACGTCTATTTAACTGAATGCAGTGTAATTACATTACAACATCAATGCTGTAAAAAACAACCTTGTAAAATTGAATATATTCACATTAAGCTTTCACCGGAAGTTTATTGTCAGCCTTGAAACTCTAGCTGTGCATAGAGCCCATTACAGCTAAGCTGAGCGGGAGAAAGACGTTAACCAATCAGAGCTCACTCCACCTACGACGAAGTTGAGCAGGAGAACCGAATAGGTGGTTTTGACAATATGTTTTATGTTAGTTTTTATTTATTGTTATGACTGGAATTGAGGTTAGTTTATCTTTATTTTTTCATGTTGTCTGTTTTTAAGACAATTCATTACAGTTTTGTTTATCGAGCAGTTAGTACTACTGTGTACAGTATGTTTTTAACTAGAGTTGAGATTAGTTAATCTTAATTTATTTTATCTTGTCTGTTTTAAAGACAATTTTACTACAGTTTTATTTATTAAACTTAATACTATGTTATGTCATTGTGAAATGTTTTGTTATGCACTTCTTGTGCACCAAATACATTGAGAATGTGTGTATGTAGCTTGTTTGAAAAAGCAAAAACAGTTGCCAAAATTGCAAATAAAATCGCATGTTTGTTCAAATGTTTGTTCAAAAATTGCAATATGATATATTATTTAAATATTTTAATGAAATATTTTGTCCATATTGCACTGCCCTATTTTCTAGTTATTCATCAAGATACTAATATTCAGCTTAAAGTGCAGTTTAATCTTACTTCACAGAAGGGCTTATAATTTTGCCTTCAACTGTATAGTAAATGTGCTAATTCATCGCATAATGCAGGTATCAGTTTCAAGTTTCAAAAGTGCATCTGGGGATATATTCTTCATTTTAATTTGAATTACTTTAGATTTAAGATTAGAGTTATGAAAGATTTAACTCAAATCTAAAATTTAGAATAGAGTTCTGAAAAAAACATTTCAGTTTTCCCAGTTTCTTTAGAATACATAAAGAAAACATTCTAGACCACATACATTATATTTTTGGTCATTTAAGTTTTGGAGTTAGCCAGCATAGGGGCGCAGTGGGTAGCACGATCACCTCACAGCAAGAAGGCCCCTGGTTCGAGCCCCAGCTGGGTCTGTTGGCATTTCTGTGTGGAGTTTGCATGTCCTCCGGGTGCTCTGGTTTCCCCCACAGTCGCCGCATGCGCTGTAGGTGAATTGAAAGAAGCTACATTGGCCGTAGTGTATGTGTGTGAATGCAAGAGTGTATGGATGTTTCCCAGTGATGGGTTGCAACTGGAAGTGCATCGGCTGCGTAAAACATATGCTGGATAAGTTGGTGGTTCATTTCACTATGGCGACCCCAGATTAATTAAGGGACTAAGCCAAAAAGAAAATAAATGAATGAATGCAAAACAAAATATCGCAATACCGTGCAGAACTACTTTACATACAATTCATGTTGTAAAATGTTTGATAATTCTAAAATATGACTTTTCTTGCTGTGTAATATTATAATATAATAATTATATGTTATCAAATGCTAAAAAAAAACACCTCAAATGAAATCTGAGGCCTGCTAACCAGGTGTTTTGTGCCACGACTGATCCATTTATTCCCCATGATGACCTGCTTACAGTACATCACAAGCTGAACTGACATAGCTGAAATGCATACAAATATTAGATTTGATATATTTCAGTGCATTGTAGTGCTACAGCTTTCATGTTTGAGTAATCTAGACATGAATAATAAATAAGCCTTCAGGTTTATGTATTTTTCCCTGATATGAAGTATGTTATTTATAGCTTCGTCTTTATTACAATCTTAAAAAATATGACGATATATCATGACGTTTTGATGGCGGAAAAGGGCTGGTGCAGGCCAAAAAAACATTTGCTTAATCAATCACTGGAAACCAGCATCGTGCATCATGCGCACACACCCACACCATGCTCATCCCGTCAGAAACATGGTTTGATTATCTTTGCATTCATGTGCACCAATGTTTAATGGACATTATTGTAGAATGAAGAGGTTTTATTTTGCCGCATTGTGTGTTTGAGTGACCTTGAATGCATAGGCCAAAGGCACTGAAGTAAAAAAAATCAATTAAACAGTTTATAGTTAAAACAGAGAGAAAAAATAGTTAATTGAACAGCTGCAGTCTGATGAAATGCCACTCCATATGCCGAAAAAAGAAAAAAAAAACAATTTCTGTGCATCTTACAGAAGAAGAGAGCGCGAAAAGCTCTCATTTAATCAACTAACATTGATATTACTTCTGGCAATTAGAGGCATGCTGATAATGATATGAGTTTTCAGCTGCAAATAATTATGCTGCCTCCGGGACATGCTTTCCTTCTTCACTGTATCTATAAACAATAATCAAACCACCAGACGAAAGTTGAGGGGCTTTTGTTTGTTGCCGTGCTGCAGTTTGGGGAGAAAAAAAACAGTGGTGTGGCCCCCTGGTGTTGCCCTTGGCGGCTCTGACCTTCAGGAGCCTGGTGCTGGCAGCGTGGGGAGCTAATGCATCGGCCTATCGATCTCTACACTTCCACTTCAAACAGACTGTGTGCGCGCACGCTTATTTGGCCCAAGAGCAGGGTGGGACAGGGAACGCCGCAGTGGCCTAATACTGAGAGAGAGACAGACAGGCCAAAGACTCCGCTTTCGCTGGTGAGATCTGAGATTTAATAATGAAGGAGATGCATGCAGACCTCACGCGGCTCTTTTTTAATTGTTTAGCGGATGCAGACACAATTGGTGTCACAGTCGGCATTTGGGTTTGGTTAATTGTGGCTCATGCATTAGCAGTTAGCGTCTGTCTCCATTTTTCAGCTGTTACATCAGCCTATTAAGAACTGACTAAATCAATTTAAATGACAGTTATGCAGTATGTTACTGTAAAATTACTGTTTGTCATACAGTAAAGATAGACATAGAATTCTGTTTATACTTATAGAGCAAGGTAAATGATGCTGTGAATGTAAACAGTGTTTTTGCTGTAACTGATTTACAGTAGGGGCGCCACGGTGGCGCGTGAGTAGCACGTTCGCCTCACAGCAAGAAGGTCGCTGGTTCGATCCCCGGTTGGGGCAGGTCCCGGTTGGGCCAGTTGGCATTTCTGTGTGGAGTTTGCATGTTCTCCCCGTGGTTGCGTGGGTTTCCTCCGGGTGCTCCGGTTTCCCCCACAGTCCAAAGACATGCGGTACAGGTGAATTGGGTAAGCTAAATTGTCCATAGTGTATGTGTGTGAATGAGAATGTATGAATGTGTTTCCCAGAGATGGGTTGTGGCTGGAAGGGCATCCGCTGCGTAAAACAAATGCCGGATAAGTTGGCGGTTCATTCCGCTGTGGCGACCCCGGATTAATAAAGGGACTAAGCCGAAAAGAAAATGAATGAATGAATGAATGAATGATTTACAGTAAGTTACTTGCGAACTGCCGCAAGTTACCGTCGATTCTACAGGAATTTGTTAACTTTTCAGAATTTTGCAAATATTTATGATTATACAAGTTTCTGAAAGTCTGTTTGAATTGAAACACACACACACACACACACACTGAATAATATATCCACCATGAAACAACAATATGGTTTAAATTTATTGTAAACACTTAAACAGTAAACTCATTTAAATACATTAACTAATGTTGACAAGCATAAATTTGGATTTTAATAATGCATTCTTGTGCAATTCCATGAAAATTTCAGCCTTACCATGAAAAAAAAAAATCACCAAGTAAGCTTGTACATGGTGTCCGCATAGTCTTAAAAAGATCTTAAATTCTTAAATTTTAAAAACAAATTTTTTAGGCCTTAAAAAGTCTTCAATCATTTTAAACAGGTCTTAATTTTCTTTATTTACATATACAACTCTATTTACAACTAATATTATTTTTTTTATATTAAGTTTTAAGTTTAATATTAAGTTTTTTAAGTTGAAAAAAATTGCATGTGTGCATCTATGGTCTGCTTAATTTGACACATGATTTAAAATACGCAACCAAATAATTGCTAATTATTAGAATTTGTTTGTAGATGGAGTTCTTAGACATAAAGCTCTACCAGGGCACAGCCCACCTCAAAAATAAAAATAAATAAACTACTAAATAAAAAAATCTCTTAGACTTGACACATGGCCAAGAATCAGGTTTATTACGTCTTACCTTTCTGACTATCTTCCCTCCTTTTTGCTTCATACAAAAAAAGAATAAAAAATAAATAAATAAATAAATAATCTATCGGGAGGCATGCTTAGTCAAAATAAGATCATCATATTATTTAAACTTTAGTTTTGTGGACTTGCAAAACTCACTGTGTGCTGACACCGCTGCATAAAAGGCTGTTAAGCGGGTTTCACAACGCATGAGCGTTTTTCTGATTTTCTGATTTTTTGCTGGGCCATTAAGAAAATCCTAAGTGTTTAACCCTGTATGAGTCTAAAATTAAATTTTTGAAGGTAAAAAGTCTTACATTTGACTTGGTGAAACCTGCAGAAACCCTGTTGTCATAAGTCATTTGTAGGCTTGTATTTCACAGTACTGTACAAATACACAAAAATGTCTCTGTCATTCTTTTCAAACAATTGTGTTTGATTTACCAAAGTCACAAACTGCAATGTGCACCTGTCACATCCATAATGGAGAGATATCACATCCATAACAAAGCCTTTTCCCCATAAATGTAAAATAAAATAAAATAAATAATTTATGATCAACAGAGGGACAAATCTTATCCATTTGATTAACATTATTCATTTTGGGTTGTCCAGTTAAATCACAGAATTTCTTCAAATGGTGTTGCTTACTGTCAATTCACATACTTTTTTGGTTACATTCAAAACACGTTTATTTCTCCTAAAGTATAAAACACATTTACAGATTGATATTTGTTTGATCCCTTAACTCTGTGGTTAGTTGTTTTGGAAAATATGAACAGATGTTTCAATATACGGTTAACATATACATTCTCTGTGAATTAAATTTCAAGTTTTTATTGAAAATGTCACATCCAATGCTGGAATTGCTCATATTAGTTAAAGCTGAACTATGATTAATAAATAACAAGTATTGCTCATTATTTGTTCATATTAGTAAATTCATTATTAACTAATAAAACCTTGTTGTAAAATGTTACCAAATCATCGTATTCAAAATCAGGATAATAGTTATTAGCCAGGATGATAACAGAAATAGTTATTAATATTTATATTAAAACATCGGACAGCCTACCTAACCCCAAACATTTAATTAAGCTCTTCATTACATGCAATAAATTCAGACAAATGCACATTTAATTAAACTAAAAGGTGTTTTCACCAACATAAAAACAGTAAAATCATTGTGTACTCTTTAAACTGGATCATAAATGATGCACAATAAAGTTAAATATGGCCACTCTGAGCTCAGATAGTTTACACTCTCTCTCACAGTAAAACACACACACACACACTTAGAAAGTGTGGCAATTAATGAAGCTGTAAATGTACTTCCTCAGGAAATTCCCATCAATGAAAGACTGCAGCGTTTCTTTCCAAACAGCAGTGCGTTAGATGTTTGGTGTGCCAAGAGCAGTGGACAGTGAACTTTGCTTACCAACTTCATTCATTGTGAGTACAGACTAAGATGAAGAACATAATTAAGGAAACACATGGAAGGCTTCTCGAGGTCTGCGATTAATTAGCCTCCTGTCGATATTTCCATCAATACCCGATTAACAAATGACACATTGCCCTATGAATGCTATTGATCTGCCTGCATTTCGTAGCATTAATAAGCTAAAGCCTGCTAACAAACTGAAAAACCGACAAAACAGAGGAAACTCATTTCTCTCCAACAGTTTGCTGATCTTTGACAGTATGTCGTAATTAAGGGATATTTACTCAAAATGGATCATTATTTACTCACCGTTTACTAGTTTTAAACCTTTAAGAGTTTATTTCCTATGTTAAAAACAAAATAAAATATTTTGAAGCTGGAGACAGTTCGCATTAAATAACGTGAGTTACGTAATAATATTACTTTATTAAAGTAACGAGTAAAGTAACGCATTACTTTTAAAAAAAGTAACAATATTCGACTTACTTTTTCGAAAATGTAATGCGAGTTAATTTGTAGGTTAATTAATTTGTATTCAAAAAATTAATTGCTGAATTAAAATTAAAGTAGTCACAATGAATCATGCAGTCAATGAGAGAATGTGTTCATTATTTCGAATTCATCGAAGAAATTGAAAAGGGATTGTTTCAATGGACAGTGATTTTACTTAAGTACAAAAGTAGTAAACACAGTGCTTTAAACTTTCAATGATCTGTATGTCTGGCATGTATAGCGCTGGGGTTAGAAGTTCTCAGATAACATTATCCTAATTTTTATTTATGTATTTTTTTATATATATTTTAAGTAAATGTAGGTGTAGGTTATACAGTGCGTAGTTAATTGCAGAGCTACTCTAAAATAAGAAGAAGAAAACAAGTTCCGAAAGAGATCAAAACTCAGTCAGGTAATAAAAAGTAATGTAAAAGTAACATAACGCATTACTTATCATACAAAGTAACTAAGTAACTAGTTACCTTTTTGGGGAGTAACTCAATATTGTATTGCATTATTTTCAAAAGTAATTTTCCCCAACACTGGCTGGAAACATGTAACCATTTACTTATATGTTTCCTGCTATGGAATAGAATATGGTTTCAGCTTTAATCGAAATGTCTTTCTTTGTGTTCAACAGAAAAGCTCATAATGACAAAATATTTTATTAACAGAGCAAGAGCATTTTCGCAGTATTTCCTATGATATTGCTTTCTTCTAGAAAGTCTTATTTATTTTAAGTGAAGTTTATTTATTAACTAATTTCCTGAGGATCACGTGCTTATAATTGCTTGCGGCTGTGCCAGCATTATCCAATTTACAATGCACCAATCAGACGATTCCTAAACTACTATAAATACCTTAAGTTCCATATCACAGTCATCATCGTTTTGAAGAATCCCCCCTTCCACTCCCACACCTCCTTTCCTAGATGGGTGGCACGGTGGCCCAGTGCTTAGCACGATTGCCTCACAGCAAGAACGTCTCTGGTTATAGTCCTTGCCAAGCCAGCCGAAGTTTCTGTGCGGAGTTTACACGTTCTCCCCGTGCTCTTATGGGTTTCCCTTGGGTTCCCCGGTTTCTTGCATTCATTCATTCATTCATTTTCTTTTCAGCTCAGTCCCTTTATTAATCTGGGGTCGCCACAGCGGAATGAACCGCCAACTTATCCAGCATATGTTTTACACAGCGGATGCCCTTCCAGCTGCAACCAATCACTGGGAAACATCCAAACACACTCATTCACACTCATACACTACGGACAATTTAGCTTACCTAATTCACCTATACCACATGTTTGGACTTGTGGGGGAAACCGGAGCACCCGGAGGAAATCGTGCTACCCACTACGTCACCGTGGCACCTCTGGTTTCCTTAAGTTAATTGTCTAATCCAAATCAACACCATAGACATGCTCCTAGCAAGTAGTTATCTCTTTAAAAGAGCAATCACTATCTGCTCTTTAGCCACTATGACAGGGGAGTTCTCAAGATCTACCTGAGCTCAAACTCCCCTCTCGCCTTGCAACGTGAGGGAGCCACAGGCTCGAGCATCTTATAAGCTCGGGGCTCTCTCCCGGAACAGCATGCCAAACAAGCTTTATAATCAATCATCAGCTAAGTGTGAACTCTTGAATCTGAAAAAAAAAAAGTTTGTTGTTGCAAACAATTTACATGGTTGAATTTAAACAAACAAATAAATGTAATGTTCAGCAAATTTGAGTAAACATTGTAACCCTATGTTTAAATCCAGTCCAAATAAATTGTTTAGAAGCATTTAATTTAAATATATTTAGTAAATTCAAGGAATCATCTTCAAATTTTTTTTCCAGCAATTTTTATTATTATTTAAAGGTCAATATTATTTTTGACAACAATTTTTCAAGGTCAATATTGTTAGCCCCCTTAACAATTTTTTTTTTTATGGCTACAGAAAAAATACTGTAACCTAATTAACCTTGTTAGTCCTTTAAAATGCACTTTAAGCTGAAAACTGTACTACATCTTGCTAAATAATTAGAATTTATTTATTTTTTTTACTGTTATCGTGGCAAAGGGAAAATAAATTAGCTATTAATATTATTGTTTAAAAATGTGTTAATCTCAGCACTTGAGAAATCTAAAAAAATACTAATTTAATAAACTTCAACTTCAACTTTCAGTTATATATAACTATATTTCAGCTATTATTTCAAACTGTGTTATTATCATGTATTTATTTAAAATACATTTGCAAATAAACATTATAAATACGATCATTACCAATTAAAACCTGTACACAACACAATACAATACAGAACAATACTCGACAGCCACGTTTAGCTCCAGACATGGATGGTCTCAGTTTTTACAAATGACTCCAAAGTGAGGTAAAAAGAGACTCGATATAAATTAATGGTGCCCTAGCAGCCCAGGGTTTAGTCCCCTTACGCTAATGATAGTAATGAACACTTAGATGAGGAATGATCAGGCCTGTCCTCCAGTCAGAGCTTTATGCAGGTTAATTAGGTAAGATAACATCATCAACCTCTTTCATGCCTACACATGGAATTAATTGGATAAGCTGGAGCTGGATTCAGGTCTATATATAATCATGTGAACAATCAAGACGAGTAATGGAAGAGAGACGCCGTCCATGTCACAAGATGTCTTTTTTAGTTTTTTTCAACAACCTGTCTAATAAGCACATGGACACTAATGGGATACTTTACAATAATGAATCAGTACAGTGGAACAATTTCAGCATGGCAGTGGCAGCATCCGTAAAAAAAGACATCATGGACAGTTTGATGTGTGTATCATAACATTAAGTAATTAGTCAATGTGGAAAGTCTTGATGAAGTATGCTTTAATAAAACTGTAATCTGAAATGTCTTTGAGGAATAGCACAGATAAATCCATGATTGGAGCTAAGACGAAGGTGCTTTAATTATGGTTATTGATTTGTATATTGATATTATTAACCCTGTAATGATTATGCCAAATATGAGTGGTCCTTCAATTACTGGATCTGTCAATCCCTTAAGACTATTTGAGGAAATAATTAAGACACAGTTAATACACTCTTAAAAGTAAGGGGTCCGAAGAGGCTTTTCAATGGTACGATTAAAAACAAAACAAACAAACAAAAACATATTGGGTTCCCAAAGAACTTTTAATAGAACCGTTTTTTTTAATTATTATTATTATTATTATTATTATTTTTATTTTTATTATTATTATTATTATTATTATTATTATTATTATTATTATTATTATTATTATTATTATTATTATTATTTGTATATGTGTTATATATCTTTTATATCTATTACACAAAATAATTATGATTGATCTTTATGATTGACTCCAAAAAACAGAATTATGTATTTATTTATTTATTTATTTATTTTTATTTATTTAACTTTTATTTATTCATTCATTTTCTTTTCGGCTTAGTCCTTTTATTAATCAGGGGTTGCCACAGCGGAATGAACCACCAACTTATCCTGCATATGTTTTATGCAGCAGATGCTCTTCCAGCTGCAACCCATCACTGGGAAACACCCATACACTCTCATTCACACACATACACTACGGACAATTTAGCTTACCCAATTCACGTATAGCACTTCTCTTTGGACTTGTGGGGAAAACCGGAGCACCCAGAGGAAACTCACGCCAACACGGGGAGTGTTGTTTATTTATCTATTTATTTATTTATTTATTTTTGTTTTGTTTATATTTTTTCTGTTTGTTTTATTTATTTATTTATTTTTCATTTAGCTGAATTAATTTAACTTTTTTATTTAATTTATTTATTTGACTTGATTGAACTTTGTTTTATTATTTATTTATTTATGTATTTATTTATTTAACTTAATTTAACTTTGTTTGTTTGTTTGATAAAATAGGCATAGGCCATGACCTAATTTTCTGGTAAGAATATTGCGTTGTATACAATTTAACTGTTTTAGGTAATAACTAATATATTTTCCTTTCTTGTAAACACGAATACAGTGCTATAATTTGATAAGTGGATATTTGATAATAACCAATATAAATTTTCTAGAGATTAAAACACAAGAGTGTGTGTGTTTTTTTTGTTTTGTTTTTTTTTTCTCCCAGAAAGTTATCCTGGGATCAAAATTAAGTCCAATGAGTCCAATGTCCTGCTTTAATCCAGGTTTTCAAAATGATTCGTCCCTATTAAATATTTGAAATTATACACTAACAATGATGCATTTAACAACATATTATATGAATATTCAGGATTTATATCCCTCACAGTCTCACTTTGGAAATAACATCATGGGAAAAAAATGCTTTAATGTTATATTGAAAGTGCTCTAACCTCATTAATATTTACATACAGTTGTGTGATTTTATCCTGTGATTTTATTATTTTTTTCTTAAATTTTCAAAAATGTCCCAAATGATGTTTAACAGAGCAATGGATTTTTCACTGTATTTTCTCAATTTTTATTTTATTTTGAAAGTCTTATTTGTTTTATTTCGGATAGAATAAAAGCAGCTCTACATTTTTATAAACCATTTTAAGGTCATAGCATTAGCTCCCATAAGCATTTTGTTGATTGTCTGCAGAACAAACCACTGTTATACAATGATTTGCCTAAATACCCTAATATGCCTAGTTAGCCTATAGTTAAGCCTTTAAATTGCACTTTAAGCTGAATACTAGTGTCTTAAAAAATATCTAGTAAAATGTTCTACATATATATAGGGGCTAACAATTAATTCATTTATGTTTCAGGTGAAAAAGAAACTAAATAAAAAATAAAACAAAAACTATAATTAAAAATAATTCAACTTTTCCTAACTGTCTGCCTATTTTGTGTCCCTGTCATGTATTCCTTTAGAAACCCTTACCGTGATGTGGTGGTGTGTTGTGTATGGGAGAGCAGTGTGCCGTGCTGTGTAGTGCCTATCATCCGTCACAGCAGATGTTTGGCTCCTCTGGTTGGCTTTGTGTGAAGTACGTTTGTAAATTATGTATGAGGAACTTTTGTGTAAATTGTCATACTACATAATGTATGTTTACAAAGCTGCACGAAAGCTCACCTTAGATGAGAATTCATTACAATAATTGATGCAGAGAGGTAACAAAAGGGCTCTTTTGCACATAAAGTCACTTTCTGATCTCCATCAATAATGAAAGATCATTTAGAATAGGCCGGATATAGGCCATCTGCTACACGCACCTCTCAACTCATTAGTCCAACTGACAAACACAACATTTTACCTCAAAGATCACTCTGTACAGACATATCATAAATGCATGTCATAAGGGAACGCTGTAGAGATTAAAACAGTCCTACTATGATGAAGAGCTGGCTAATGAATATTAATTGAGTTACGTGACTGGACACTCCAGGAAAGTTACCAAGCAACATCAGAGTAACATAATTAATATGCATGAGGTAAGCTTTCTCCATCGTGTCCCTCGTTGTTTATTCGAGTCTCTGTCACCATAGCGACATACACTTTGCACGATAACTCTGCAGGCTTCAGTAATGCATGTAAACCTGTCCTGAAATGTGTTGTTTTGCATCATATTTGAACAACTTTGTTGTTTTTTAACGACTGCTAGCAAAAATCTTATTAACTGACTGACATTTTTATTGGCACCATAACAGCATATGAACATCCCATAATGATATTCCAGTCTTCCATACTTAATTAAGGTAAGTGATGTAAGATGTGCATGTGTGTGTTTTTGTTTTTGACCCCGGTATCATAATATTTTAACACACGGTTGCTAGCCTAGTAAAAGGGGTGGTTCTTTTTTCTCAGCAGGTGGATCCTTTTGCAGTAATACGCCTCATTTTCTATTTAAATATATAAATATTTCTATTTTAAGCACTATTTTTAGCTGAATTACCTTGTTGGATGGTCATCATAACCACTCTCTCTGATGTACCAAAAATATTTCCTAAAAATTTAGAATGAAGAAATATGAAAATATAAATACTTTTAAAATACAAATTTATTGCATCATACTGTATATAATTAGAACAAAAAGGAATCTGTTGAAGTTTTAAATAAACAAAACAAAACAAAACTGTAGCCTATTGTCATTTATTAACCAACACATTGACTTTCCTCAGTCAAAATGTTCCATAATAATAATAATAATAATAATAATAATAATAATAATAATAATAATAGTAATAATAATAATAATAATAATAATAATAATAATAATAATAACAACAACAACAACAACAACAACAACAACAATAATAATAATAATAATAACATTCCTCGGCTGGGTCAGTTGGCATTTCTGTGTGGAGTTTGCATGTTCTCTCCGTGGTTGCGTGGGTTTCCTCCGGGTGCTCCAGTTTCCCCCACAAGTCCAAAGACATGTGGTATAGGCGAATTGGGTTGGCTAAATTGTCCGAAGTGTATGTGTATAAATGAGTGTGTATGGATGTTTCCCAGAGATGGGTTGCAGCTGGAAGGGCATCCGCTCCGTAAAACAGATGCTGGATAAGTTGGCGGTTCATTCCGCTGTGGCAACCCCAGATAATAAAGGTACAAAGCCGAAAAGAAAATGAATGAATGAATGAATGAATAAATGGTGACGTGGTGACGCAGTGGGTAGCGCTGTCACCTCACAGCAGAAAAGTCACTGGTTTGAGCCTCAGCTTGGTCAGTTTGCATTTCTGTGTGGAGTTTGCATGTTCTCCTAGTAGTAAGGAGAACATTAGTAACCTAGTAAAATCTTTAAATTGGGGCAGTAGGGTGGCGCAGTGGGCAGCACGATCGCCTTACACCAAGAAGTTCGCTGGTTCGAGCACCGGCTGGGTCAGTTGGCATTTCTGTGGGGAGTTTGCATGCTCCGATTTCCCCCACAAGTCCAAAGACATGTGGTATAGGCGAATTGAGTTGGCTAAATTGTCCGTAGTGTATGTGTGTAAATTAATGTATATGGTGTTTCCCATTTATGGGTTGCAGATGGAAGGGCATCCGCTTCATAAAACATATGCTGGATAAGTTAATAAAGAGACTAAGCTGAAAAAAAAAATGAATGAATGAAATTGCACTTTAAGCTGAATAGTATTTTGAAAATTAAGGAGAAATATATTAATCACTTCATGGCAAAGAATAAAAAAAACTAAAATAAGAATAAACAAAATAAATAAGTCATAAAACTAATATGTTTAAAATGTGTTGGAAAAAAACCCTACAATTATTTAATTGCAATTCACAAAAGGATAATTACAAATAATACAATTTCATTGGAGGGTTAATCATTTTGTCTTCAGCCGTAAACTACCCATACAATAAAAACAGTACAATTTCCAATACTTTTACTTTCAATCACTTTAATTAATACTTTTCCAGTCATTGCCCCGAAATGTGTTAATATATATTATATTATATTTATAGAATATCAAATTTATACAGCTGAATTGATGCACTAATAAATAAACTGATCTGTAAACAAATACTTAGAAACAAAGTATTAGTATAGATATCAGTAAAGATATATAAATCAGTTGTTGATGGAATTGTGAAACATTTACAATTGCATTACACATAGGAGCCAAGAAAAATGTAAATATTAACTTCATATGGAACATACGTCATGACATTTTGATTAAGGCTTACAAGGTAAATACATTTTTTTTTAATTATTATTGAATGTACTTTCAAATGTAATTAATTTCTGTGATTCGAAGCTGAGTTTTAACCATCATTACTCCAGTTTTCAGTGTGACTGTCACGTTCATGTGCTTGTTTTAAGTGTTTTATTTTGACCTGGGTTTCCTGTGTTCTGTTTCCCGCTGTCATTAGTTAGTTGACGAGTTCCAGACATTTTTCCATTTAGTTAATCAGTCTGTGAATTTAAGTTACTGTTAGGGTTAGGGTTAGGGTCAGGTCTTTCCCCACGTCATTCTTAGTGTTCTAGTGATTTTGGATGTGTGTTTAAATGTGTCCTTTCTGAATAATATTACTTCACCATTGAAGTGCTTTTACATACATGTAAACACCTTAATCAAACTATTGCCATCATGTAGGACTTTTCACTGCATTTTGCAACAGGATATTTCATACACACTTGGCCATTTGACAATATTCACTGCATCTATTGAGTCAGTGAGGGACCACAGACACATGCATCGCGAAATGTGGAGTTTTTTTTTTCTCTTTCCATTCGATGTGCGGTGTCAAATCTTTTAAGGGGTCATGAATGAAATGTTCCTAAATGAAGGAGAAACTGTGAAACTGCAGTTAAAGTAAAATAATAACAATAATTAAATGCCTAAAATCACATGAAACTCCAGAGGAAACGTGAATAGCAATGGCGTTAATCAAATAATTTGCTCGTTCAAAAAGTCAAAAACTCATATAAACACCTTAATCAAATTATTGTATTAATCAGATTAAGAGAAATAATTTGATTACTGATGTCCATGTAAACGTAGTCAGTGTAGATTTCCCAGTGATGGGTTGCAGCTGGAAGGGCATCCGCTGAGTAAAACATATGCTGGATAAGTTGGCGGTTCATTCCACTGTGGCGACCCCAGATTAATAAATGGATTTAGCCGAAAAAACATGAATGAATGAAAGACAATGTAGAACACATCGTAAAAAATGCTGAGTTCAACAAAAAATATTTACGTTGGTACAACAGCAAGAAATTAAGTTAACTTACTTGTTTTTACAAATTTAAACGGATTAAACATAAAACAGTTAAGTTGTTCCCCCCCAAAAATCAAGAATTGTGTTGGTTCAGCTCATTTTAAGTAAGTAGTTAGAACAAACAGCAAACATCATTTCTGAGTGCAGAAACTTGTGCTTCAATAGATATTTTCACAATGATTGTAGGTAGAATAAAATCAAGCGATTATCATAGGTAGAACAGAATGTAAGTTGTTTCAATTAGAAATAGGCATCAACTAATCAGTTAATTAATTAAAATGTCACTTTTTTTGTAAAACAGAGTCTCCTTTCAAATTCTACAAAGTTTCATTTGACAGGCCAAGATGACATTATATATATATTTTTAATTCAATAATATGAAATCTGTATATAAGGAAATAACCATGTGGTTTGCACAATATATTTTTCTGCAATATCAAAACGAACAGCCCCTAAATTACAAAGTACACTACTACTGTAAATAGAGGAATTTAGTCCAGGTTTCACTTGCAATTTCCCAAAAGGTTGATTAAATTTTTTATTATCACATTTGTTATATGATGTTCACTAATACTTTAGTCCTCAGATTTTTTTTATAGATAAATAAAATGATCCGATTAGCTTGTGGTGCAACGTAATCTATGCATCATTCATAATGGCTATTATCAATTACACTAATATTCAACCTCTCCTCTTATACATGATTGTGTAACAACACCCTCTGATGATCATCTGATAAGTTGCGGTCTGTGACTTTATTGTTTCAAGAACTATTCTAGAGCAGAGCAGCAGTGAGTCAGCAGCCGTTTGCGTGCTTGAAAAGCTGCTGGCATGCACATCATTTACAGAACAACATTTGGCATATAGATATAACAGCTTTTACAACCAATTGTCTGGCCTTCTTCTGTATTGCATTTTATAGCTCTTATAAAATATTCATTCACCTTAAATTATTATTGACTGAAGAAACAAATCAGCAAATGAGCAACATTGTTTTGAAAACCCATCCTTAATCCAATAAGATGCACATGTGGAGAAACCACAGAGACCCGGTGCTTCATCAGAGAGAATTATGGGAGCACCGAGCTGAAATGAATTGAAGAATGAAGACCATTCAATTCTGAACAGGAGGCATTTCTGCCTATTTATTTGACCGAGCTGGTGCGTCTAAGGTGGAGGGATATCCTGCGGTCTCTATGTTCACCTTTGCAGGAGATTTGGCGGATAGATTTTCCTCTGTTATTGCACACAATGTAATTTGAAACAATTACCAAAACACCGGCTCACTTGTTACTACACACAGTTCTCCCCATATATACAAAGTGCAGATTCAATAGCTTAACATGTTTTACAATCGCACCCGGTGGAGCAGCGTTTAGTGTGAAAAAGTATAGTGTTTCACTGTAACCCGCATAGTATGGGATAATCTTTCACATTTTGCCTGGGGTTTGTTTTGCTATTTCTGCAAAAAATTGTGCAGGCCATGTGAATTACCATGGAGAGCGCAGGCAGAAATACTAAGCAGGCTGTATCTGATAGAAATGAATAAATAGGACTTAAATGATACAGTGAAATAATTTGTTACCTTTGATAATAAATACATTTTTCTTATATTGTCGTTCATCTGGATTCATTGCAAAGAATTAACCGCATAAATCTGCCTGCTTGAGAAGGCAAATTTAATTAACTATGCAGAATTCTTCGCACTCTTCTGAGTCTGATTATCCAGGTGAATTTAGTATTTTATTTTATGTTTATTCTTTTATTAATACAACTTAAATAGACCCTTGAATCCAAATGACACTAATATCCTGTAATTTTGTATGTGCAGGTAAAGGTTAAAGGTCACCACACAAGAATCAGTAAAACCTACTCTCTGCGGCAATGGATATGAGTATGCTTTCAATACGGGGTCAGAGCCTTTAGCTTACAGTTTTCTATTAAGTCAAAGGCAGACTTACCATTCACATTTAACATTTGTTGCAGTGGCCTGTGAGAGGTCAGCTGGGAATTGAGTGAAGGAAACGGCATAACGGAAAGCTGAGGAATTCTCAAGTAGCTGAACAAAAAACCTATTTAAAATCCCGAAGAGTTCCCATGATCTTGAACTGGCCTCTCTTTCAGCTGTGCTGGACTGACACTTCTTGGTTTTAGACTGTTGATGCTATTTTAGATTTTCTTCTTCGGCTTAATTGTATTATTTAAATTTAAAGTATTAAGTGCACACTGACATACTAATGCAACTCTTTCTGCAGTACCTATAGTGTGTACAGTTCAGATAATGTACATTTTCTACGTGGAATTTCCTGACGTCCTATTGTATATTTACCAAAAATGTACAATACATTTTATATGGATAAATGAATACAGACAGTGTACTTTTTGAAACGGCTACAGTATTGTGAAATAATGGCAATTTATTTAATGATCTTAACTCATTGCCTCCAAATAATGCCCCTCATCCGTAACACTGCCGTCACTGCGGCGCACGCGCCACGTACACGCCGCTCTTCACTTCACGTTATCATAAGCACGCACTTCTTCGCACTATAAGCGCACCACCCAACAACTTATCTAACAAAATATCCTAAAATAATGGTCCAAAAACTAGTACACCCAAATTTAAACGTACTATGAAAATATTAAATAAACATAAAAAAGGAAAAATCAAGAGAAGCAAAAAATAAAAAATAAACAAATAAAAAAATTGAAATTTTGTAGCTTGTAATTTTTTTCCCAATATTTTTGCTTGAATTTAATTTTATTATCTTTCAATTTCTAAATATGTTTGTGACTGAAATATTATTTTAATAGAAATATCGGTTTAATAAATCTGTTTTGTTTAAAAGCACCAAAATGCATTGCCTATATTCACTGAGAAATAAAAATATTTAAATATTCATTAAAATACTCAATTATGCTGAGCACCATATATACAGTTGAAGTCAGAATTTTTAGCCCCATTTTATTTTTTATTTATTTATTTTTTTATATATTTCCCAAATCAAGTTTAACAGAGGATGGAAATGTTCACACTATGTCTGGTAATATTTTTTCTTCTGGAGAAAGTCTTATTTGTTTTATTTCGGCTATAATTATTATTATTTTTTTTTTAAAGAACCATTTCAAGGTCAAAATTATTAGCCCCTTTAAGCATTTTTTTTTCAATAGGCTACAGAAAAAAACATTGTTATACAATAACTTGCCTAATTACCCTAACCTGCCTAGTTAACCTAATTAACTTTGTTAAGTCTTTAAAAGACACTTTAAGCTGTATAGAAGTGTCTTGAAAATATCAGGTAAAATATTAATTAATGTCATCTTGGCAAAGATAAAAGAAATCAGTTATTGCATATTATATATATATTATATATATTATATATATATATATATATATGCAATGTGTATCTGTGTGTGTGTAATCTACTATATATGCAGATTTTCTGAAAATAACAACGCACATTAAATGTTAAGCAGCTAAAATTATTTTTCCCCCATTAGTTTTTAGTGGCATTTTATAAACAACGAAGAAAGTTCCTTAATTTTTCAAGGTTCTGTTTTTCTCTCTTAATCAGTTAGCATCAAAGGGGCACACATGCATAAATAATTGGCTAATTCACTTAAAGGGGCCAGCGTAGATTAATTAAGTCTGAATTCTAATTATGTTTTCCTGTTTTCACCAACTGACATGGTTGTTGTTCAACATAAAGCTATTAGTTTAATAACAATTAGTATTTTGTGAAAATGTGCGCTCTAAAATACATGAAGCAGAAGCAGAGGCTTTGTACAAAGCCAGCTATAATGGTTTAATCAGCCTTTGTGCTTGAATGAATTTTCAGAAAAGATAAAACAAAAGTGAAAACGTCACACATTTATGAATGTCACTGAAGGATGCCGGTGCCTTTTCTGTAAAATATTACAAAGCTGATTAAAAAAGATCCAGTCATTCTTATCAGATGAAGCAGGTTTGTAAAACCACTACAAATGCATCTGTGATATTTGTTCAGATAATTAGTGCTACAATGCTATGAAACAATCTTTTTTTAGCCCGATAAACTATACTACTTTATTATAATTATAGTAAACTATACTATTTATTATAATTTTTTTCGGGAATAGTTAATCAGTCAATATATATAAAAAAATAAAAATGTGTGACTTTTGTGATATCACTGTAATCGCCATTTAACCGCTGCTTTGATTGTGTGATGAAACAATTGTGAGACATCAGTACTATTATTACTGTGTCTTTTTGTAAGATATTAAAGAGTGAGATCCAGTCCTGATATGTGCATTATAGTCATGCGGTTTGGTTTTGTGCACGAAAGTGTGTGTTTAAGCTTAAGGTTAAAGCTGTAACATAGAGGACATAGGCTGTCAGCACATCAACAGGGAGAGAGAGAGCAAGAGAGAGAGAGGGAGAGAAAGAGAGAGAGAGACTGTCGTAAGGCTTGTTTACTGCAGCCAGCAGAAGAAAACAGTCAGACGTAAATGAGGGTTGACGGTTTCATGAAGCACAATTGGTTGAAGGCAGATTCAATGTGACTGCTCTGAACTGGGCAATGATCCGTACAGTATGCAAAATTCACTCTGGAACTGGTCTATGCCCACCAGCCTTACGCCTAGCCGCTGAACAGATCTCAGGCTGAAGAAGGCATCCGTGTTCCCAATTCCTTTCGACAACAATCACATTCTCTTATAAAGCTCATACATTTCTCTTGTCATCCATTAGAGAGGATTTCCCGCTCCTCTCTGTCCAGTCCGCAGCATTTAGTGGCATCTTGTTAGTGCTCATTGAGAAAAAAAAGCCAGCAGTTTCATTTCCAGAGGCAAACTGGATGCCTCCGGATGACAGGGACATATTTTTTTTTCTTGTTGTTGTTTTATAGTAAGTTTAAGGCACATATCATTAGACTTCCTTGGCACCTTACACCAGTCTGACGCTGAATTACTGATACACTTGTCATGCTTGTGTTAAGTGTCCGTGATAATAAAAGCATGTTACAGTATTACATCGTTTGCTAACTGAAGCCCCATGATGATTAATATGCATGACCATCTTTTAACATTTAAGTAAATTATCTTATTTTATCAATGAAATTAAATAATCTTGCTGAATGATTCTGTTTAAATATTGAAAGAGAGATGAGTATTCTTTATGTGATTTTTAAAAGAGTGCCTTAAGAAGAATAACCAAATGTTTCAGCTTACCAAAATTGAAAGGCAAATTATTAAAAAAAGGTTTAATTATGTAAATTAGTTTAACAATACTAACAATACAATGTTTTTATTTAAAATAATAAACATTAAAAACAGATAAGTCTTTATCTAACTGTTATATAAATGTCACATAAATCATAATCAATCATTAATCTGTCAGAAAATATTGTGTTTTATGTTTAGATGCGTACTTTTATGTTTAGATGTCAGTTCAACCTGCTGATTTAGAACAATTCTAATAGCAAAAAATACCACTAATAATAAATACAAAAAGAAAACTATTAAAAACACACAATAACATACACACAGGTTTGTTTATTTGGGAATTGTCGGGGCATTCCATAGTCATAATTGTTTTTATACTGTGCAAACTATTTGGAGGTATTTATGTCTTTATGTTAGCTTGATATAAATGTCATATGAATCTTAATACATATTTAATCTGGCAGAAAATAATGTAGATTTTTTTTTTATATTTAGATGTGCACTTTATGTTTAGATATCTGTTTAACTAATAATCTATTTAACAATTCTAGAAACAATACTACTAATGAAAATTATATATATATATATATATATATATATATATATATATATATATATATATATATCGTTAT
>CAIGQQ010015131.1:8130710-8162476 GCA_903798035.1 Danio albolineatus | reverse complement strand
TATATATATGAAGAAAAAAAAGTCCAATAAAAAAATAAGTTACTTTTTTATGTATACATATACGTAGGCTACATATACACAAGTCTGCACACAGGTTTGTTTTTGTCAATATGGGGACATTCCAGATAGGTGTAATTGTTTTTATACTGTGGCAACTATTGGGTTTCCTCCGGGTGCTTCGGTTTCCGCCACAGTCCAAAGACATACGCTATAGGTGAATTGAATAAACTAAATTGGCCATAGTGTATGTGTGTGTGTGTGTGTGTGTGTGTGTGAAAGAGTGTGTATGAGTGTTTCCCAGTACTGGGTTGCGGCTGGAAGGGCATCCGCTGCGTAAACATATGCTGGAGTAGTTGGTGGTTCATTCTGCTGGGGTGACTAAGCTGAAGGAAAAGGAATGAATTAGTAACTTATTTGTACATATGTATGCACAGTATCTTTATACATATTTATGCAAGTATTTTTTCATATGTATATGCATTTCATATGTATATACATTTTTTCATATGTATGCACAGTATCGCCTCACAGCAAGAAGGTCACTGGTTCGAGCCCCGGCTGGGTCAGTTGGCATTTCTGTGTGGAGTTGGCATGTTCTCCCTGTGATCACGTGGGTTTCTTCCAGGTGCTTCAGTTTCCCTCACAGTCCAAAGACATGCTGTATAGGTGAACTGAATAAACTAATTTGGCCGTAGTGTATGTGTGCAAATGTGAGAGTGTATGTGTGTTTCCTAGTACTGGGTTGCAGCTGGAAGGGCATTCGCCAGGTAAAACATATGCTGGATAAGTTGGCGGTTCATTCCGCTGTGTTGACCCCTGATGAATAAAAGGACTAAGCTGATTCAATGTGTACATATGCAGGCGGCGCCACGGTGGCATAGTGAGTAGCACGTTCGCCTCACAGCAAGAAGGTCGCTGGTTCGATTTCCGGCTGGGCCGGTTGCCATTTTTTGTGTGGAGTTTGCATGTTCTCCCCGTGGTTGCGTGGGTTTCCTCCGGGTGCTCCGGTTTCCCCCACAGTCCAAAGATATGCGGTACAGGTGAATTGGGTAAGCTAAATTGTCCGTAGTGTATGTGTGTGAATGAGAATGTATGGATGTGTTTCCCAGAGATGGGTTGTGGCTGGAAGGGCATCCGCTGCATAAAACAAATGCTGGATAAGTTGGCGGTTCATTCCGCTGTGGCGACCCCGGATTATTAAAGGGACTAAGCCGAAAAGAAAATGAATGAATGAATGACATATGCAGGCTGCACATAAACAGGGTTATTTTTGTGAATTGTAGGCACAATCCATAGGCGTAATTGTATTTATACTGTTTTCTATCATCCTCTACCAACCCTACACCTTATAGGAAGCTTATTTTCTCAGAAAGTCTTTTTCAAAAACGTCCTCAAAAGCTACCATCTCCTTGTAATACCTATGTCATACCTATGTCATTACACAAATTATTGTTATTATATGTCACAGACACACACACATGCACTCACGCACACCCACACACACACACAGAGAAATTCAAATTCATCAGGGAAAAATAGAAGAATATGACAATGCTGGTGTGACAACTTCAGAAAGTAATTAAAGAGATTTGTTACTGGGAGATAATTGAAATCCACCAGTGTAAGAGAGCGCCGGACGGATAATATGAAATGTTGAATTGGTGAGGATAATTATGTGTCATTCTGCTTTTGGCAAAATCATTATTTGCTTATTTCTCAAGTGGTGGCCCAATTATCACTTGTAAATTTCCATGCGGGACATGCACCAAAACGTGCAAGGAAAAGCCACGTTAGAATGACTACACATAAAAAATGAGAAAACGTAAGGGGGTAAGAAAAACACTTATTTGACACATTTAAGATTTCTGGTCAGTTTTACCATCTTACTGTTAGAGAAATTGATTTGAAGAGAGTGGGGGGAAAAGCAAATGGTTTTTAAATAAGTTACAATTAGATTAGCATTAATCTCAGCGGTGCAAATGAATGTGTGGCTTTAGGGCTTGTTGGATGTTAAAGCAGATTTCTAAACTCTGCTCCAGATTGGAATGTGTCCTGCTCAACTTTAATTGCTCTGTCATGTAAGATGAAAAACATTTCCCGCTTAAACTGCTGTCTTTAAGATGATGCTTTATGTTTTGTGCATCTGTACGCAATGTTCAGATGTCGAGCAGTGTTTATCGATTTCATCTGTGCCATTCGGGGCTCATTTACGTATGCAAGGTTGAAAGAATGTAGTGACAGATCTTGACTTTATTGCACAACATATAAAGTAAGTGATTTGAGACATTTCAAAATTATTTGACAGGTATTATCATAATTATTATTATTATTATTTTGTTATTGATATTTTATAGATAAATAAATAAGTAAATAAATAAACACATAAATAAATAAATAAATAAATAAATAAATAAATAAATAAATAAATAAATAAATAAATAAATAGCAACAACAACAACAACAACAACAACAATAATAACATTTTGAATTTATTATTTATTTATTTATAATAATAACAACAACAACAACAATAATAATAATAATAATAATAATAATAATAATAATAATAATAATAATAATAATTTCCCCAGAGATGGGTTGTGGCTGGAAGGGCATCCGCTGCGTAAAACAAATGCTGGATAAGTTGGCGGTTCATTCTGCTGTGGTGACCTCGGATTAATAAAGGGACTAAGCCGACAAGAAAATGAATGAATGAATAATAAAAAAAAAAAATGAAAATAATAATAATAATAATATCTATTAATAATCACTATTAACTTTTTGACATTTAAGGCCATTGCAACATTTCCACACTGCATATGGTAAGTACTGCAGTAAAAATAAATACATTTTAATTACACCTATCATAAAAAAATATGTATGAGTCATTTATGTATAATTTTTTTTATTTAAAAATCATATTAAGGTAAAACGTGTCAAAATTTGGTCTTACATTGGATTCATGGGCGACCTAAACAGCACATATCCACACCCCTCTTATATATGTATATACACATTCAAATAACATGCCAAATAAATAATAATAATAATAATAATAAATATGAACATAATAATAAATTAAAAAAATATATAAATAATGACAAAATAACAAAAACAATATTACACTAAATTTTAACACACACACAATTTACATATTCATATATGGTTCCCAAAGTCCTTTTGCTTGCCTTTGATAATAAAAGTTAGTCTCTCCAGTCCAATACAGTTCAATATTTCTTTTCCCCACATTTCTATGGATGGGGCATCCATGTGTTTCCAGTATGAATGATAAAAATCTGATTTTTTTTTTCCCCCAAAATATATTTTAGAATTAAGATTTTCTACTAAGGCCACTGCAGGAGAAAACAAGCTAAAAGGGCAACATCTTGCCTGGTTTCTCTTACATAACCAAATCAGTCATTTAATAAATATGAAACAGAGAAACATCTGAAAATAAGACTGTTACTGAAATATTAATGATTTTTTTGTAAAAGTTCACTACATATGATTGTAATTATTTAAATATACTTTAGAAAATACTTTATGCCCAATATTTTAGTATTAATAACAACAACAATAATAATCAAAATCATATTAATTTAATAATTATATAATAATATATTAATAATTATTATTATTTTAGTATTATATTTTAAGAATCAACACCTCCTGTACAGTATTATATCCTATTTAAAATATATATATATATATTACCTTAAAACAACACAAACAACATGTTTAAGAGATTGCCTCCACAAATGGTTTAGACCTGCAACTTGCAATTTACCATTCTACTTTTTTTTTTTTTTTTTTTACAGAATGTTAAAGTTCCAGCATGTGCTACCCAGTGTGAGAAGAACCGTGTTTATGTTTTTAATTTGGTGCAAGGTCTCTTTTCCTATTTTCTTTCTCGTGCGTTTGAGCCTTGCAATGTGTTTATGATGATTTGCATATTTACATGCACGGCAAAGCTCCAACGTTTCCACATAGCTCGCATGAAAACGTATCTTTCCTTTCTGGAGGAGAAAAACTGTGCTTTTCTAGGGGTTGGAGGTTGGGGTGGGATTCGGGAGGGTGGGGGGTTGGACACTGTAAGTATTTTAATGTGACCTTCATCAGGCATTCATGTCAACTTATCTATTTATGATTCCAGTTCCTTCCACTCTGTTGTTCAATTAGCGCTTGACCCCTTTAGCGGCGTTGTAAATTAAATGACATTTTCGTGTCGTCCCATATTTAAAATACTGCGTTAGTTGCGGATCAGAAATGATGATCTTCATTCTGCAGCTAATTTATTCATTTAACAATTTCCCTCCAGAAGTTGCAGCAGAAGGCTGTGGAGCAACCTGAGCAGAAGAAATCCAAGTCGGCTGAATTTCTGATGGGTGAGTCCCGCGTGATGAGTTATTGCTCATAATTTGTGTAAGGATTAATTAACTAATTACAGACAAATGGCTCTGGGCTAAATTTTGCTCTTGCTTGTCAGGGCGCAATTTGTAATTATTTTAATCATTTCTTCTGCTTTTTCTCCTTCATCTTCTTCGTCTTCTTTTTCACACACCCTTCCTCTTCGTGATTTGGGTTTAATTTTAACTCTGTTGTGCTTCTGTGTCATTGCAGGGGGAGAGGAATTTTTGCTTGTCGTTAAATGTTCTTTGGAATAATGTGCCAGTCTGACCTCTGTTTGATTCTCCTCTTTCTGTTCTCAGCGGAAAAAGGTTGGATGGAGGGTGCTGTGAATCCCGCGTTCCAGGAGGACTCGGAAGAAGAGAGTGAGACGAGAGATGGTGTGCGCAACAGCACGCTTGTGGCTCGGGGACAGCACATGGGGTTGCGGGCCACAGCTATGACACCAGGTGAAACTTTACCCTGTCCCACCCTCTGTAAGACAGGCCCGGCCTCACATTCCAGTGCAGCTTGTCCTGACAGGTATCCCTGTATAGCATAGGTGCATTTGCAGATGTTACAGATGTAGAGTTTAAAAAAAAAGTTTAATGGAACTGAACTAAACACTCTGCTCATCTGGAACATATGTCTCTCGTCTTGTAGCAGGTTATGAGTCAGATGTCTAGTTTACAAAATGTGCCATTTTTCAAATACTTTCTGGTGTCCCTGTTGTGCTTCTTTAAAGTACTATAGGTTGACAATCTGAAAAGAATGCAGTGCATGGCGCTACATAGTGAAGTGATTCTTATTTTTAATCTTTAATGCGTAATTTCATTCAACAAAAAACAGTTTTAACAAAATATTAAGATCCATTTTTTGATAATACACAGCAAAAAAATCAGTGTACATTTAACTCAATTTGAGTTTACCCTAACACTCCTTGGGTGTACATATGACTCCCTCCATTTTGGAGTTAAAATAACACTTTCTAAAGTGTGAAATTTGTACATTACTCACAGAGTTTATCAAACTGGAGTGTGTGTTACCCTTCAAAGTGTTAATATATTACCTTTTTTTTCCTATATTATCAATTGTTGTGACAGTTAACAGTGATCAACTTTGTTGAAAATAGTTTTAATTTATTGAATGTTCATTAATCTTTTTAGAAATAATTTCAATACATTCAACTCTTTGCATTTATAAATACAACAAGACATGTTTCAAGTTTAAGTAAAACATACTTGTTTGATCACTGTTTGTCCGAAAGAAACGGTTAGAGTAAAAAACCTGGACTTCCCATCACTAGTGGGAAATACAATGCATATTGGGTTAAAAGTTTAACACTGAAAAAACAACAAGTCTTAAATATACTCTCTTTCACACTCATGGATTAAAATGTACTCTGGTTTTAACACTGAACAACACCAAAAAAAATCACACTGTATATTTAACACTGGAATTTTTGCTGTGTGTGCTTCTTTAAAGTACTATAGGTTGACAATCTGAAAAGAATGCAGTGCACGGCACTACATAGTGAAGTGATTCTTATTTTTAATCTTTAATGCGTAATTTAATTCAACAAAAAACTGTTAACAAAATATTAAGATCCATTTTTTGATAATACACAGCAAAAAAATCAGTGTACATTTAACTCAATTTGAGTTTAACCTAACACTCCTTGGGTGTACATATGACTCCCTCCTTTTTGGAGTTAAAATAACACTTTCTGAAGTGTGAAATTTGTACATTACTCACAGAGTTCATCAAACTGGAGTGTGTTACCCTTCAAAGTGTTAATATATTACCTTTTTTTCCTATATTATCAATTGTTGTGACAGTTAACAGTGATCAACTATGTTGTAAATAGTTTTAAATTTATTGAATGTTCATTAATCTTTTCAGAAATAATTTCAATACATTCAACTCTTTGCGTTTTAAAATGCAACAAGACATGTTTAACGTTTAAGTAAAACATACTTGTTTGATCACTGTTTCAGTAAAAAAACTGGACTTCCCATCACTAGTGGGAAATACACTGCATAATAGGTTAAAAGTTTAACACTGGAAAAAAAACTCTTAAAAATACTGTCTTTCACACTCGTGGATTAAAATGTACTCTGGTTTTAACACTAAACAACACCAAAAAAACAATTACACTGTATATTTAACACTGGAATTTTTGCTGTGTAGACTAAGAAATTTTCTCTCTGTTAACAGTATTAGTGTAGTATCCCCCCCCCCCCCTCCAAAAAAAAAAGGAAAAAGAAAATAAACAATTTCCAGCATTGTTAGATAATCTTAAAACAAGTAAAAAAAAAGTAAAAAAAAACCTCTTAAATATACTGTCTTTCACACTCGTGGATTAAAATGTACTCTGGTTTTAACACTGAACAACACCAAAACAAATAAAACAATCACACTGTATATTTAACACTGGAATTTTTAAGAAAAGTTCTCTCTGTAAACAGTTTTAGTGCAGTATTACCCCCCAGCCCCCACCCCCCAAAAAAAGGAAAAAGAAAAGAAACAATTTCCAGTATTGCTACATAATCTTAAAACAAGTTAAAAAAAAAAAAAGTAAAAAAACTCTTAAATATACTGTCTTTCACACTCGTGGATTAAAATGTACTCTGGTTTGAACACTGAACACCAAAAAAACAATCACACTGTATATTTAACACTGGAATTGTTGCTGTGTAGACTAAGAAAAGTTCTCTTTGTAAACAGTATTAGTGCAGTTTTAACCCCCCCCCCCCCCCCCCCCCCCCCACCCAACACACGAACAAAACAACAAAACCCCCCCCCCCCCCCCCCCCCCAAAAAAAAAAAGGAAAAAGAAAAGAAACAATTCCAGTATCGCTACATAATCTTAAAACAAGTAAAGTGAATCTTATTGTGTGGGTTTTTGCAATTTATTTCGTTATTTTTCTTGTAAACGTAAGGCCTGTAGCAACCGTGCACAATCTCTGCAAGTGCACCACACTCTGACATGAGCAACAACAAACAAACAAACAAACACAAAACAAAAGAAAAAGAAGAGAAAGTTGCAGTGGAGTTTACATTTTAGATGACTGCCGCCTTTGTGTGCTGTGAAAGCTCGTAGAGCACTAGAACGAACATCGAGTGTTTTAGCTGGCAGGCATATTCCCGCATGTAAATAATTCAAATGATTATCAAATTCAAGCTGAGATCAAACCTTAGCTTTTGCCTATGCATAATTTCAAAAGTTAAACTGCTGTGTTCAATTCCTTTGATAAATACTACATCAACTTTCATTTCATACTGTGCAGGAAAAAAAAAGGACAGATCATTTTGTCCTTAGAGAAGCTGTCTTTTGGCTCTTTTTTTATCAATTCTGCCAGCACGTATTTGAGAATGTATTTACATGTACAAAAATCGCATGATTTCCCCAACCCTAAATCTATAGCAGCCTCTCTGACAAATCAGTGTTATTCTAGCAGCGTCAGACTGCATTGCAGCACTGCATTATTGATAGTGTGCATGAAGAACAGAGAAGAGTTTGATTAAGGATGAGAAACACTGGAAGATGGCCAGGCCATGTAGTTAAATCAAAGATATAATTCAAAGACATTATTTCAAAGACCGCCAACGTTATGCAAATGTGAATGTGAAGCCCCTTCCAACAAAAACAGATATGAGAGCCAAACTGTGTTTACCGTGGAAAAGAGCTTCTCTTTGGGACTCAAGTCACTTCAATTTATGTGATGGGTGAATGTCAGTCAAAAGGGGCGTTTTCACTGACAACGATTAAATCGCTTGAGGTCGAACTGTATCAGGCGGGGGATCACTGTGTGCATTCCCATTGGTGGATGCAGCCTCACAATGATGCTAATTTGCATAAAGTCAACTCAACTTTGTTGCATCGCCAAAGGTCGCTTTTGCTCATGACGCCAGAAACAGAGACAGTATGACTACTTTTAGTTAAATAGATGAGAGGAATTGAAGCTTATGAGACCCAGCCACCTTTTTGTGGTGTAAAGTAACAAATACTCAAATTACTATAATTGAGTAGTTTTTCTCAGAAATTGTCATTTTTTACTTTCCCGTGAGTACATTTGAGTGCAGTATTGGTACTTTTACTTCACTATTTTTCTTCAACCTGCAGTCACTACTTTATTATTCCCTATCTACTGTATGGGGATTAGAAAAATCAGTCCTCTGATTCCTGCCCAATCAAACCACGCATAGACAGTGAATCGCATCATACTGAACAACCTTAATACATGCAGCAAACTGTTTGGAATCATTAAAAGCGCCAAAGAAGATACTTTGCATGCAATGACCCAGAGACTATTTAGACTCAGTGTCACTGATGAGATAATGATGATGGATGTTTACTGACCGAAATGGCCTTAAACAATAACTAAATGCACTACAGAATGTTACATTTACACACACACACATGCACAAATGAAATCTAAACACACATTTTCCAGGGTGATACTCACTACTCGTTAATCTTGAGTACTTTTAAAAGGGCTATTTATTTTTTTTGGGGTAGTAATCAGTGGTGTAAAGTAACAAATTACAATTTTTCTAATTACTGTAATTGAGTAGTTTTTCTCAGTAATTGTCATTTCACTTTCCCTGAGTACATTTTAGTGCAGTATTGGTATTTTTACTCCACTATTTTCCTTCAACCTGCAGTCACTTTATTATTCCTTGTCTATGGGGATTAGAAAAATCAGTCCTCTGATTCCTGCCCAATCAAATCACGCATAGAAAGTGAATCGCATCATATTGAACAACCTTAATACATGCAGCAAACTGTTTGGAATCATTAAAAGTGTCCAAGAAGATACTTTACATGCAATGACCCAGAGACTGTTTAGAGTGTCACTGATGAGATGATGATGATGGATGTTTACTGACCAAAATGGTCTTAAACAATAACTAAATGCACTACAGAATGTTACATTTACATTTGTAAATTTACATTTACATGTACATTTACACACACACATGCACAAATGAAATCTAAACGCACATTTTCCAGCGTGATACTCACTACTCGTTAATCTTGAGTACTTTTAAAAGGGCTACTTATTACTCATGCTTTGAGTAATTTTTACAACAGATACTTTTACTCTACTTGCATTATATTTTTGGCCAAATAATGGTACTTTTACTTGAGTATGATTTTTCAGTACTCTTTTCATCACTGGTAGTAGCCTTGTTTTTATGATTTAAGCCAGCTGATTGACGTATTTCATTGCTGATTTGATATAAAGTTGAATTATTAGCCCCCCTTTGATTAAAAAAATATATATATTTCCTAAATGATGTTTAACAGAGCAAGGAAATTTTCACAGTATGTCTGATAATATTTTTTCTTCTGGAGAAAGTCTTATTTGTTTTATTTCAGCTAGAATAAAAGCAGTTTTTTTTTTTAAACCATTTTATGGTCAAAATTATTAACCCTTTTAAGCTATTTTTTTTGTTCGATAGTCTACAGAATCAACCTTTGTTATACAATAACTTGCCTAATTACCCTAACCTACATAGTTAACCTAATTAAGATAGTTAAGCATTTAAATGTCACTTTAAGCTTTATTGAAGCGTCTTGAAAAATATTTAGTAAAATATAATTTACAGTCATCATGGCAAAGAAAAAAAATCAGTTATTGGAGATGACTTATTAAAATTATTATGTTTAGAAATGTGTTGAAAAAAATCCTCTCTCCTTTGTTGGGTAATAACTCAGGGGGGCTAATAAATCTGACTTCAACTGTCTACTTCAAATGTTTTTGAAACAAATTTGAGTCTTTTTTTTTTTTTCTTTTACTCTGGTCAGTTTAACTAATTTGCAATAGGGATTATATTCGGTGCGTTTGGTAGGGTGCATCTTCTACGTATTGTGGCGTCATTTTCTGGATTCCAATCCTCTGGTTTAGATATGTAAGTGTTGAGTAGTGAAGAGCAAAGAGCAGCGACTGTTTAACAGGAATAACCCCTCTAGCTGCTGGCTTTCTATAAAACTCTGGCAAGAAGCTTTGATGCCCAAAGGTCAGCGATTGCTAATAAGAAGTCAATGGGATACAGCGTTTGATTTGTTGCTTTCTCTCTCTCTCTCTCTGACCGCTGACCCCGGAGCAGTGTTAGGGTATTGTCTTTGAAATCCAGGGCTCCTCCACTTCTACACGTTTCTTATTAGTTCTTTTGAACACAGGTAACATATGGCAGGTTGTGTTTAAAAGACTGCCTGCTTTGACCTTTCCTAGCATGCTAATTAGGCCCCTGAGCAGCGGCGGGCCCTCGTGAGCGCAGCTCAGGGAAACGTGACCGAGCTGGGCCTTATCAGGTAGCCTGTGCCAGCCGGCGAGAGCGGTGTGGACTTTCAGAATTAACATTTTCACTTCATGTGCTTCTAATAATCACTAACCTCACCCAGCCCACCAACCATCAGCCCTACTTACTTTCTCTTTTCTCTCTTTTGCCCGCCTGGACTTTCCACAGGAAATGAAGGTGCCCAAAATTACTTTGACCCCTCATCGGCGGCGGAGGGTGACCCAAGGCGGTGCAGGATGTCTGGGGTCGGAGGCAGAGATGAGCTGGAATTAAGTATGCCATTTTTTCCTCGTAATAGGCCGTCTCAGTTCATTAAAACAGGGTGAGCGAGATCACTGGCAGCCAGTCAGAATGCTGGGCGTGCCGGTCTATGTAAATACTTACACCAATGGGTCGTGAGATAGGCCGGCGCTGTGGCTGTCATTGCTGAAGGTCACCTATCATTGGTCAGTTCCATTTCCGATCCCTATGCTTCCCTTAACTTCCTTTAAATGAAGGGGGTTCCTTCCAATACCGCTACGTGCACCTTAGCTCGTCTATTAAAAGTGCGCTCTGGGGAGCAAAGTCATATGCATGTTATAATGAAACATGGCTATTAACAGAAAAGCCATTCTCACTGTATCTGTTGGACATCGCCATCCTGTAATATTCCACAATCCTCACAAACCTACAAACCTTTGATAATGACACTCTAGAGGTGGGGACACCTTCAAATGATATTTTGCATAAATTTCATCGCTGTCAGACGACTTACATTGGACTTACTTGCATGTTATTATTAGCTCTGAGCTATAATCATTTAATGTAAATGAAGGTCAGGAATTAGTGTCAGTTATCGGAAATTCATGCCGTATGTTCTTTTATGTTTCATTTGGACTTTGCAATCCATCTAAAATCATTCAGGGAGAGGTGTTTGAGAGCACAGCAATAAAAAAAGTAGCACATGTCAGCTGTAATTTGACTCAAGTTTGATTTTTCTTTTCAGAATTTATGAACGAAGATGAGAAAAACCTTTATGAGAAACTTTCTGAAATGTTTCAAGAAGAAGACACCTCCACTGTCATTGATTTACCAGGTAAATGATATTGAAATATTGAAAAAAAGGCTAAAATAACAATACAAAAATCGTATTTTTAATTATTAAGAGTGCACAAACAACCATCAACAATAAAAAAGTCCTTAATTTCTTCATTAATGTTCTCCTAGATATCAACAGGATCATACAAAATCTTAATAATAAGTCTCCTGTTATTCAGATTTGTTTTAATTAATTAAGGTTTGTTAAATGACTTATGTTATATTAATTATATTAAATGCTTAAATGTGATTGATATCCAAAGTTGTTTATTTTAATTTATTATTTATAATTCATATTCTTAAATCTACAGTATAAAACAAACAAAAAAAAATGCTTAAATCCAACATAAAGGAGACTTTCCAGTCAAATAATTCATCTGCTTCAAAAGAGTATCAACTCTTTGCAAAATCATCATGTGATTGTTCAGATCAAATGAATCCCACCAGCCTGGTTTTTAAAAAAAATATTGATTATCAACAATTTAACTTAATGAGACTTAATATTCGTCCTTTTTTATGTAAGACCCAGCAGGTAAGACATTAACCCACTTATCTGAAGCCTGAAGAATGTAATTCCCCTACAAAGCATTGATCGCTCAGGTAGGCTCAGAGCTTAACTTCTTGTGCGAGAGCCATTGTTGTGTGTGACTTCAGTGTTTGTCCCATTAGCAGAGGGGACGGATTAAGACTCTCTCCCAAGTAGAGTGTCGGGCTTATGCTGCTTTTGTTTTGGTGTAAAATGCTCTTGGTGGATCGGCGGAGGTACTGCACAGCAGGTTGTAATTGGTTTGCCAGACCGTCATTGGGTTTAGGCCTCATGGTACACGCGAATACGGTGTTAGCCGTCTAAAACTCAACTGGATTGTTGTGGATTTAGCTGGAGTATATAGATTAGCCATTTCACTATTGTCTTAGAACGCTCATAAAATCCTTCAAAGAAACAGAAGGAAAGAGGATACAGGATTAACACACACACAGCAGAAGGAGGAGGATGATCATGGGTAGCATCCATCCATGAAGCATTAACACTTTCACAATAGACTTGAGACAATTGCCTGCAAGCCTTTCGCTCCACCGCCTCCTACTGTAGGCCATAGTCTGGTAATTCTCTAAATATCTTCACACTTAACACTTTTTTTTTTGGACTTCGGGGCATCATTAACAGAATGGACACAGCCCAGTATGCAGTGTGTAGAGAGGTGCACTTGGCACCCAAAGGTTGCAGATTAAAGTCTCAGAACCAGCAAGAATGTAGGCACTCTCTTCCAGTCTCAACCTAGGGTGAGGTGATTCCCTTGAGCAATGCACCGAACCCCCAACTACTGGGCAGCTCACTGCTTTGGGTGCGTTCACGGGTGTGGGTCGCTTTGAATAAAAGCATCTAAAAGCTTAAATGTAAATGCTTAAATGTCTTCCAGTGGCAGAAACAACATCTTGACTTACAAGTGACTAATTTGTGAGATCATCTGTTCCAAAACCAATTTTGCTACCTTCTGAAGAAGTTTTATAAAGGTATGGTCAAACCTTTAGCAGAATTTAGAAGATCAAAAAGCAGATACGGTCTACATTAGCAATTTGTGAGGCACAGCTCTCATTTGCAAACCAGAAGTGGCCTATAAAGGCCCCTAGATTATACTTATTTCACCAAAATAAAATATGATCATGCCTTAATTTTTAATTATTTAATTAGAGCTTGGTCGAATGAGCTTGGACTATGGCATCCATACATCTCTGCAATGACTCAAATAACTTACTAATATAGTTATCTGGAATGGCAAAGAAAGCTTTCTTGCAGGACTCCCAAAGTTCATCAAGATTCTTTAGATTCATCTTCAATGCTTCCTTTTTCATCTTACCCCAGACTCAATAATGTCTGTTGACTGGGCTGGCCAATCCTGTTGCACCTTGACCTTCTTTGCTTTCAGGAACTTTGATGCGGAGTATGAGAAGGCTATCTTGCTGAAGAATTTGCCCTCTCCTGTGCTTTGTAATGTAATTGGGCAGCACAAATACAGTATCTTAATACCTCAGGCTGTTGATGTTGACATCTACTCTGCAGATCTCTCGCATGCCCCCATACTGAATGTAACCCCAACCCCAATCTTGGTCTATGTGGGTTCCAATAGGTCTTCTGCAGTATTTTTGATGATTGGGATGCAGTTCACCAGATAATTCATTGGAAAAATCTACCTTCTGCCACTTTTCCAAATGATCAACTAGAATTCAAGTTATTATTTGTTACTCTTACAACTGTGATGGACGACAATTTGACTTCAGAGATCTTTTGTCCTCACGAGAATTTTCAGATTGCATGTTTTTTTTTTTTATGAAATAACTGGGTTTTTGCCTAAAAGGAGCATTTTGATTGCATCTTACCTAAATGAAAGCCTCATTTGGAACACTGCAAATAGTTCAATAAGCATTAAGTGTGTAATACCAAAAAAACAAACAAAACAAAAGCAGTTGATTCCATAAAGTTGAATAAGATTTTTAACATTGGTAACACTTTATTTCGATGGTCCATTTGCAACGCTCTCACGGCAATTCGTAACTTTTGATTTAGTGGCTAATTCGTATGAATTCCTACGATCTAATTTGTACAATTTAGTACGATTTGCTCATCAACTAATGACGGTTGGGTTTAGGGGTGGGGTTGGGTGCCATGCCTCCTTTTTAAAATCTTACATTTTCGTTAGTCTGAACTCGTACGAATTAGCCACTAAACTGGCAAAACGTAAAATGCTTACGTTTCCTCGTGAGATCAGGCTCCCATTTGAGTATTAGTAGACTGTCTACTTAATATCTGTTGATACTGACATTCAATTGACATTTAACTGACTATAAGAAACTTTGCAAGTACATGTCAACTTACACTAACCCTAGCCTAACAGTCTTATAATCTAATGAGAATTAGTTGCAATGTAACTTAAATTCAACTAACGGACCATCAAAATAAAGTGTGACCTTAACATTAAACATGTGACCATAGAAACAGTCTTATGTTACAGTATATTTTGCCAATAGCTTGCAAACTTATATTTTTTATGCCTAAAATCATTAGAATATTAAGTAAAGATCATGTTTTATGCAGAAATTGTATAAAAATCTCGTTGTAAATGTATCAGTACTCAATTTTTGATTAGTAATTTACATAAAGACAATTTAGACAAAACTAACAATTTTCGCAGTATTTTTTTCACCCTCAGATAATAGATCAAAGTTGTGTCTCTGCTGTATTATCCCGTTCTAACAAAGTATTCATTAATGCAGAGCTTATTTATTCAGCTTTTTTTAGCCTATTAAAGGAGGCTAATACATAAATCTAAAAAAAGAGTGTACTTACAGTTTGTCGTTGTTGTTGTCCAGGGTCACAAAATGCGTAATAAAACAAAGAAAACTGTTGATTTGAACATCGTTCGCATCAGCAGAGTGATACCTTAAAAAGCTGCCTTGCTGGGCAACTCACTATTATTGTGTAGCACTCTGAAGCAAGCACAATTACATTAGCGCTTCATTAGCACTACTCCGTTTGATTAACTCAGTGGTTTAATTAAATTGTACTTCTGTGTAATTTGGTTCAGATGAGGAATGCGTCTAAACCTCTGAGCAGGGCTTAAAATCACTATCACTGACTCAGATGTGTTTTTGACATGTGTGTAGTTGTTTTGGAAGAATAACCGTAGCGCGTTTGTACAATAGGAATGGTGCTTTCTGAGAATGTTGAACCACCGACTCAGGATGGATGGAGGGATCAACGCAAGGCTCAGCTGCCAGAGAGGAGAGCAGAAGACATTCCTCGTTACGTGGAGCAGCTTAAAGAGCGTGTGCAGAAAGACATGATCCCGGTCGGCAGACCCAACGTAGAACAGGTCAGATACAAATCCACAAGTCTCAGCTGGCTAGAATGATCAGTGCTCTGAAGTCATCATGTCACTGTCTTTGAAAATTTTTCAAGACGTAAATCTAAAGTTTACTGATAAAAAAGTGTGTGAAGGAACAAACCAGCAGGCTGAGCACATTAAAACATCTGAAATGTTGTTATGGTCATTCTAAAATAACTTAACTGTTTCAGTATTAGTGTGATTATTTTATTAATTACCTCCAGAACTGTCAAGAGCGTCTGTGCTCTGCGTCTCACGCCTTCAAACGCCACAGTGCTTTCATTGCATTCATTCGGCATCATCTTGAGGTGCAAGTCATTTATTAAATAAGGAAAAGATTCACACAGCTTTTCTGTCGCAGCAAATTCTGTTTTTACTGTTGATATCTGGGGCCAATTAATCAGGAAGTGACAATTTTGTTCTCTTTAACTCATTGGATGGAAACGCTGCTTTATTCGCATGTCTTTTATAAAGTAAATTCACATTTTTGGATGGAAATATAGCTATAATCTAAAAGGGACACCCTTATTGCACCCCTAATTCTGCAAGGGTAATTATAAGAATGTCATGATCACAGGATTTCTTTTTAGGTCATGTTGCAGCCCTCGACTACTGTTAGTGTATGTAGATGCAGTTCGTGCCTCACACGGATTGTCTTTTAGATACATGAAACTTGTTTGTATTCTTGCACCTCACTACAGACAGGGTTTGTACAACATAACACCATAACAATGTTGCCCAGATTTTAAAAATGGTGAAATTTTGGATGGAATTATCTTCACACATTATAACATTTTACTTCTGTGTAATATTGTTGTGCAGTCAACAAGTTATACAGCTTTTGGGTTTTTACAATCAACTCTTGGTTCCTGAATATCTTTATTTTTAGCTACTGCATGTTTTCTTTGTAAATGTGGCTCAAGTTCTCTGTGCGTTTAGATTACAGGTGTATATTAGTAATACAGTTTACATAAGTTCACGTTATTTATGTCTACATTGTATTCATTGTCAGCTAATGTACGATTTTTGTCATAAAATTGCATTCTTGAGATTGTATTCTAGAGGTCATATTCTAGATCTTTTAATCTTCATCTGAATTATTTCTAGAATCCTCAAAAAACTAAAAAAATGTTAAAATTCATTAAACGAGATCGGAATTAGCAAACTTTCCAAGCTGTAATCAGTCTTGGAAACCTATTATGACTGAAATGCGAATAAAGCGTTGCACATTAAATAGAGAATGTGAAGCTGAAGTGAGAAATGAACACATAAGGAGCGGATGGGATGTAATGATTATGTTTGAGTCATGGCATGTGTTGAATAATCGCTCTTGGTTTGTGTGTGACTGCAAATGAGAGCCTTACTCCGCTCCTCCAACTGTTCCAAAACACAACACTCACAAAACCACACTCCACAAAATGTGCTGACTGAATTCTGCGGTGTGTGTCTGCAGGGTTTGACTTTAGATTGTATTAACACGTATCTTCAGATGTTCTGAATTCAAGTTCCACCTGCAGCGCTAGAATGCTGCCTGTTGGTCCTAAACAAGAACACGGATTTTCCTTTTTTTTTTTTTGGCAGGAGGAGCGATCAGAGCGAGAGAAGACAGAGAAAAAGGTGTGGGCGAGGAAACAGAGAGTAATGTCGCTCTTACGGGGAAATTCAAAGGTACTGATGTGTGTCCAGAAAAAGAAAAAGATTACTGTAGGTATGTCAAATGAGATTTCCTGAGGTACAGGAGCTGCTACTGAGACCTTTTGCTGTCTTTTCCTATCAATCACATTCTACTATCACAGAAACACACAGTCACAGGCTGATGATTCTATAGAATTCCATACTATAAAACATGTATAAATAGTATGCTTTCTTATTCAAATACATGTCACACACATACTGTATGCATGCACACAGATAAAGGCAAAATTATTAGGCCTCCTTTGAAATTTGGTTTCTTTTTCAAATCTTCTCCAGGTCATGTTTAACAGCAACACATTTTATTCATTCATCTGTTCATTTTCCTTCAGCTTAGTCCCTTTATTCATCAGCGGTCACCACAGCGGAATGAACCACCAACTTATCCAGCATATGTTTTACACAGCGGATGACCTTCCAGCTGCAACCCAATACTGGGATTTCACACATATACACTACGACCAATTTAGTTTATCCAATTCACCTATACTGCATGTCTTTGGACTGTAGGGGTCTTTGGACTGTACACTTTATATTAAGTGGACAGTTCCTGTGGATTTACCATGTAATTACACTGGTATCACAAGGTGAAACCTTCTAATGCAGCATTAGTTCTGCCATACAGTGTTCACAAGTGCATGATCTGCAAACAGGTGAGGAAGTGGGAAAACATCTGCAAGTACATATTGTTGTTACACAATGCACTTGCATAACTCTTGTTACAGATGTGTACTTTCCTAGTGTTGTTACCAATGTCCTGTTACACATTTGTACTTACTAATACAATTCAGTGGGTTGCTACATGAGTGTAGTTACACCAGTATTACACAAGTAAATACTATGTACTAATGTGTACATACACTGTAGTTACATACTACTTACACATCTAATTACCACGTAAGTTCACAGGTATAAGCCACACTTAATATAAATTGGGACCGAAACGTAATAGATATTAATGAATCCATTAAATTATTTATTGTGTTATTTATTGTATTTATCCCCTGAAAGTTTTGGTAACATTTGAAGTTGTGTGTGTGTTTTTTTTTTTTTTGCTTCCGCAGCTCGGGCAAACACATGAGGAGGAAGCTGTTCTACAGGACAGACTGTATGCTGCGTTCCAGCGGTGCGTGAATTTCTCTACATCCAATCTGATGTGAAATAATCATTAATCTGTGTTTCCGAAGCCATTTACATTTTGCTGACATTTGTGAGGAGATGTAATATACTCCACATTGTATTGTCTCTACCAGTGCATTCTGGGTAAGTTGCCAAAGGCGAGGAAATCTGTCCGTGTCATTGGACGCAAAGTAGCATCAATTTCATCCTGTTCACTTCAGTCTGCAGCCCTTTCTCTCTCACTCTCTCTCTCTCTCTGTGTTTCTGAGTGTCAGGCCTTCAGACTGATCTAATGAAATCAGGGTTGTTAGTTGGACACTGGTGCAGAGGTTTGTTAGATGACCCTCTCTCCATGTCATTGCATATCATCCTTGGGTAGCTGCTAGTTTGATGTGTACTAGATCAAGACCATCTTCATTTAATAAACAATACTGTGATTTATCAGATTTGTAGGCAGATTTCAAACAGTTTCTCTGCCCAGGCGGACTCTTTTAATTAAAGAATAGATGATATTATGATGATGAATAGTTTTAAATTGTTTGGCAACCATTAAACTAGCTATGTATATATGCACATCATCAGGGAGGAGAACCGTTTGCTGAATTCTCTGCGTCAACAGCAGGCTGAAGTCATCAACAAATATGGTGAAATTGTTGAAGAGATAGAAAACATAGAGCTGCTGGGAATTGAACCTGACATCCACTGCCAGGTATACGCACACAAACTCACAGATACACCCTTACAGTGAACAAATCAACACTAAACATTCATTCATTCATTCATTTTCTTTTCGGCTTAGTCCCTTTATTAATCCGGGGTCGCCACAGCGGAATGAACCGCCAACTTATCCGGCATTTGTTTTACGCAGCGGATGCCCTTCCAGCCACAACCCATCTCTGGGAAACAACACTAAACAGTTCAACTATATTTTTAACTATGTAACATGTTTAACTATGTGTCATATTTAAATTTTAAGACATAATCTACATTATGAATAAAGGATTGCACAGCATTGCCTTATTTAAACAAGAATTTATAAGGCAAAACAATAGGCATATACTACCATTAGGGCTACTTTAATCTGTCATGTACTGTAGTCTCCTTTATTTATATTACTTAAACTGTTTCACAAAGAAATAACAGTGATGCAAATATGAAATAATTGCAAAGTATGTTGAAAAGCAGCTCTCATCAGATGGCACTTTTGACAGTATATAGCCTAAATCAAGTCTCTGGTGTCTCTAAAATATGTTTGTTAAGTTTCAGCTCAGAATGTCCCATGCATGAATCATTTATTATTGCATGTCCAATTTGTGGCATGAATTTCACAGCATAAAGGTTGCTGGTTTGAGTCCCGGCTGGGCCAGTTGCCATTTCTGTGTGGAGTTTTCATGCTCTCCATGTTGGCGTGCGTTTTCTCTGGATGCTTCGATTTCCCCCACAGTCCAAAGATCTAAGTGAATTCAGTAAACAAAATTGGCCATAGTGTATGTGTGTGTCAGTGTGAATATAAAAGTGTATGGGTGTTTCCCAGAACTGAGGTTAGAGCTGAAAGGGCATCTGCTGCGTAAAACACATGATGGAATAGTTGGCTGTTCATTCCACTGTGGTGACGCCTGATAAATAAGGGACTAAGTCAAAGGAAAATGAATACATGAATGTCCAATTTGCCACTTTATGGGTGTGAACAAACATAAAAACACAACGTTTTCGTCTGTGTATCTTTAAATTCTAATGAACCTCTGCTCCCCACCCCATTTTTTAAATAGCCATAAATCAACAAAACTCAAATGGTTCTCACTGGAAAGTCTAACACAGCCAAACTGTTTGACATTGTCAGTAGAATTGTTTAGCCTTACATGTTTTAATACTTGACTATTTTATATGTATTATTATTAGTATTATAATTATTTATTTTTTGCATTTTGGTGAAAAGAGTATTAGTAAATACTGTATATTAAGAACAAAGTATATTTAAATGCAGGTTTTATATTATTATTATTATTATTATTATTATTATTATTATTATTATTATTATTATTATTATGCATTCACTTTTTTCTTCAACTATACATGTCATCATAATATGGCAGTTTAGGCTGTATATGGTGTAGATCATATTCCAAAGCATAATAAGAACGGGGAGTGTCTCAAAACTGCAACACAATTCCAAAACTTTAATAATATATAAAATTGAATTGTTTTTTTAAAGTAATGATTAGAAAACAATCAATGATTTAAACAATTTATTATTTTAATAGCATACTTAATACTCACACTGTCATGAAATCTTTTTAGTATTATGGTCATCTCCTAACTTTCGATTGCATGTTTCGATCATTGGTGAGTTATACATTTACAATATGCTTAATAATGTCATAATATATGCTAAAATTATGCTCGAGGTGCGCTATCTGAATGCAAAAATCCCCAACATTTTGTAATGGCAAAGGGTTTATTTTTGAAGAAAGCTGTGAATGTCAAACGAATGTCTTAAAATAACTTCCCCACTGCTTACCTTACTGCTACTTAACTTTACATGTACTGGGTTTGAAGTTGTGAAACAACCAGCAGTAAGTTTAGAAAGCCTAATTCTGTGCTTATGTTAATGCACAGAAACACAGCCTCTCATATGGCTGCAATAACACTAATGTGATTGATTGACTGATGTATATAGTAACATTCCGAAACAGTAACGCAACGCATTATATATTATATTATGGTAATATAAATTGTATATAGTATAGATATTACCCTCCCTTTATTTATTTATTTTTTAAAATTATTTCCTAAATGATATTTAACAGAGCAAGGAAATGTTCACAGTATGTCTGATAATATTTTTTTCTTCTGGAGAAAGTCTTTTTTGTTTTATTTTGGCTAGAATAAAAGCAGTTTAATTAAAAAAAAAAACTTTTTAAGGTCAAATTTAATAGCCCCCTTTAAGCTTATTTTTTTCGATAGTCTTCAGAACAATCCATCTTTATACAATACCTTGCCTAATTACCCTAACCTGCATAGTTAACCTAATTAACCAAGTTAAGCCTTTAAAAGTCACTTTAAGCTGTTTAGAAGTGTCTTGAAAAATATCTAGTAAAATATTATTTACTGTCATCATGGCAAAGATAAAATAAATCAGTTATTAGAAATGAGTTATTAAAACTATTATGTTTAGAAATGTGTTGAAAAAAATCCTCTCTTCGTTTAACAGAAATTGGGGAAAACAATAAACAGGGGGCCTAATAATTCTGACTTCAACTATATATAATAAACTTAGTAAATCATTTGCTAACACTTATAACACCTAATTAATGGCACATAAAAAAGCATAAACATAGGATTTTAAGAGGATCTACATTCCAAACAATTTCAGATCTTCATGTATAACAATATTAGCTAGGAAAATAAATAGATTTATTAGAAAATTTCTGGGACATTTATAAAGAGGTGAATAACATATCCTTAATCATGAAATAAAATTGTACATAACATACATGCATTTAGCAGGGAAGCCATTAGCGTTTTAGCTTTGCAGATGTTATTCATAGACATCCAGGCTACAAACTAAATAAAAAGGAAAAATAAAAAATTGCACCATATGACCAGTTTAAAGCAGTTTAAGCATGGTATTTTATGTCCAAATTCTCGATTTTCAACATATCTGAACCGATTAAAAATGTAATGATGAATAGGCACATGCAAATTGACTGATATAGAGGTGAATTTAATAGTACAAAATAGGTGAATGTTTTAAAGGTTCTTAGACACTATACAGTAAATAGAGCTGAATCGAATAACGTGATTAAGTGGAGCATCCTGTTAATGATGTCAGTCATGGGGGCACACATGTTACGCATTTACTGAACAAGGAACATAGATGTGAACAGGTAGCTGCTTTACCCAAGTTTTCTGACTCAACCAAAACCAAAAGAAAAGGACAGAGGGCAAAAAGCTTTACTGAATTGCGTGTGTGTGTGTGTGTGTGTTGTGGTTATGGCAAGGTTTTGCATTGTAATGACTCTTCTAAGAAGGCCTCGACAGTAGCAGCAGCAGCAGCTTCAGTTTGCAGACAGAGCATCAGCTTTGAAGGAGGCAGTAAACGGAGTGAGATTGTAGTATAATTCCTCAGCCTGGCATCCGTGCCCCCCAGTCACTGTTCCATTATCTCTCAAATTGCTGTGTTTCAGAGAGATAAAGATATTTTATGGCTTGCTGACTTGAAACAACCCGCACAGCCAGAAAAGCAATGGCCGACCTGCCACGCATAGTAATTTCATTGGTAAATGACAAAATCTTTGTTTATATGACATTTCCAAAATTACAGTGGCAGATGAATCTCAAATTTAAAATGTCACATTTGGCATGCAAAACTATGAAAATATATTTCTGTACAAAATTCATGGAGGCATTTAATTTAGAACGTGTTTAATAACTAAGCCTGCCTGCATCGGTAATCCTGCCTTCAGGACTCGAAAAGATTGTCATATTTATTCACTAGCTCCCCCCCCCCCCCCCCCCCCCCCCCCCCCCTTCATTCTCACGCCCAAAAATTTAAGGGTAAATGTTCATTGTTAATTAAGATTTACTAATTAAAATGAAAATAATTAAGGAGAAAGCTTAATCTTGGAATATTAGGCTATACTTAGAAAGAAAAAGAAAGTTTTTGTGTGTGTGTGTGTGTGCGTGAGTGTGTGTTTTTTATGAGCGATGGGGGGGTGTTTCCTGTTTGCAGAGTGTTTTGTCGATCTGTCAGTGAGGTTTCAGCGAAAGCCGCCCTGCGTGCCAGAAAACGAGGGATGAGGAGTGTAAAGGATCTGGCGAGCTGCTTTGATGTCATCTAGGCTAGTGTTATGGTGTTATGCCACTTACGCCACCGCTGTAGGAAATGCAGTGTTCTCCTCACCTTTATTTCCTGGAAATCTGGCAAATGTCAAATAACATACTTCTTCCGCTGTTGCTCTAATATATATATATACCGGACACATAATGCAAGTGTTCAGTACTGCTGTATGGCCTACAGATGTTACACTCTAAATATGTACATGCATTTATAGGGCTTCACAATATGAAGATATACATCGTATGGACAAAGTAAAATGTCTGTCATTTGATATTATGCACTATTATTAATTTTATGGTTTCACAAATACACTGTGTAATTCTTTTTCATCACTCGGATGACTTTATCTTACACGCAACTATACAGGCAGATACAGAATGGTGAGATAATTGCTTAAAAGCTTAAAATATACTTACATTGCACATTTTATTTAACATATTAAATATTAGTTTTGCAGCTGGAAGGGCATCCGCTGTGTAAAACAAATGCTGGATAAGTTGGCGGTTCATTCCGTTGTGGCGACCCCAGATTAATAAAGGGACTAAGCCGAAAAGAAAATGAATGAATGAATGAATATTAGTTTTAGGAATGTGATTTATATGTCATTAATGTGTATTTTATACGTCAACCTTCTTAAACATTTGCCCTGAAGTGACAAAAATAATTGCATTTATGTATAAATACATTTTTGAGCATACACTAAAGCACTTTTTGGAAAGTAGTAGTGCTTTTCATGTGGTCAGTAACTGATTAAATCTACAGAAAGGGTACTATATCATGATATATCATTATCGGGATATGAGATGACTTTTATTCTGATATGAAATATTTGTCATATTGCCCAGCCCTACATGTACTGTGTATGGATATGACTGTGCACTCAATTCGAACTTCAATTTCAGAAGATAAACAAGCTATAATTATGTATAATAGACAATGTAGTGAAAAAAGTTGTAGTATACTACAGTTATTTATACTACATTGGACTAAAATATTTATTGTGTGTTTACGCCCCAATTGCATTTTTATACCAGTTTACAGGGAATACTTACTGTGATTTCTGAGCAGTGTCCATTAAATCACATTCTAGTTTTCATCACATCTTAACCTGCACTAAAAGAATGAGTGTTGTTGCTTGTTTAAAATACTTATTTGAAATGAGTTGAAACAACACAATTCTTGTTTTTTGTTTAAATTTAATTATTTTTTCAACGTTTTAATTAATTATTATTTTGATTTTACAACCTTATTGTTTTATGTTCAGTCCACTTAAATTTGTAAAAAAAAATGCTTCAGTTAACTTTATTTTATGTTGTGACAACATGAATGAATCGATTAAGTTAACTTAACAAATTTGAATGGATTGAACATAAAACAATTAAGTTGTCCCTAAAAAAAATCTCAGGAATTGTGTTATTTCAGCTCATTTTAACTAAGTAGTTTGAACAATAACATTTGGTGAATTTTAGGAAAAGCTAACTCATCCCTCCTATTAAATTTTATTAATTCTAAAAAAATTGTCAATGCATCTGTGCTCACAAATAAAGATGCATACGTTCAGCAAAAATGTAAGAGAGAATTGCATCTTCAGCATACATATTTTGTGTAATTACAATTATTTGTCCATAAATGTTGTCTCTCTTCAGATATTTTTATGGAGTAAAAAAAAAATAAAATAAAAAAAAATATTTTTTTTGTCCGTGTGTAGGTGGAATGGAGTCGAACTCCGCAGCCCATAGAGGTGTTTGTTTTGTGTTTGAGGGCCGTGAGAGAGAAGCTCCCCAAAGGTCTGTACTCACTGAACGTGTCTCTCCAGACTCAATTGGGCGGCCGCACGTTGTGCTGGTCCCGTCTGCAGGAGCAGCAGTGTGTTGGAAACACAGAACCCGTAGAACACCAGGGCAGATACTGTGACATGGAGCTTAACATTAACCAGAGCCTTTACATGGTAAGAAAAGCCCAGCAAACTGCACTCTTGGGATGTCTACAACACTGTAGTTGATTTAGCTGAAAAAAGGTAATGCTCTTGTAATGGTTTTACAAAATTGTGGTATATTTTACCATTATCACTCTTTGGTACTGTCCACACTGTAAAAAATCCTGGTTGCCTTAAATTTGTAAGCTGAATCAAATTAACATTATCAGTCCATTGAACTTATATAATGTTAAACTGACTTAAAACAGCTTGCATAGCTTATAAAATCAAGTTAGAACATGATTAGCTAGTTTAATAAGTTACAATGACCTAAAAACATATGCTGTCATTAGTAATTGATTTTTTTACAATGCAGATTCATCTGTCATCTTAAATATACAACACTGCATTGTTAACAATGTCCTGTAGAATCTACAGTAACTTACTGGCAGCAGTTCGCCAGTATCTTACTGTAAATCGATTATAGCACCATTTACCTTGCTGTATATGCTTTTGCATTATTGTATAGCTTTACTGTAAAATATACAGTAATTTTAACAATGCAACTTAAAAAAAAACAGTAACATACAGCATAACTGTCCTACAGTAAAGTACTGTTCATATTACAGTTAAGCACTGTGTAATTTACAAATTTATCGTTAACAGTGTAATTTTGAAAGCATTTCGTTATATATAAAGAATAGTTTTCTGCTAATTAAGGGCAGATAAGCTTCCATTAAAAAATTTGGGTTGGTAAGATGTTACACAATTTTTTATTAACCCTCTTGAATTATTGGCCCCTGTATTATTTCCCCCAATTTCTTTTTTAACAGAAAGAAGATTTCTTTCAACGCATTTCTAAACATAATAGTTTGAACTAATTTCTAATAACATAATGACGGTACATAATATTTTACTCGATTTAAAAAAAAATACTAGTATTCAGCTTAAAGTGCAATTTAAAGGATTAACTAGGTTAATTAGAGTAACTAGGCAAGTTAGGCTCGAAAAGCATTATATTATATTATAATATTATATAGTATATAAAAATATATTGCTTAGGGTGCTAATAATATGGACCTTAAAATGATAAAAAAAAAATCAGCTTTTATTCTAGCCGAAATAAAACAAATAAAACTTCTTTCAGAAGAAAAAATATTATAGGAAATACTGTGAAAAATTCCTTTCTCTGTTAAACTTAAAAATTTGAAAGAAATAAAATAAAAAATAAAGAAGGGCGAATAATTTTGACTTCAACTGTACGTACAGTATTTATTTATTTAATATTAATATATTATTTCAGAAATATTAAATTAGTATGAAATGTAAATAAATATATAACCAAACAAATACATGCTTTAAACAGCTGTGCTACTATTGTGAAAGCAATTGAAAAGCTCAAAGGAATAGCATTTAATCATTTAAAATGAATTGTTTTAAATGAATCATTTGAAACTGAATCATTTGAAATGTAATTAGACTAATTATATTGTAAATTTAACAACAACAACAACACAACAAAAACACTAAGTTTCATTTTCAGATACACATAAATTCACTGCAATTTGAGTTTTTGTACAACATCCACAAGTTGATAGGAAAAAAATAAGAGGCTTTTCCATGATTTTATATACAACAATAATGTTGTGTCTTATGTGTTATGAGAAAGGACTTAACTACAGAACAGAACCACTCCAGTTACTCTCTGTGTGGTTCCATGCGAGTTGCTGTGTATAGAGTCAGAATGAGGCTTGAAATGAAATGCGATATTAAACATTGAGTGTGTGTATGGGAGTGGAAAGAGACTGTATTAAAAACCGCTGCTGAAAGCACACGGTTTGACTTGAGGGATAGTCACTGTGAAATAAACTGCTGCTTTTCTAGCATAATGTTAAGTGTTTGAATGTAAATCAAATTTAGAATTCATTATACAAAAGCGTATGCTTTATTGGGATACAACTAAACTGTTTTTAAATAATTATTTGTGTATTAAGTGAAATATTAGTGTCATTCAAAGCAATGACGCCACAAATGTTGTAGGTTAAAGGATGTGCTGCTTCAGTTTTTAGCATGACCAGTATCTTGTTTGTCTTGTCTTGTTTTGTTTAGTTTTGTATGATTTGTTTTAGCACGGTGTGTTGACAATACAGTTATTTAAATATAAAAATTCTAATTATTAGAATTTCATTATTAAGATAAAACAAAAAACAACAACAAAAAAAAAACATTATTATTATATTGAACACATGGATGACAGTTGTCAATATTATCACCAAAAAAATTCTACATTGTTCAAAATGAAATGTCACAAACACTTAATTCATTCCACTATTTTTGTTAAATCTAAAAATGAACAAAAAAAATGCAGCTTTTTGCTGAATTTTGTGAAAAACAACATAAACAAGGATCTGTGCATTTTCGATTTGGATTTGTTTACTTGTGTTTGTATCATTTCATTTACTTCTGTGTGTGTGTTTTATTGAAATAATTAATGTAAGGTAATGTTTGCTTAAAAACTTGGAAAGTTGGAAAACTACCCCATGGGATCCGTGTTTGTTTTTCACAAAACTGCATAAAGCTTCTTTATAAAAGCAAAAAGGGTTGTGTGATTTGACAAAAATATCTGATTGTGATTTTTCTGACTCATATTGCTGTTTCATTTGTAATTAAATTTCAGTCATCAGCTAAATATTCTCAATAAAGTGTTGCACTCGCTTTAATTGAAAGGATTACACCATATTTTATATATAAATGTATATTTATTAAATGTCTGTATAAACATGCAGTTATATAACAGCTAAATGCAATGTTACGGAATTTACTGTGAGCTTTAAAAATTAGAATAATCAATCATGATTTTAATTATAATGAAAATATGAAATGGCAATACTAACTGTCAACAAATTTACTGTGGTTTACCTTGAAACTGGTTATTGTGACTACACTAATAATAACGACATGTATTTTATTGATTTCCGAAAAAGGTGGGAGTAAAAAAAAAAGGTAAAATATCTTTTAGACATTTATGAGAACATAGGATTTGCATTTTGACAATGTTGTATTTTTTATATCAAAATAATTGTGTATATTAAAGATATAATTATAATTTTAATTATAAATATATAAATGCACAATTAGCAAAACGTTAATATAAAATATATAAATACAATATATAGGTATCACTTTAATTTGATAGTCCCTTTAATGCATTTTGTTAAATTTAAGTTACAATGTATCCACATGCCAACTAATTCTCAAAAGATTATAAGTAGACTATTAGGTTGGGCTTTGGGTTAGGGTTAGTGTAAATTGACGTACTGTCAAAGTTACTTATAGTCAGTTAAATGTCTGTTGAAGAAGCAGTATCAGCAGATATCAAGCAGTCTAATAATACTCAAACGAGAACTAATTGGCATGTAAATGCAATGCAACTTTTAGTCAACAAAATGTGTAATAATGACCATCAAAATAAAGTGTTACCAATATATAATATGATATGATATGATATGATATGATATGATATGATATGATATGATATGATATGATATGATATGATATGATATGATATGATATGATATGATATAATATAACTTACATAACATAACATAACATAACATAACATAACATAACATAACAGAACAGAACAGAACAGAACAGAACAGAACAGAACAGAACAGAACATAACATAATATAATATAATATAATATAATATAATGTCATATATATATAATAATTATTTTTATAATAAAATAAAATCATAGTGCAACAACTTTAATCGTGTAACCATACCCTAACCCTAACCCATTTTCTCATAACTTTGTATTTGTAAATGAACATGGCTGCAAATGGCTGTCATACATACAGTATGTGACAACGAAATAGGCCCCAAAACAAAGTTTAAAAATAATATAAGTACAGCAAGAGGTTTGAGTTGACCCAATTCTAAAAATAGTTTAAGCCAAACCCAAAGTAAATTGTTTGTTCGACAGTGACTTGCCAAGGTTTTTTTTTTTTTTTTTAAATAAAGAACCTAAAAATTAGATCATGATCAATAAATAAAGCCCTCAAATCTAGCATGCACTTGTGTAGTCAGGCCTATATCTGCAGACAGAAGCATCTGACACAAAGGAAATAAAGTGGGCCGCTTTAACTGAATACTCCTCCTCTCTCGTCCAAAACCGTGGGCTCTGATTTGGCAGGCGATCGTTTAGCGCTCCATTGAGATTGTCTAGTGTCAGTCTCCTCTATCCTCTACCAGCTCTTATTTATAGCCAATCCTGTTTCTGTTGATGTTTATGTTTCGAAGATTTCCATCAGATTTGTCTGTAATTGGCTCATTTGCTTTTCGCAGTTGCCCACATTACCGTGCGCTCTCGCCTCGTCTGTTTTTTTTTTTCCCTCACAGCTTTCGCAGAGGAAACGAGGAATTAACGATAGTAGGAGGAAAGCTACAGCTCATCATGTTTTCCTTGAGTGTCTCTGGCTGGTGCTTAAAGTTGCTTTGGTTTGATCCATCGTGGAGATTTGAGTCTTTTCTTCAAGTGGGATGTGAAAGCATGTGGTTGTCCAAGCAAGGAAGCGGCAGATAAGAAGAATATTTCACTTTGCCAATCTCTTACAGTCTTACTGTCATTTTCTTTGCACCTCTTGGTTCTATTGTCTCATTCGGTGCGTTAAGCAAATAGAATTACATTGAAGCCCATGAGGGAGGTGGACTTAAAGAAATTTTTCATCCCCAAATTATCACATACATTGCTAAAAATGTTTTTCTTACTTAGAGTTTTTGTCTTGCTTCTAGTTCAAATATCTAAAAATATTAAATCAACCCCAATGTCTTAAGACCTAAATATTAGATTCGATTTAGGTCGTGATTGGCAAGTAACCAAAATTCAATGTTTAGCCAGCGTCTAAGGACAACGTTATTTTGATGTCCATTAATGGCGTCAAATGACGTTAATGTTTGATTGATTTTGGGTTGCGTTGGAAGTCCTCTGCACTTCAATAACTGTCTGGTTTAGCTCAGCTACCAAATCTGACCTTCGAAGACTACGTCGAATGGTTCGGACTGCTGAGCGAATCATTGGTATAACCCTCCCTACTCTCCAAGAACTGTACTTATCCAAAGCGAGCAGAAGGGCTGCTAAAATCACTCTGGACCCCTTAGACCCAGCACACTGCCTCTATGAACTGTTACCTTCTGGTCGACGCTACAGAGCACAGCGCACCAGAACAGCCCGACACAGAAACAGTTTCTTCCCTCAGGCAATCCATCTCATGAACACTTGATGATAATAATCGTGGAACCAACATCACTACTTGCTATACACTTTTTACACACACATACACTTATTTACCAACACACGTTACATGCCAATTTGTGCATAACAGCTGCACATATAACTTTTATATAGTGATATACCTGTACATACACTTGTCCATTTGTATATTTGCATTTAACACTTACTTATATTTTTTGAATATATTTATTATCTGTTTTTTGCCCTGTCTCTGTAATTCTGTTGCACTGTAGAAGCTCCATCACGAAAACAAATTCCTCGTATGTGTGAACATACCTGGCAATATAGCATTTGTTCATCAGGTATAGCAACCAAAATCCAACGTCTGCTAGACCTCATGGTGGTAACATCCACACAATGTTAAGCTGAAACATCATTAGATGTTAATACAGTTTTTGGTTGATTTGATGTTGGATGTTGTACATTGACGTCGGCCTGACATTGGGTTCTGACGTAAACCCGATTTTAATTTCCATGACGTTGGGGTACAACGTTAATCTGACATCACATTGACATCCTGTGCCTGCTAAGAATCTATACAAATAAAAATGTTATTTTGTTTTCAGAAATAATAAGTCAAAATTAAGTTTTTCTTTACAAAAATCTGCAAGCAGGCTAAGTAAAATAATCTTATTTAAAAACCAAAACTAGATTATTTTACTTACCCCACTGGCAGATAATTTAGCTTGATTTAGGGAAAAAACTTACTTTGTTTTAGCATATTATTACTTAAAACAAACAATATATTTCTTTTATTTGTCTAGATTCTAGAAATTCCTTCTTGATTTAAGAATGTCTAGATATTTGTGCAAGAAACAAGACAAAACCCATATACAGTTGAAGTCAGAATTATTAACCTTCCTGAATTATAAGCCCCCCTGTATATTTTTCCCCAGTCCTTGTTAATGGAAAGATTTTTTTAACACATTTTTAAAAATAATCGTTTTAATAATTCATTTCTAATAACTAATTTATTTTATCTTTGACATGATGACAGTACAATATTTTACTGGACATTGTTCAAGATACTAGCAGTCTTGAAGCGTAATTTAAAGGCTTAACTAGGTTAATTAGGTACGTTAGAGTAATTAGGAAGATCATTGTATAACAGTTTGGTCCGTAGACAATCGGAAAAAAAATATTGCTTAAGGGGGCTAATAATATTGATCTTAAAATGTTTTTTAAAAATTAAAAACTTAATTTATTCTAGCAAAATAAAAACAAATAAGACTTTCTCCAAAAGAATATAT
>CAIGQQ010015131.1:8095328-8115710 GCA_903798035.1 Danio albolineatus | reverse complement strand
CTTATTCCATGGTCATTTGCCAAGGTAGGCCTAAGTTTAAAATAGTTTTGCTCTTTGCAGCACAATATTTGTACGATTTTTTTGTTCGTTTCTACATGTTAGATTTTCTAGTCCCTCCACTAATTCAGCTGTGACAGGCTGACAAGCAGACAGAGATATAGAGAGAGCATGTGCATGCTGTTTACCTGCTAATATTATTAAGATGCGATTTCATCAGTCCGATCACAAGTGGACAAATAAGACATTCCCAGTCACACCTGGAGTGTGTTTCCTGTCACATGTTTCTTTTGTCTACTTTCTACCGCTTCTCTGACGAGGGAGGATCTGTATAATAGCTTTTTTTCCCCCTTAACATTACCTTTAATACTGCGAAAGCTGGGCTACCTACAGTGAAGCAGAATTTCCGCGATTTACATTTCATAATAAACATACAAATCTTATAAAAGTTACCATATCAATTAAATACACATTTAAGTGTATTCTTGAGTCTTTGAAGCAAAAAAGTCTATTTCAGAAATCCGCTGTTAAATATAGGTACATTTTGCATAATGAAAGAACATCAGGACAGGTAGGAGAACATTCTGCTTTATTTATCTTCTTTAAAACAAAAGCAATCCGACAAACACGCGGGATCAGTGTAATATTACATTATTTACGCTCATAGATTAGTTATGAAACTTACTTTGCGATCTGCCAAAAAATACACCTGAGAACCAGTAATAGGTTCAAATGTCCAAAGACTGACCGTTAGATACACCAAAGATCAATTATATATCCCGTTTAACAACAGAGATGCAAGAGATTAGATCCAGCGGCGGGAGATGCTCTAGCCGACATTAAGCTTTGCTCGGGGGGAGCCGTTCACATTTTTAAAAACGCACTTTTCTTACACACAAACTGCCGATTTGACTTTAAAATAACTACAATCTCGCTTGAAAAACTCTTAAAACTTGATTTTGTGGCATAGTTTATGAGTATTTTCCTAATTTTGTGGATTTCCCGTCCGCCATTACCATTCCTCCTCGGTTTCCTGTGCAGCACATGCGAGTTGCTATGGTAACTGTAAACGTTTGGGAGAAGCGCATTTATTTCGAACTGTGATCAAAACTGACTGGAACTACCTGTGCGTTTCAACAAAAATAATGCACACCCTCCAGCCAATTAAAATCAAGAATTTCAACAGACCATGGAATAAATATATATATACACACATATTTATATATACATACATACATATAAACAGTAATAATAGTAGTATAATTCCATTTTTTCAAGTTTTATTAGGAATTTACACATGCACATTTTTATCAAAGGCCATTTTATTATTTATTATTTTTTTAATGTACTTATTTAGTCATGTCTTATCTAGCCTAAAGGACCAAGTGAACCAGGACCAAACTGGTGCCCCTTCCAAAAAAAAATGAAAAAAAAAATGTTGCATGACGCCACTGCTACTCCTCCCTCTCGCTTCCCTATTCCCTTTATTATCTGAGATTTGTCAAAATACATTTCACACTAACAGGTATTTTTCAGTCTTCAAAGCTAGTTTTGATGTGCTCGACAAGCCAAAACAGCTCAGATTCTGTGAAATCAGCAGTGCCAACCAGGCGCTCTCTCTCTCTAACCGCTCCCAACACGCCTTTTCCTGCACTCCACAGGACTTAAGCTAAATGAATCAAAGCTGCGGCGTTACCTGCCACACTTTGAAGTGGTAATTGCAGAATGACTTCTCTGTCCTGAACTGGTGCTGCTGTCTTATGTTGCACAGCAGTACATTGTGTGTTCTCTCATGCCACTTTTTGTCTTTGTACTCTTATTGTTGTCATGAAACGCCAGGAACATTCAAACTTGCTCCAGTTCGTATACAGTATTTTTTATTATTTCATTGTCTAAATTAAAAAAAAAAACAATAACATATCTTTCAGAAATTATGGGCTTGATTCTTAGGAAAAGCAAATGGGCCATTCTAGCCATGTCATTTGTGTTGGCTCTATACGTCTAAATATGGCTTAGATTGTTTGCTTACATTTTATATTGTTAATTATTAATTTTCGTCTTCGAGATATGGAACATAATAATAATAATAATAATAATAATAATAATAATAATTATTATAATAATAATAATAATAATAATAATATATACAGATATTCAGAATACTCAACCGACATGCAGACCTGCTGCATTTTGCTATGAGTTTTTTGCAGATACATATATGTTACATCATCTTATCTATGTAAGATAATAATAATAATAATAATAATAATAATAATAATAGTAATGATAATAATAATAATAATAATAATACTAATAATAATAATAATAATAATAATAATAATAATAATAATAAAATTATTAATAATAATAATAATAATAATAATAATAATAATGTAGACATGTTAAGTGTGGAATATTCATTCATTCATTTTCCTTCGGCTTAGTCCCTTTATTCATCAGGGGCCGCCACATCGAAATGAACCACCAACTTATTTAGTGTATGTTTTACACAGCAGATGCCCTTCTAGCTCCAACCCAGTACTGGGAAACATCCATACACACTCATTTACACACATACATACAGCCAATTTAGTTTTTTCAATGCACCTACACCGCATGTCTTTGGGCTGTTGGAGACACCTGAGCACTTGGAGGAAACCCACGCCAACGCGGCGAGAACATGCAAACTCCACACAGAAATGCCAACTGACCCAGCCGGGACTCAAACCAGTGACCTTCTTGCTGCGAGGCGACAGTGGTAACCACTGAGCCACCAGGTCGCCTGTAGATGAATAATAACAAAGTATTCCACTAGCTTAAAGTGAAGAACTCTATTTGTTGCCAGTTCATATTTCACTAATATTCTTTGAATGTGTTGATTTGATTTATTTCCATGCATGTAGTGATTCTTGACTGTAGGGCAGCTCTTCAAAAGTGACACATAATGGCATAGAAATGATATAAAGTGTCTTCCAAGTCTACATGCAACACTATGCTCTGTTCTGTAAAAGCCTCCCTGATATCAATCAACACACTCAATCACCGAAATCATCATCTGTTATCACCTTATCACTGCTTAATTCTTCACACCATTTACTACAGGTATACAGGCACTCAAAACCACCTTTCAGTCTTTTCTGGCTTCTGTCTTGGAAAGAACTCTCCTAACCTGCTTCTCATCTTAAGCTAGTCTGTAAGCTTGCACGTACTTTCTAGCAATATCTGGAAGTTTGCTGTCCTGTGTACTTCCTTCTGCATAGTTTGTGTCCTCACTATAAAGACCTATCATTTGTCCATGCCAGTAGTCTGCAAATCAACATATCTTATTTCAGTAATCCAAATCCTTGGAAACCTAACTGTTTTGGTTGTGTGGGGTTCTCCAGTCCAGTCCAGCCCAGTCCAGTCCAGTCCAATCCAGTCCAGTCTCTGAATTCCTCAGAGTTCACCTGTAAACAACATCATCATATCATCTTTCCAGTCAAGTCTGTTCAATTAAATTATTTACTTTACCTTAATCATGTCAAACCATCTTTAACTTTAAGGTGCTTTTTACAATAAGGTTTTTGCCAAAGTTGCATTACATGAAAAAGGATAACAGGCCATACTATTCTCAGATACAAGCAGCCAAAATAATTTTCCTTCGGGGGTGCCAGGGTGAGGAGGCCCTTATAGATAGGGTGAGGAGCTCTGTCACCCGAGAGGAGCTTGGAGTAGAGCCGCTGCCGCTCCTCCACATCGAGTGAAGTCAGCTGAGGTGGCTCTGGCATCTGTTTCGGATGCCTCCTGGGCGCCTACCTTGGGAGGTGTTCCAGGCATGTCCCACTAGGAGGAGGCCTCAGGGAAGACCCAGGACACACTGGAGGAACTATGTCTCTCAGCTGGCCTGGAAATGCCTCTTGATCCCTCCAGAGGAGTTGAAGGAAGTGTCTGGGGAGAGGGAAGTCTGGGGTTCTCTCCTGAGACGGCTGCCCCCATGATGATGTTGATGATGATGATTAGGCCATAACTATAATTTAGATTGTTTAACATATTTAGCATATCAGGCAGACAGCAGAGTAGTGGTAGAATGCTAGGTTGATTTTTGTTAGATTAAAACTGATACAGTTAGGTTTATGAGCCATTACAGTTCTCCTCTGGTAAATGAAAAAAGGATGGTGCTACATTCTAAAAGACAATGAGCATTTGTCATGGTGAAGGTGCAAGTCTAAGTGTTCCCAGCTAGGTGTTAAGACTCATCAAAAGTAATCTATGCAGAGACTTGTCTTTCACTGAGTTCTTTTCACAAATCAGTTTTGTATTTTTGACACATCAGTGGTCCCTCTGACCCTGTGGGGCTGTGTTGAGTTTGTGCTAAGTAAAACCACTGCTAAGCAAAAACAACATAAAGGGTCGTCTCAGATTTGCCAGAAAACAGCTTGATGATCCCTAAGACTTTAGGGAAAATTCTCCGTAGACAGATGAGACAAAAATATAGTTTTTATTTAATTAATTCATTTTTTTGGAAAGTGTGTCCCATTATGTGTGGCATAAAAGTAAAAATCAAAAGCAAAAAGAACATCATACCATCAGTAAAATGCAATGGTGGTAGTGCGATAGTCTCTGTTGCTTCGGGACCTGGATGACTTGCTGTGATAAACGAAACCATGAACTGTGCTGTATACCAAAATATCCTGAAGGAGAATGTCCAGCCATCTTTTGGTGACTTCAGTCTGAAGGCATCTTACATTCTGCTGCAGGACAATGATGTGAAGCACACCAGCAAGTTCACTTCTGAGTTTCTCAGAAAACAAAAAAATGTGACTTGGAGTGGCCCAGTCAAAGTCCTGATCTGAATCTTATTAAGATGCTATGGCATGACCTTGGTTGGTTCATGTTCGAAAACCACGATGTCACTGGATTACAACAAAAGTTCCCCACAGCGCTGCCACAGACTCATTGCAAGTTATCAAAAACACTTGATTGCAGTTGTTGCTGCTAACGGGAGCCCAAACAGTTATTAGCTGTAGGGGGCAAACACTTCTTTATACATTCTTCATGTTTTTCATTGATAATATAAATCTTCATTGATGTGTTTACACGTATTATCTTTGACTAAAATTTACATTTGTTTGATGGTATGAAACATTAAAGTGTAACAAACATGCAAAAAATAACAAATCAGTTAGGGGCAAACACTTTTTCACACCACTGTATGTGTTGGAAACACATTCATGATGCCTTTTATTGCAATTAATTTTAAAGTTTATTTATAGAGTTAATTTGAATAGTCTTATTCGTCTATTCTAAGTGTGCTGTTTTAAATTGCATATAACTGAATGGTTTTGTGTTTTGTTTTATTTATTTTCTGTAACTTTATTTTCATTTAATTTCACCCCACCTCTGTCTTTGCCAGAACTTTGATTAGATGTTTTGTTGTAATGTCATTTGTTTCCAGTGCTGATTGTTGTTTTGTATGTGTGCTTGAGAGATGATGTCAGGGTGAAGTGTACTGCTGTCATTGTATTCCCAAGATAAATCACTGCAACTGTTTCCTGCTCTGATTACAAATGACGTGCACATGTGTCTCTCCGATCAGAGCGGCAAGCAGAAGAAGATAATCGAGAAAAACAGTGAGCCGCTCAAACCTCTCCCTAAAGATCAGCTGGACCAGTTCACCTTCTCTGTGCGGTAAGTGTCATTTTTCAAGGCCAAGTTACTCTCAATGGCTATGTATGGAATACTAGCACAGGGTGCACGTGGAACAGATGTTATGTAATGTTTTTAATTCAGTAAAAAGCATTAGTTTATATTTTAGAAAATTATTGTATAGTTAAGGTGTTATGTCGTTGCAGAATTCCATGTATACAGACATAGTGTATAGTACAATTCTGAACATTTTGTGACACACACACACACTCTTATACTTCAAAAAATATCACATTTTATACTGAGACTATGTATAAATCACACCACCTAATTTTCCAATATTGTTGAGTTGAAACCGTGCAATACCGCAGCGTTTCCTATGTGCATGTATTAACACACATCAACCTGCATGATTTATTTGAGGCTCAATATGAATGTCACTGTCCACAATATGAATGGCGCTTTATTGTCAGACACAATGTGTGTTTTTATTGAAAGGATCAAGGTAAGACTAACATCGGCAACACATAAAACCTTGCGCTGCGGATAATTGCTTTTTCTCTGGTGATGCAAAGTGCACAAGAAGGCCTACGAATGAGTCTTTTCTCCATTTTATTGTGGCTCACAGCATTTGATATTAATGAGAAAACAGGAGTGAAAACACACCAACACAAACAGCAGCGGCGAACAAATCTTATAAACGGCCTCGTCAAATTGCATTTCACAAAACACTTACCTAAATTTCACCGCACGTGCCTGCGATGAAAGCCACTCGCCTAAATCCACAGAGGGAAAAATTGAGGTGTGTTTTTATTTTGATTTTGCCCGAATTATTACCAGCACTGTACGTTTCTCTGAGAAGAAAGAACGGGCGACTCGTTTTATAGGATTTAAAGCTGCCTACCTCTGCTCATTTCTGAAAATTGGTAATTTGTTGCCGCTGGACTAGTATTAAACAAGATCAGAAGCTTTGCTGCTGTAAGTATGAGAGGAAATCAAATGAAACTCAGGCCACACATCAGAGAAGAGAAGGGGCTGGAGCACAACTACTAACCCAAAGCACGATAAAAGACTTCAAAACATAATGCCAAGCATCGACAGGCACAGTTTAGCCCTGGCGTCTTTCATGTAAGCAGTCCACAATATAATCCAATTGACTGTTTCTTTGTTTATTCGTATCGTTTTGAAATGCAAATTACATTTTATAAAATTCTTGTGGTCTTCTGACTTTTGACCAAAGCAAACTCTGGTCTAACTTTATATTAGGTGTCTTTAATTGCTATGTTCTAAAATCACAGTAAACATAAAACAATAATAATAAAATACAATAAAATAATACTTATAACAAGCAGTGTACATATTGTGCTCTTGTAGAAAGTGTAGTAATTGCAGTTGAAATTACATGCAGACATTTTAAATATATTTTAAGTAATACAAATATATTTGTCTGCACAATGTTCATGGTATATATTTAAATGAATCAAGTTATGTAAAGTTTTAGCAGAAGGAACATCGCTTTTATCAATTTAAATAAATCATTATAGTTACAAATTAGTGCATTTGGTGTAATTTAGTTTAATTAAGACAAACATTTCCACTTGAAATGTGTTATTTATTTCAGGCAAATTGAACCCAAGAACAAATTTATTTTAAAAATGCTTACTGATCTCAGAGCTAGCGTCAGCACAGCTATGACTCTCTGAGTGAAGCATCAAACATTAATGCTGATAGTAAAAATGCCAAAACCCAAAGCATGAGTGCTACTCTTCTGCAATATGGTAACCTCAAAAAAAAAAAAAAAACATATTTAAAACTCTTCATAATCTTCAAACTAATGAAGATTAAACTCTTAACAAGTTCTTCTCTTAAATTTAAACACCTACAATTGTTTTAATTTTCTATATATTCTCCTTTTAACTCAATCTCTTGCAAAGCATAGTGTGAACTACACCTCCATTATGACATATTCAGTCTTAAAATGTACTTAATATTACTAGGTTTGCAACGATTAGAAAATATTAAAATATTACAAGCAAATTAATATTTTACCCTTTCCACTCATTCATTTATTACATGAAGTAAATGTGTAAATATTAAACATTTACTTAAAAATATATATATTTATTATTGATATTTAATATTACAATTAAAAAAAAATATATTAGAGTAAAATTACTACACCAAAAAGTAATTTATTTTAATGTAGTAGGCACTCACTCACCTTTCACTCAGTCACCTTCAGCTTGTTCACTTTTTTTGTAATTAATTGATGTTTTTCAAGGTCTTAAAAATTCTTAAAATGTCTTAAATTTCAAAAGCTAAATTTTAGGCCTTACAAAGTCTTAAATTCACTGAAATATTGTGTTGTAGGTCTTAAATCATTTTAAACAGGTCCTAATTTTAAAAGTTGAAATGATGTTACCCAATCGAACCAATACCCATCCAATCACCAACAATCTATCTAAACATATATAGATTTTTAATCTATTAAGTTAAGTTTGTCACAGCAAAGAGATGTTTATTTCACAATAGCTGTTACACATTTTACAGCATTTTTTTCCCCCACAATTACTCAATCCCTCATGATAATACCAGCAATATATACCTTTACATAATCCTCCGTTTACACAAAAACTATTTACAGAAGAAAGTTTGAGTGGACATAATATTTATAAGTAGGCATAAAACTTGAGGTTTCATAACGGAAAGGCATTGGGTTGAATAAGAGTTATGCTTAATTCATTTGCACCAAAGGCAAGCAAATATATATTTTTGATTATTCATGTAGTTTTCTTCATAATAAATATACTTTTAACAATGTTAAACTTGTCATTAAGAAAGGTTTTCTTGTTTTGACACATTAAAATATGTGGTTAAGAAATAACTACATATGGTTGTTTTTTTTCCAGTTCCATTCGTCCAACTGGGCAGTTACAAAAAAAAAAATAAAAAATCTTAGTGTTTAGCCCCATATAAGTCTAAAATCTCATTCATAATGGTTTTAAAAGGGTCTTTAAAAGTCTTAAATTTGACTTGATGAAATGTGCAGATGCCCAGATTTTTGCTGCCAGAATTTCACACATTTTATTTTTTTACTTTGAATTCTGGAATGTGATAAATTTTCTAGCGTTTCATTACGTAAAATTCAAAACTAAACTTGAAGAATCTTCTCAATGTAAGCATGGCAGATCTGTGACAACCTCGACCCCCTCATCATATCACACTGCCTTCATGCACGGTTTTAATGTGATGTGTGAACGAGTGAAGCATATTACTGCCATCTAGAGAATCAGCAGAGATTTTGATAGTGCGTTTGATTTTTTTCTTTTTTTTCTTTTTTTGGGGGCTGTGAAATGAGTGGAGCTCAGTGAGAGGTGTTGACAGTTCACAGCCAAGAGTTTATCGATAACTGCTGTCCCATTTGTTTGCATGGAAAATCCGTATGGAGTTGATGCTTTGCCCTATTGTATGACCTCTGAAAGTACAATGTGTGCCAACTAGACAAACTTCAAACAAACAGCTATAATAAGAAGAGTAAGTAAACTATACATGATGTTATTTGAGAATTTTTCACAAAGCTATAAACAAAATCAATATTTATTATTTATTTTTTTTGTTTTAGCTAGCGATATTAGGAGTTAAGAAGAGCAATCCTTTTTTTTTTTTCTTGGTCGGGCAGTTTTCAATTGTCTACAGAACAAACCACTGTTATACAACGACTTGCCTAATTACTCTAACATGCCTAATTAACCTAGTTAAGTCTTTAAATTGCACTTTAAGCAGAATACTAGTATCTTATGTATAAAATAATATGTAGTCTCATGGCAAATATAAAAGAATCAGTTATTAGAAAATAGTTATTAAATTATGTTTAGAAATGTGTTGAAAAAATATTTCTGTTAACAGAAATTGTTGTAAAAATAGTTATACAAGGAGCTAATAATTCAGGAGGGCTAATATTTTTGACTTCAACTATATGTGTTAATGCAGTTGCATACATGAAATGTGTTGCATATAACAATCATATTAATTACTTAATCTATTATTATCTGTTTAAAATCTGTTAAATGTGTAGCACAGCAGCACACATCTCTCCCAAAGTAAATATTCTAATCAACAAGCTAATAATTAAATAATAATTTAACATCTAAGACACATTCTACCAATTCAATTCAATTCAATTCAATTCATCTTTATTTGTATAGCAAACAATGTAGATTGTGTCAAAGCAGCTTCACATGCATTATAAAAAAAATTGAAACAGTGTCAGTCCAGTTTTCAGTGTTGAAGTTCAGTTTAGTTCATTTCAGACTGGTTTAATAATCACTGCTGAGAGTCCAAACACTGAAGATTAATCCATTGATGCGCAGCCGTACAAGTCCCGAACCATGCAAGCCAGAGGCGACAGCGGCAAGGAAAAACTTCATCAATTGGCGAAAGTGAAGAATTAAAAAACCTCGAGAGAAACCAGGCTCAGTGGGGCACGACCATTTCTCCTATGGCCAGATGTCTTGTGCAGAGCTGCAGTCTAGGCGCCGGGGCTGGAGAACGCTGGACATCCATCACGGAGAGACCACAGGAGGGTCACCGGCTGGTGAACAGGCTGGCCCTTCGGAAACAATGCGAGGACTCGTCTGTCACAGGGATCATCTTACAGGGATCGGTCTCATGCTTTCCACTCCTCCATGACCACCACAGCAGCTGCTCAGGATACGGCCTGGTCCAGGATTATGTAAACCTCGGGAATAATAAAAAACAGACTAACATGAGTGCAGATGCCGTTCAAATTATAATGTCTTTTGGGAAGTGTTCCCGGCTCCGGTTGCCCTAAATAATGCAGACTAACAATCCTTTAGAGGATTTGGATTCCAAAGCATTTGTGTTTTATGTGTATGCTAATGTAAAGAGATGTGTCTTTAATCTAGTTTTAAACTGACAGAGTGTGTCTGCTTCCCGAACTGTGCTAGGAAGGCTGTTCTAGAGTTTAGGTGCCAGATAAGAGAAAGATCTACCGCCTACAGTTGATTTTGATATTCTGGGAATAATCAATTGTCCAGAATTAATTGAGCGTAGAGGACGTGATGGGCTATAATAAACCAGGAGCTCCCACAAATACTGGGGAGCCAAGCCATTCAGGCCTTTGTAGGTAGTCAGTAAAATTTTAAAATTTATACGATATTTAATAGGGAGCCAATGCAATGCTGAAAGAACTGGAGTAATATGATCATATTTCTTTGTTCTAGAAAGCACTCTAGCAGCTGCATTTTGAACTAGCTGAAGTTTGTTAATTAGGCAGAAACACATTTTCACTTACAGAAATGTGACAGGGTCTGACCTTTAAGCTTGTCCTCCTCAAATCAATCATACAAAAACAAGCATAAAACCATACAATTCAATGATTGAATGCATCCCTGATCACTGTCAGCTTCTCCTCTGTCAAATGATGTCACGTTCTCCGAGTTATAGCCTTAAAGGTGTATTGCACGTATTGGATTGTATGGTAAATTTAATGCAAATGTGACAGGAGTGACAGATACAAGGAGACAATTGTAAAATAGTATTTATTTGTAGAATGTTTTTATAATTTCATGCTTTTGATAGATTGATGTGAATTATAACTGCTCAAATTGCTATTTCTGAAGTTTTATTTTCTTAACAGCTTTTTTAGCATAACAAAACTTTTACAGTTCTAGGTTCAATTGGGTTGAGGTCAAAGACAATGACAGGGTTTGCACATTTGTAGTGTTTTTAATAAAGTTTAAAAAAAAATCTAAAATTTTAGAATTATTTTGGCATGAAATATCTTTTATTTACTGTATTTAAGTTTTTATTTCAAGGACAGATGTACGCTCTGGTTGAAAACCCCTAACAAACTCGATGCATTTTTTTTCACCACATCCCATGATTTCTAAAATATCAGCCTCTACCAAATGGTAGATATGTCGGTTTATGGTAAAAGTAGCAGAATTAATACATATATTATGACAAATTAGAAAATATTAAGTGTAAGACCAATTAATTTAAAAACATATTCAAAATAAAACATTTTTGAATACTAAATCATTTTTCAACAGTTCACGCTTAGCTGATGATTGGTAATAAAGCTAGTTTGGCATGCTGTACCAGGAGAGAGCCCTGAGCTCATAAGATCCTCGAGCCCGGGGCTCCCTCCCGTTTGCAGGGCGAGAGGGGAGTTTGAGCTCAGGTAGATCTCGAGAACCCCCCGCCCTCCTGCTGCTTATAAATTGCTATGAGGGTATGCTGCTGGTGGAATTTGGGTATAGTGCTGATTTGTTTAAGTCAATTTACTTATGTGTCATGTTTCGGACTGTGGGAGGAAACCGGAGGACCCGGGGGAAACCCACGTAAGCACGGGGAGAACATGAACTCCGCACAGAAATTTCCACTGGCTGGGTAGAGGCACAAACCAGAGGCATTCTTGCTGTGAGGCAACAGTGCTAGCCACTGGGCCACCGTGCTGCCCTATAAAGGAAAAGGGGGGAGAGAGGGTGGAAGGGGGGTTTCTTCGAGACGAAGATGACTAAGGTAAGATGCTTTGGTTATTTATACTCAGCTGGGAATCGTCTGATTGGTGGATTGTGCATTAGCTTGACTCTGGGCCAGCCGTGTCAATCATAAGCACGCACTCCTCTCAAAATTAGTTTATAACTAAACTTCACTTATTTTTTGGTTCTCATTTTTTTTCAATCAAGTAGTAGTGTAACTGGATTATGTTTTTTTTCCAATAATACTGTGTAGTTTAAACTATTATTTAAAACAGTCATTCTTTAAATAACTTTAACAGTCATTATTTAAAACAGCCAAAATATGGTCAACCATTTGGGAACCATTTGGTTGGGAGCAAGCAGTTAACAGGTTAAGGGGGCTAATAATATTGACCATATAATGGTCTTCAATAAAAAAAAATAAAAAATAAAACTGCTTTTGTTCTTGCTAAAATAAAACAAATAAGACTTTCTCCACAAGAAAAAATGTCACAATCACAATCAAAATCGGGATCGGTTTTATTGCTAAGAGTGCTTACACACACAAGAAATTTGTTTTGGCTACAGAGGCTTCCAGTGCACATAAAAAGACAAGTGACAACACAAAATAAATATGAGAAAATACAACAAACATTAAACAGAGATGGAATTAGACAAAGAGCTCTGGATGATGAATTCTATGTACAGAATTGTAATAAATATACAAGTGGTGCTGTCTACAAATGCTTATGAGACAGTATTACATTGTGTATTGTTATAAGGTGCTGTGTACAAGTGCGTATGAGAAAGTGTTGCACATGTTTATTGCACAGTAGGGGAGTAGTAGGGGAATATTAAGCTGTTATATACAGTATTATAGGAAATACTCTTAAATATTATAGGAAATACTGTGAAAAATTCTTTGCTCTGTTAAACATAATTTGTGAAATATTAAAAATAATAATAATAATCACAGCATACCTTACACATACCACAATCAGTGCATTCAATTGAGAAAATAAAATGCAACTTACTTTATTAGTTCATCTAGCTTTAATTCGATGCACACACTTACACTTAGACATTGTAAGTCATAACTGCCTCAGCTCTAAAACAGCTCAGACAGACAGTAATGCATGTCTCAAGGCTTGTAATCAGTGAACTGGGGATGCTGGGTAACGCTCAGAGAGCTGTTTATCTGAATGGGCTGAGCTCTTGTTCTTTCTCTTTGAGTTTTATTATCCTGCTCATTTGATCCTCTCCCAGATTTACATATCAAACACCTCTGCCGGTTCAATAACCTTAAAGCACACATAACAATTTCAAAGAACTAACAAAATGCAGTATTGGTAAGTGTGCTCATCGGGGGCTTTAGAATAAAATAAGAGTTTTGATGTCGGAAAACAGTTCACCTTATGTGATCTTTCTTTCTTTCTTTCTTTCTTTCTTTCTTTCTTTCTTTCTTTCTTTCCTATACAATTTATTTTAGAAATTTATTAAAAGTAAATTTTGTGTGCTTTGTATTTTTATACTTATATCAGGCAGAATTGCTGTATTAGCTTCAAACATCTGTGATGGCAGAGTTATTTTTTGTCTAGTACTCCAACCTTCACAATTATATGATCTTGCAGAAATTATTTTAATGTGTTGATTTGGTGCTCAATAATCATTTGTGTTCAGTTAATATTTCTTGTTATTGTTATTAATAGTGAAAACATGATTCTTTGTGAAGTTAATTTATAAACTAATTTTATGAGGATATGATTGCTTATGATTGACACGGCTGGTCCTGCATTAGCTAATGTATGATTCCTAACTTAACCAAAGTGTCTTACCTTGGTCATATTTGTCTTTTAAATATATATATATATATATATATATAAATACATTTTTTTCCCCCTTCTATAGGGTGACACAGCGGCACAATGGTTAGCACTGTTGCCTCACAGCAATAATGTCTCTGGTTTAAATCTTTACCCGGCCAGTTGATATTTCTGTGTGGAGTTCATGTTCTCCCTGTGCTCACGTGGGTTTCCCCCGGGTTCTGCGGTTTCCTCCCCACAGTCCAAAGACATTAAGACCTTAAACGAGCCTTAATCAGCAGCACATCCTTATAGCAATCCTTAATTCCCCTTGCTTTTTTGCCTTATCAGAGTGGGGTTATTAATGATAATAATAATAATAATAATAATAATAATAATAATAATAATAATAATATACCTATTATTATGATTATGATAGTTATTATTATTAATTTATTATTTTTAGATACATTTTTACATTACTTTTCTTAATTATAAATGTGGTCCCACTTTATATTAAGTGGCCTTAACTAATATGTACTAACACCAAATTTTTATATTTCGTTATTCGTTTTCTAATTCGTTATTCGTTATTGTACTTATTGTGTAAATACATGTTTTTACATTGTACTTATGCTTGATTAAATACCTGTATGTAATTACATCTGTAATTAATTTCTGTAATTACATTTGTAAATACACTGCTAACCATCCCTAATACATTAGCCCACCCTTAAATCTACTGACACCACCAAACTTGTCATTAACCCTACCCCTATCCTAACTCAAGAGCAACACAAGTGTTCTCAAATACATTATGAACTCAGTAAGTACATTATATTTATTTTTTGATGCAAGTACACAGTAGTTAAGGACACTTATTATAAAGTGGGACCATAAATGTTTCATCATATTAGTATTAGCACATTAGAATGGACCCTTTTCACCAGATTGTTATGGCGCTTTTAACTGTCATCATAATCTTAAATCCTTAAAAGTTTTTAATATTTAGATTTTTTTAAAAATCATACGAACTTAAATATGCATTTATTTATATATTATATCATCTTTGCGTCAAATTACAAAAAACAAACAACAAACAAACAAACAGAAAAAGAATTATACGAGATCTTTCTAATGCAGTGTCTATGGGAATGAGACTAAATTTGACGTTGTTCTCTCCTCTGGCTGCCATCATCAGTCTCATCCATTTTTTTTTCTCCTTTTTTGAAAGTCTTGATAACATCATCGTGCAGTTTTTCTTTTAATAGTTCAGCAAACAGGATTGTAAAAAAAAAAAAATTGTTGTGCTCTCTGATTCACTGCTCTCTAAGTCATTACGCCTATGAAACCCGAAAATGTGAAAATGGACTATGATTTCTGAATGATCTGAAATAATGGCTGCTGAAAATTTGCCATCATAATACTAAATTACATTTAATAGAAATATAATAAAACAGTAATCAGTCATTTTGAATTTAAAATGAGCCACACGTATAGGGTAATGTTGGTAAGGAGACTGCTTTAGACGGGAACTGCCTACAGTGAGGCAGATTTTGTTAATGGCTTACTTATGCTGTGACAGAAGTTGGGTTCAGTTTTTTTTTCTTCCTGGATGTTTCCTCTAAATTTTGCCTTGAGACGTGGTTCTCCAGTTTCTTTGCAGAACATTTTTGTTAAAGATTCATATCTTAGTGAGAAGGACAGTGAATGTTTCTATCTGCATGTGTGTATTAAACATTGCAGGAATGATTTCCATGCCCGCATGTGTTTGTTAATTACTGCGTATTTATGTTGCGCTAATGTCATCCTGTCAACTAAATATTTTCTCCCTTTGTTCTCGTTTTGGGGAAACCTGTTTTAATCAAACTCAGTCTCACACAACAATTATATCTAATTAGCCCAATTATCAAGACTCTAATTACACTGAAATATACCCCCCAAATCTCATATCAATTATATCTGTGACTTTTCCTGTCCTAAAAAGAGGAAGATGAGGGGTCTGTGTTCCCTCCTGAGAATGAGCAATGCTTACCAAATTTGTTCCCATCTCCTTTAAGTCCTTTTCGTCATTTCACAAATTGATTCCTTTTCCATTTGTTCCACATTTTTTTTGCATCTTTACTTTGTCTGTGAGCTTCTTTGTCATTGGCTTTTTGCAGTTCATTATTACATGTATTGCATTTGAAATATGGCAGTGTACTGCTGAATGTGCTGAATCTAAAACATACCTAAACTAAAAGATACGTTAATGCCAACTGAAATATTATTTATGACCTTATTTTTTCTGAAGTTGCAGTTTAGTTCATTGAAAATATAATACTACAGATGTAACGTTGAATACCACTAGTTTTATTATAGATATAATGTTTTAATCAAGTACGTTACATATGTTTTATTTAGAAAACATCACATAAAAATAAAGGTACAATAGCAAGGCAGAATTGTTAGATTAGATTATATTAGATTCAACTTTATTGTCATTATTGTACAAGTACAAAGCAATGAAATGCAGTTTAGGTCTAACCAGAAGTGCAATAGCAGTAAGTGCAGATACAGGTATAAATTATAAGGTGCAGTTATAAAGAAACTATGGTGGTATTTACAGATGGATGTACTATGAACATTATACACAGGTTGCATTAGTTATGAGCAGAGATTTACAATAAATGATTATACGTACAGGTTGATATTAATAAGTGTGCAGATAGATAAACAATTACAATATATGTACAGTGGGTGTGTACATAATTACAAATGTACATGTACAGTGGGTTTGTACAGTTCAATTAAATGAATTAGTGCAATGTAGGTTGCTTATTAATAATCAAAAGTGTGCAGATAGATAAACATAATTACAAATGTATATGTACAGTGGGTACGTACAGTTCAAATTAGTGAATCAGTGCAATTTTTCTGCACGAACAGACCCGAAATTAGCAGGAAAAATACTGCAAAATTGCATAAAATGGAGAGACGCTGGGCCTCGCGTTGTGCACGCGCCACCATCTTGGTCTTTTATAGTTCTTTTTTTTATAGTTCTTTTATAGTTGTGAAGTTTAGTTATAAACTAATTTCGAGAGGAGCGCGTGCTTATGATTGACACGGCTGGCCCAGAGTCAAGCTAATGCACAATCCACCAATCAGAAGATTCCCAGCTGAGTATAAATGACCAAATCATCTTACCTTAGTCATCTTCGTCTCGAAGAATCCCCCCTTCCACCCCCTCTCCCCCCTTTTCCTCTATAGGGCAGCACGGTGGCCCAGTGGCTAGCACTGTTGCCAAGAATGCCTCTGGTTTGTGCCTCTACCCAGCCAGTAGACATTTCTGTGCGGAGTTCATGTTCTCCCCGTGCTCACGTGGGTTTCCCCCGGGTCCTCCGGTTTCCTCCCACAGTCCAAAACATGACACATAAGTAAATTGACTTAAACAAATCAGCACTATACCCAAATTCCACCAGCAGCATACCCTCATAGCAATTTATAAGCAGCAGGAGGGCGGGGGGTTCTCGAGATCTACCTGAGCTCAAACTCCCCTCTCGCCCTGCAAACGGGAGGGAGCCCCGCGTTCGAGGATCTTTTGAGCTCAGGGCTCTCTCCCGGGACAGCATGCCAAACTAGCTTTATTACCAATCATCAGCTAAGTGTGAACTCTTGAACTAACTTTTATAGTTATAGTTTTATATGTTTAATTATATTAAAACAATGTATTTTCAAGTAACTTAATGTAACTTAATTCATTCATTTTCTTTTCGGCTTAGTCCCTTTATTAATCTGGGGTCGCCACAGTGGAATAAACCAAAAAGTTTTCCACCAAACGTTTTACGCAGCAGACGCCTTTCCAGCTCTAACCCATCACTGGGAAACATCCATACACACTTGATATTTAGAAAATTTATATCATTACATAACTCGCATTACTTGTAATGCGTTACGCACAACACTGTTAACATGCACTATTTAATTCTTTACCTAACAATGTACCATAGAGAAATAAACGTTGTAAATTCAGTTTCATGCAGACTTTAAGAAACATTTGACATTTAAGAAACATTATCTCTTTCTGCACACTTATGAGTTGCTTTATTTTTAATATTAGTAATATTTATACTGGGCGCCACGGTGGCGTAGTGAGTAGCATGTTCACCTCACAGCAAGAAGGTCGCTGGTTCGAACCCCGGCTGGGTCAGTTGGCATTTCTGTGTGGAGTTTGCATGTTCTCCCTGTGGTTGTGTGGGTTTCCTCCGGGTGCTCCGGTTTCCCCCACAAGTCCAAAGACATGCAGTATAGGTGAATTGTCCGTAGTGTATGAGTGTGAATGAGTGTGTATGGATGTTTCCCAGAGATGGGTTGCAGCTGGAAGGGCATCCGCTGTGTAAAAAAACATGCTGGATAAGTTGCCGGTTCATTCCGCTGTGGCAACCCCGCATTAATAAAGGGACTAAGCCGACAAGAAAATGAATGAATGAATGAATGTTTATACTTTAACACTCAACCTCATGGTTCCAAACATTTATACACTTCCTTTTTCTGTTGAAAAATATATTTTTGGAAAACGTTAGAAGTTCATAGTAGAAAAATAAATACTATGGAAGTTACAGGTTTTCAACATTTTTCAGAAATATCTTGTTTTGTGTTCATCAGAAACAAAAAAAGTCAAATATACTAAACAAATCCTGGCTTACACACAATCGATTTGTGTTGGGACAACATGAAGAAATTAAGTAAACTTTTTTTTAGTTTTTTACAAATTTAAGTAGATTGAACAACAAAAATATATATTAATTCATCCCCAAAAAAGCCCTCCAGCGTTGTTGTTTCAGCTTGTTTCAGTTTAAACAGCAAACATGTTTTTTTAGTATAGTTTTCTGACACTTGAAGGATGGGTAAACGATGGCAGAATTTTTGGGTGAACTATTTCTAACTATTACAACTACATAAAAATTTACAAGAGTTCAAACATTATGTAAAATTACCTAATATAAAAGTTAACTTTTACACTAAAGGGTAGACATATTTAATTTTAAAACACTAACCTTTCAAAATAGTCGTGGTTTTCTATTCACTATTTGCATGTGGTCTATATTATGGACCTAAAATAGATTGCAAATGGCATTTGACAATGAGTTTGAAGAACATTTGACTTTAACTTAATGTTCAATTTAAGCTAATAGAATGTTATTTCACAAATATCAAGCTTTCTTTAGTAAGGTAATTGTGGATCTCAGTAATTATCTTAGGGCTGTTCATCGTGAACGCAGAGTTAGCCATGTATAAGTAGAGCATGCCCGCAGTTTCACATCCCACGTCTTTAAGTCACAGGTCAATACATTCTGATGTAATACTGTGGGTAGTTTTGTCTGGAGGTGTGTGAAGTCACCTCAGGGGCTGATGGGCCCTTTCCTGTGCTGAGAGGCTCCTGGGAACCATCAAAACCCCACAAGCGCACGCTAGACTTCCGTGACCAGGTTTGCATTGATGCCCTCTGACTTCACAAAAATCAGAACTGTCAAATCTGATGTGATGTTGGCCTGAGAACGGCTGACCGGTCGTGGTATAGTGGGCGGCCGAATCATGGTGTGTTTGTGTATTTTCCCATAGCCCTAGTTTCAAATGCACTTCAGAGAACGAGGTGTCCAGCTGAATAGAAGGCCAGGGACAGAAAGTCGAGCTGTTACTTCCAACAACATGTTCTAAATGTCCCGGGAGATTGCTGAACTAATAAATAACTGGAAAACTCAGATTAATATATAATTGTTTTCCATAAAATTGAATGCAAAAATAAACCGATGTAAATCAATGCGAGGCGAGTTTGCACTGCCGAACCTTGAAAAAGAGGGACATTTTGGTTTACGTGTATTTAATGGCTGTATAAATAACCATACAGTTTTAAAGTAGTATTTTTCTGCCTGTGTAAATAAATGAATTGGTCTGACCCCATGAAGCAGGGTTTTTTTTATTTTTTATTTTAATCATAGTTTGTATTGTCTGTGATGCAAAGTGTGACAGACCTGTCAGTTCTGTTACAAGCCGGTTTTATGTTGAGAAGTCCTTTAGTTTCCTGTGTTCAGGGTTATGTCAGTAAATCTGCTGTTGTGTATGGATAAACTATCGGTCTTTTTGGGGTCAGTAGTATTTTTAAATGTTTTAAAATAAGCTTATTCTGCTCACCAAGGCTGCATTTATTTAATCAAACATACAGTAAAAATAATAAAATTGTGAAATGTTATTGCACCATATAATATCTGTTTAAAAGTAGTTTATGATTTAATTTTAGTAATTTATTCCAGTGATTTTAAAGATGAATTTTCAGCTTCCTTACACCAGTCTCCAGAAATCAGAAATCACTACTACTACTACTACTACTACTACTACTACTACTACTACTACTACTACTACTACTACTACTACTACTAATAATAATAGTTATTATTATTATTATTATTATTATTATTATTATTATTATTATTATT
>CAIGQQ010015131.1:8064050-8083975 GCA_903798035.1 Danio albolineatus | reverse complement strand
CAAGCTCCAACTTCCGCAGAACCCTTCTTGCTCACCTACATTTCTAACCTTTTCTCCTCTCCCGCTAAAGCCTTAACTCAAGCTCTGACCCCCGCCGGGGTCCCCTTCAAGCTCCAATTTCCGCAGAACCCTTCTTGCTCACCTACATTTCCAACCTTTTCTCCTCTCCCGCTTAAGCTTTAACACAAGCTTTGACCCCACTAGGATCCCCTCTGAGCTCCAACTCCCGCAGGTGTTTCTCTCTCTCTCCCCCTCAGCTCTGACCCCCGCAGGGGTCCCCTTTGAGCTTCAACCCCCGCAGGAGTTCCCCCCCCCCCCCATTCCAAGCCTCCCGCAGGAGCCTCTATCCTTTTCCTTATCCAGCAGCCGGATATAGCTGCAGTTTTTCTGCCTTTTGGGGTGTTTTTCCTGTTAGATACGCGGCTGCTGTCCCGAGCGTTTACTTTACTGCATTTTGGGGAGTTTGAGAGCTACCTAAGCTCAAGCTCCCCTCTCGCTCTACGAACGGGAGGGAGCCCTGGGCTCGAGGATCCCTTGAGCTCAGGGCTCTCTCCCGGGACAGCATGCCAAACTAGCTTATATTAAATCATCAGCTAAGTGTGAACTCTTGAAGTGAAGTTTGTTTACAAGCTAATTTCGAGAGGATCACGTGCTTATGATTTACCACGGCTGGTTGCACATTATCTAATCACGATCTCCAATCATATGATTCCCCTTCTACTATAAATAACCACAGTTCCAGTCCATAGTTATCTTCGTATGGAAGAAACCCTCCTTTCCTCCCCCTTCTCCTCCTTTTCTTAGATCGGGCGGCACGGCGGCTCAGTGGCTAGCACTGTCGCCCCACAGCAAGAACACCGCCAGTCCTGGTCCTCGCCAGGCTGGTAGGTGTTTCTGTGCGGAGTTTGTATATTCTCCCCGTGTCCGCGTGGGTTTACCCCGGGGCCTCCGGTTTCCTCCCACCATCCAAAGATATACACAATTCATTACAGATTAAACATTCAGGCTCAGGTCTAACTCCCTTCCTCCTCTGACGGTTCCCTTAGCCGCTGCAGAGGGGGAGTTTGAGAGCTACCTAAGCTCAAGCTCCCCTCTCGCTCTACGAACGGGAGGGAGCCCTGGGCTCGAGGATCCCTTGAGCTCAGGGCTCTCTCCCGGGACAGCATGCCAAACTAGCTTATATTAAATCATCAGCTAAGTGTGAACTCTTGAAAGTTCATTTAATTCACCAATAGCGGCGCCACGGTGGCGCGTAAGTAGCACGTTCGCCTCACAGCAAGAAGGTCGCTGGTTCGATCCCCGGTTGGGGCAGGTCCCGGTTGGGCCAGTTGGCATTTCTGTGTGGAGTTTGCATGTTCTCCCCGTGGTTGCGTGGGTTTCCTCCGGGTGCTCCGGTTTCCCCCACAGTCCAAAGACATGCGGTACAGGTGAATTGGGTAAGCTAAATTGTCCATAGTGTATGTGTGTGAATGAGAATGTATGAATGTGTTTCCCAGAGATGGGTTGTGGCTGGAAGGGCATCCGCTGCGTAAAACAAATGCTGGATAAGTTGGCGGTTCATTCCGCTGTGGCGACCCCGGATTAATAAAGGGACTAAGCCGAAAAGAAAATGAATGAATGAATAATTCACCAATAGCACATGTCTCTGGACTGTGGGGGACACTGGAGCACTAAGAGGAAAACCCATGCGAACATGTGGAGAACATGCAAAATCCACAGAAATGCCAGCTGGCCCAGCCGGGAACCAAACCTGCAACATTCTTGCTGTGAGGCGACAGTGCTAGCCACTGAGTCACCGTGTCGTCAACTATAATTCAACCAAACAAAAAATATGAAATCACTCACGTTCACAGGATAGACAATGCAGGTTGCGTTACAAATGCAATCAGAGGTTTGTTCATATAACTTACCGTTACTGAGAACAATCGTAATAGTAAAAAGTGTAAATGTAACAGCATAAGATGGATGTAATACATTAGGTTCTTTTCTGTGCCACATTTAAAACAGGCACACTCATGCCACACTTTCTTTAAAGCAAACCTCAAGAGACGCAGCTACAGCAATAAAAATCAGTTTTGTGGCAATAACAGATTTCAAATTGCATTAGACGTTTTCTCTTGTAAAGCCACTCAGTGCAGGCGGCTAAAAATATATCTGTTCATATATCATTGATACGTTCATTAGAGAGGCGATGCAAGTCAGGATTTATTTGCCGTGGTAGCATAATGCAGCTTGACAGGGAAGCGTCCCTGACACATTAACTCTGTCTAGGTTGTTGTAGATGTACAGAAAGACATTTGGGGTTGTGTGGATGTTATGTTTGTTTTGTTAAATGTTATCTCCAGTCATTTGCGATTGCTTAAATTTGGCAAACATAATTAGGTATGATTATTCTCAATCATAAACAATACTTCAATTCAATTGAAGTATATTTATATAGCGATTTTGACAATAATTTTTGTTTCAAAGTAGCATTAAAAAAGAAGCACATTTGTTGCATTACAATCAAATTCGAAAAAGTTATTAGTTACTATAACTTTATTAGTTACTAATAACTAACTAATTAAATAGCAACTAATAGCTTTTAACAGTTAAAGTTATTATATTTAAACATAGTTATTCTGCAGTAGTATATAGATGACAATACATGATGTATATAGTATATAGTGTACAATATATGATGGTTTACAGTATGTATTTGTGTTTGTTTACCACAAATTAAAGTTTAAGCAGAGTATTTTTTATTTATTTACTGTTTTAAGAGTAACATACAGTAAATAAGTAAATACATTTACAGAGAGCAATGCATTTATAGCATTTCATAATCATAGTTTAACATTTATTGTCCCATATTGTTAAGTGTAACAAAAAAAACAAAACAAAAAAAAAACAGTATAAACTATTTATACAATATCACTCTCTGGCCACTTTATTGGGTACACCTTACTAGTACCATGTTGGACCCCCTTTTGCCTTCAGAATTGCCTTAATCCTTTGTGGCATAAATTCAGCCTGGTACTTGAAATATTCCCTGAGATTTTGGTCCATATTGACATGGTAGCATCACACAGTTGCTGCCGATTTGTTGGCTGCACATCAATGATTCTGAATCTCCCATTCCATCACATCCCAAATGTGCTCTATTGGATTGAGAACTGGTGACTGTGGGGGCCATTTTAGTACAGTGAACTCATTGTCATGTTCAAGAAACCAGTCTAAGATGATTCTTTATGACTTTGAGTGTTATCCTTCTGTTATCCTGGTTATAGAGGGATGGACATGGTTAGCAACAATACTCAGGTAGGCTGTGGTGTTGACACACTGCTTAATTGGTACTAATGGGCACAAAGTGTGCCAAGAAAATACCCCCCACAAAATTACACCACCACCACCAGCTTGACCCGTTGATACAAGGCTGGATGGATCCATGCTTTCATGTTGTTGATGCCAAATTCTGACCGTACCATCTGAAATCAAGACTCATCAGACGAGGCAACGTTTTTCCAATCTTGTATTGTCTAACTTTGGTGAGCCTGTGCGAATTTTAGCCTGTTTCCTGTTTTCAGCTGACAGGAGTGACACCTGGTGTGGTCTTCTGCTGCTGTAGCCCATACACCTTAAGGTTCAACATGTTGCTCTTCTGCATACCTCAGTTGTAAAAGTGGATGTATTTGAGTTACTGATGCCTTTCTTTTAGCTCGAACCAGTTTGGCCATTCTCCTCTGACCTCTGGCATCAACAAGGCATTTGCAGCCACAGAACTGCTGCTTAGTGGATAATTTCTCTATTTTGGACCACTCTTTGTAAACCCTAGAGATGGTTGTGTGTAATAATCCCAGTAGATAATGAAATACTCAGATCAGCCTGTCTGGCACCAAAAACTATGCCACATTCAAAGTCACCTAAACTACCTTTCTTCCCCATTCTGATGCTCGGTTTGAAATGCAGCAAATCGTCTTGACCAAGGCTGCGTCCGAAACCGCTTACTTCCAGTATGCTAAAATCAGTACACGAGCCGAGTAGTATGTCCGAATTCAAAGAATTCGAAAATCAGTATGCAAGAAGTACCCAGATAACCTACTACTTCTGATGGGATTCTGAAGTGTGCATCCCATGCACGCTGCGCTATCCCATGATGCCCTGCAAGAGAATTCATGAATCACAGATAGGTCACGTGATCATGACAAAATGACAGATGTAGTATATCCGAATTCCATTCATACTGCTAACAATCATACTGTATAGAACGTACTTTTCTAACGGCCGAGTAGTACGTTTAAATTCTAGTGCAGTACCTACTGAGTAGTAGGCGGTTTCAGATAAATGCATTAAGTTGCTGCCATGTGATTGGCTGAATAGAAATTTATGTTGATGAGCAGTTGGACAGGTGTACATAATAACCGGTGAGTGTATATAAATGTATGAATGCAGATTTCTTATATATCTATATCTGTCTATATCTATACAGTATCTCTATCTATATATCTATATATCTAGACGACCAATCCACTTTTCAGGAAAAGGTATTCAGGTAACCATTCCCATTTTATTAAGGTGTATCCATATAAATGACCCACCCTGTATATATAGGTAATGTATATTTTATGCATAAATACCTTCTGTTAACCAGATAAATGATGTGTGATTTTTCATCTGTATTTATATATGGCTGTGCATTTGTGAGGAGCTGGAAAAATAAACAAACAAACAAACAAACACATTTTTAGCTATTAAACTCCTTATATATATTTGTCATTCCCAGATCTGACCGGCACAAGTCTTCCTCTGCATGTTGTGGACCAGCCGAGAGAACACGTCTGGCTGTGCGTCTCCTCCCGTCGCTGCTCGATTTGTCCTGCCGTCCACGTCCTCGCCTGTCTCAGATTAGCCTGAGCACTTTCTTCTTCAGTTTAATGTGGTTTCCCCGCTTGTACCTGCACTACTCTAGCCAGTGGATCTTCCTGCAGATTCGACAAATCCCCATCAACAGGTGATCCCACACAAAACACGCACATCCAAACACAGTGTCAAGCTCATCATTATTCCAAACACACAAATACATGCAGAATTATTCCAGGAGAGGGTACGCTGACCTTTACAAATGTCTGCTTACAATAATTCACTGGAAACACGCTCGCACACGCACACACAGATGTACATGCAGGTGATTCATACACTGTTGTCATATGTTGTGTGTGCATTTATATGCATGCATACAAGCACACACTGGCACAATATAACGCTTGTTTAAACTTTACGGCCTCGTGAGGAGAAAGTCAGTTGATTTTACCATGTGGTGGTACAGGCCTACGTTTTCTTATTTGGAAAGAATTTATCTCCCCTTATTGTGTGGACAGCATTTCATCACCACCCCTGTGTGATACCGCGGTTTGGTTCTGTTTTGCATGTGGTGTTAATTTAATTTATCATCCAGGAGTCATTCAGTGAATATGCTTATGCACCAAGCTGTGTTGTTGCCAAACAAACCTAATCATTAAATGCTGGAAAAGGACTGACAGAAGATGAGGGGAATGTAGAGAAGGACAGACGAGGGAGAAACAAGTGGAAAACACAGAGCTGGGGTCATGGGCTCATGACATGTTCCACATGTCTGTCCGTTTGTCCGCTGCGAGCGTTTCTCTACAGGGCTGGTGACCACAGTAGCGGTCAGAGATCAGCTGCAAACTGACAGCACACACACACACACACACACACTCGCACGCCCCGCAGTCATTAGCGTCTCTCTCTCACTCTACCCCACGCACATTTCATTACCCCCAGCATTCTCACAAATACCACCCCCCTCACTCCTACACACACAAATACACTCCAAAATCAGCACACAACCTTGTACTGCCAAATGAGTCCCACCCGTCTATACAACAACATGTGTTCTGTGGATTTTATTGCACCGCAAGCATGTGGAAAAACTCTTCATTACCAACACAGGTCCTGTTGTAAACGCTGAAGTGAATTGTGTTAGGTGGCTGGGTCTGTTGACGTAATTTACAGAAAAAAGCATCTGAAAATGAACTTGTGTTAATTAACTTAGTGTGTGTTTTATGTTTGTCAATGTAATCAAATATGTAGCCGTATCACATATAGTCTAGGAGCAGATCAAATCAAGATGAATCTCGAAAGCATCGGAGTCAAGCTGAATCTTGTGGCAAATTAAACTGATTCTCTAGTCAAGTCAAGTCTCAAACTGAGTTTAGATTGACAAATTGAATTTAAATTGAGAGATTGACTATAAATCTAAAATATGATCTGATACGATCTAAGGGCCAGATTTAATAATAGCTTTTGCCAGGACAAGCCCTCTTTTTGCCAAACTACTGTCAGGATTTACTGAAAACACATGGGAAAACATTAGTAGAGAAAAGCTCTAGCTGCGGTGATTTTTGCAGCTGATCTTATTGTGTTTGTCTTTCTTAAAAGAAATTGAAGAGTTTAATGGAGATTTTATGGAGAGTATTTAATTTAAGTCTCACAGTTTATTTAGGTTTGCAGTAAACATTTTGTCTATATGTTGTTGTTGTTGTTGTTGGTGTTGGTAGATGTAGAAGTATTGATGGTGGTGGTAGTTGTAGTAGCAGTAGTAGTAGTAGTCAGTGCTTAATTTGTAAATTGAGAGGTCCCGGAACAGATCGGGGTAATTGATCCGGCATGTTAGGATGGAGAAGTGGCGAGCACGAAAGTGGCGAGCGGGGGGGTAGGTTTGGTGGTATCGTTGGGTATCGTGGGCAAAAGTGAAGCGGGTTAGGGAGTCGCGAAGAAAGTGAAAGAGTTGAAAGGTTGAGGAGGGGGATCGGTAAAATGAGGTGCTTGATCAGATTTTAGAGGTACCGGATCCAGATCCAGGCTGTTTCTCAATTCCAAGAACGCAGAGAACGGACTTGTGTTCTTGTGGAGACTGGTCTTGCCAGATCACATCGGAAGAACGAACTCGGGAGACCGCGAGGACAGAGAACGCGTTCTGTGAGGAATGAGATGCTGCGTTCTTCCTGATGGTCACATGACCCTCACGCGTCTTTAAACAAAAATCTTTTTAAACATTACAGCATTTATACAGCGATTTATTGTTTTCCCCCTTTTTGCAATATATGTTATGCATTAAGACTTCAGAAATATACGCTGCACATCATAAATAACAGATTTTAATACGGAATTTTAACAAATAAACAACCTTAATGTGTTTATGCCTTTATTAAGATTTTCACGTTAATGTTTACTTTCACTGTCTCATTTAGGGAAACTCCTGAGGTAAATAAGTATATCTCTGAACTTTAATAATAAATCTATATAAAATGCTGCGCTTCCCACCTCCAGTCGCAATGACTTCTGGGACTTCTAGAGCGAGTTCGGTGCTCAAGTCTGCATCGGTGCGTCCTCGATATCAAGAACACATCCGGGAACTTTCACGCGTCCTCCGTTCTTGCGGTCTTGAGTATTGGAACTGAACTTCGTCAGATGATGATGACGTTACACGAGAACACGAGGACGCAAGACCGCTGAAGAACGCATATTGAGAAACAGCCCCAGCATGTTCCAGCACAAATTAAGCCCTGGTAGTAGTATTACAAGTTTGTCATGATCACCAGCAATCTAACAGCCAGAGATCGCTGGTAAAAACACATACACACATTCCATGAACTACAAATCTGCTTGTTTACGGACTACAAATCCAGTCATGCAGCACAGAAGTGGGCGCATTGAATGAAGTGAACAGCGAAAATATTCTCAGGTAACAAATAAATCATACAGCCATTGGCGAAATTCTCCGTCAGTCAAACTATTTAGGAAGTAACTGACTGATCGGCAGCAATGACTGAGACAGCATATGCAGAGCGTCTAAACACTCGACAGCTTTGTTTAGATTTTAGTAACCATAACTTTGACTTTTTATTTAGTTTGTGGTCTTATTTTATCTGTAACACTGGAAGCTATGACATTGCCTTGCTTTTTACTACAAATATGCCGTTTTCATGAGTAAGTACCATTGTAAACAACAGGTCTCCGATAAAAACGGTGACATAAATGAATAATCATCCATAATCCATTTAGTCAGTGGACTAAATGTGTTCGATGGGATGTTTTCAGTGGACTTTTACCTTTCGAAATAAACCCTGATGTACAGCAATGAACGCGTGTGTGTGTTGTCTTTACTATGATATTCACTCCATGTCTAATAAGCATTTTCTGTAAAACTTACATAAAAAATTAGCAAATACATCCTTTACAAGCCTCCTATTGAAAAGCAACTATCTGCAATGGATTCTTGAGGGTTGTAGCTTTAGACTGATGTATAGTTTGTGTAGATTACTTGTGTTCTTTTTGGTGTAATCTTTTCATAAACACTGACGTGGGTAAAATAGCGCCTCAATGCGTCCTCGTCGGGGTGCTGGGTAAAGGGTTACTAAGTAGAGAGATGATGGAAGATTAGGAAAGACGAGCTCATTGCAGGTTTGATTTTCAGTTTAAATTGATTTTTGCTTCTTTAGAACTTTCATTATGGTTGTATAATGAATTAAAATTTGCATCTATGGTTCCATTAAGAACACACTATATCACAGCTTGCTTTATTTAAATGTTGAAGCTTTAATACAGTATGTAGATTTGTCATTCATTCTTATTTGATTATCTTGCATTGTGGACTTCATCAGTTTTCCATCACATCTCTTTGTGGGCAGATTTTGGTTGGGAGCACACACGGTGGATCTGGTCTATCAGGGTTCGCTGTTGTCTACCCTGGAGGAGGTTCTGCTGGTGCTGCTGGGCCCCCTGACCTTGAATGCAGCTACGCTACTGCTGCTCCTGATCAGATGGGGCTGTCAGCTAGTGTTTGGCTCACCGCCCTCCTTCCTGTCAAAGTTTATCATGGCTGCGGCAGTGTGGACAGTGCTGGACCCTCTGGCGGTCTTCGCTGTAGATGCCATCCTGGGGGTAAGTCACTTAAAATAACGTGGACACTTCTGCACTGTAAATAGAAGTTTCACATTATCTTACAAAGTCATTCTACAAGTAAAATTGAATGTAAGCATTTGGACCAGATAGCCAGACTGTAGAGAATATTTGTTATTTTATTTTATTTATTTATTACTTTTGAAGTATTTAGATTTGAAATATTTGTATATATAGAATAAAGATAAAGATTTACATAACAATTAAAAGCAAAAAAAAAATGTGTATTTTTACGTGTCCCTTCTTATGTTATAATGTAATGTTATATATATATAATTAAAAATAAATGTAATATACAAATAGACACACAGGCAGACAATTAGATAAATTAACAAACATAAATAGTCTGTAATGTTTTAAATCATGTCCATTTAAAATCCCAGATAACAGACTAGTTCCAGCAGTAGCAGAATGTATTTGGTTGCATTTTATTATTATTGAATTTTTAAGTTTTGTTGAATTTATTGATTATTATCCGTCCCCCAGCATCATTGGTATCTACTAAGACTTTTATGCAAACAGATTGAACAGAAATCCTCAAACAGATTGAAAAGAAATCCCTTAAAACTGTGGTGAATGTGCAATAGGAGAGTGGAGTGCACCTCTGAGCACTGAGGGCTCTAAAGAATATTGACTGCATCTCTTGCATTTACAAGCATTTGTGGTTAAAGTTTTTTTTTTCTTAGTTTGTTGTAAAATGCGTTTCTTTTTCTTCTTCTTCTTCTTCTTTTGGCTCAGCGGTTGTTCTACAGTGCAGATGAACCATTAGCAGATGCTGCCAAGCTCTACTGGCATTTCTTTCGGACGGAGCAGTCGGGCACAGCGGGCATCATCATAACACTATTCCTCTACGGCGTCCATTGTATCCTGTCCTTCACCTTTCTTTATGTATACTTCCTCAGGTACAACATCTTAATAACAATCAATCAAACACAAAATCAAAGTTTTCCTTGAGTTGTTCCAGTGGGAAAAAAAATGCCTTACTTCATTTCCAAAATACCCTCATGGCACTACAAATAGTTTTGTTTTTACACATTTTACACAAGCTAAATTGTCTGAAGTGTACAGTATGTGTGTGAATGAGAGTGTATGGTGTGTTTCCCAGTGACGGCTTGCTGCTGGAAGTAAAACTTATGCTGGATAAGTTGGTGGTTCATTCTACTGTGGCGACCCGTGATTAATTAAGGGAGTAAGCGGAAAAGAAAATGAATGAATGAATGAAGGTCATATTTTGGTTTTTGGGGGTCTCCAACAACAGGCTGGTATGTATGCAAGGTCAAAAAACACTTTAATTCTTATAATTTGCATTTGTTTTTACCTAATTATCCCAACGACTGCAATTCATTTGTTCTCAAAACTCTCCTTTCCATGAGTCTAATCTGCTGTGATTGGTCCAATGACCCAGTCTGTTGTGGTTGGTCGACTGGGTTCAGTGCGAGACAGAGAGAAGCGCCCATCACGGCTTTGTAGTAGCAGAGAGTGTGTAGGAAAGCCCAATGTAGGGATGCTATACAGTAAAACACCAGCATATTACTCTACTCTTAACGCTTACCCCAAGTAATAACAACAACACACATTCAGTATAAATCCACATAGTGACAAAAGTTGATCTATTTTGAAAATTGACCGTGCTGCGCATGTGTAGGAACAGCTGACGGTGGCCATAGTAAAGACAAACGGCAGAGGATCGCAAATTCAGAAACGCATATAAATTGGTGAAGGATGAAGCACACGTCACGTTTTCAACATGGTTTTGGACGCAATATGTGAACAGCTCTGTAAAGATTTAACCTGAGGGATAAATTACAAGCACTGATCTATAAAAGAGAACTTACAGCACACAATTAAACACATATTTTGCAAACTACACAAAACGAGGCAACAGTTTTTAATTACAGTTACATGTCATGATCTGGAGGAAGAAGAAACTGGTCCATATGAACTGTAAAAGTTACTGAAAAAGTTCCATAGTCTCTGCTGCTCCATTAATAGCATACTGTCGGCGAATCCCGCGTTGCAGCATAGGTTATTGTATCAATCATCAGAAAAATGACAAGAACAAACACAGCACTAGGTTGGCCTTACCAACAGTATCTCACGGCAATTTGTGATTGGTCGACGGGGTTCAGTGCGAGACAGAGAGAAGTGCCCATCAAGGCTTTGTAGTAGCAGAGAGTGTTACTCTACTCTTAACGCTTACCCCAAGTAAAAACAACGACACACATTCAGTATTAATCCACATAGTGACAAAAGTTGATCTATTTTGAAAATTGACCGTGCTGCGCGTGTGAAGAAACAGCTGACGGTGGCCATAGCAAAGACAAACGGCAGAGGATCGCGAATTCAGAAACGCATATAAATTGGTGAAGGATGAAGCACACGTCATGTTTTCAACATGGTTTTGGACGCAATATGTGAACAGCTCTGTAAAGATTTAACCTGAGAGATAAATTACAAGCACTGATCTATAAACGATAACTTACAACACATAATTAAACACATATTTTGCAAACTACACAAAACGAGGCAACAGTTTTAGATACAGTTACATGTTATGATCTGGAGGAAGAAGAAGCTAGTCCATATGAACTGTAACAGTTACTGAAAAAGTCCCATAGTCACTGCTGCTCCATTAATAGCACACTGCCAGCGAATCCCGCGTTGCAGCATAGGTTATTGTATCAATCATCAGAAAAATGACAAGAACAAACACAGCACTAGGTTGGCTTTACCAACGCTATCTCACGGCAATTTGTGATTGGTCGACTGGGTTCAGTGCGGGACCGAGAGAAGTGCCCATCACGGCTTTGCAGTAGCAGAGAGTGTTACTCTACTCTTAACGCTTACCCCAAGTAATAACAACGATACACATTCAGTAATAATCCACATAGTGACAAAAGTTGATCTATTTTGAAAATTGACCGTGCTTAGCATAGGTTATTGTTGGCTTTACCAACGCTATCTCACGGCAATTCGTAACTTTTTATTTAGTGGCTAATTCGTATGAATTTGTACGATCCAATTCGTACAATTTAGTACGATTTGCTCATCACCCAATGACGGTTGGGTTTTGGGCTGGGGTTGGGTGCCATGCCTCCTTTTTTAAATCGTACATTTTCGTACGACTGAACTCTAAACTGACTAAACTGGCAAAACGTAAAATGCTTATGTTTTCTTGTGAGATCAGGCTGGCTTTACTGTGGCTTTACTGACTTTAAGTGTAACAGTTTATTCCCTGCAGCCAAATCTCCATCTTTCAATGATCATCATCTTCGCGACATGATCAGTCCCCTGATTAACTTCGCGCCGCTAGTATCTGTAGGGAAAGGAGTGTTCACATTTTACTGGACATGGTAGTACATATTTGGTGATGTGTCGGCGTCGATGCATTCAGGCAAAAGATCCGAACCCAACACAATTAATTTATTCAACTCTGAGTCGACTATTTTGTTAAAGAATCAATAGTTTTAAACACGATGCACTTGCAGATTTAAACCTCAGCTGGATGTTTTCATTCACTTCGTACTGTGTTACACACTGCATGGAAGCTCATTTTCAAAAACCCATAATAGGGGCTCTTTAAAAGCATTTCATAAAATTCTTCAGTAAAGAAATCTACGATTTAAGTTAAACCAACTACAATTGCTGTGTACACACAACTAAATCTAAACCTGACTACAGGATTATGGACATTGTAGTTCTGGAAATAAACATTGATGAATCACTTGCCGGGCTGGGATCCTAGATGAGCCCGAAATGGTGTTAAATGAGACAGAACGCACACATTTATGATGCAAAGTAAGTGGTTTAATGATAATAACATTTAAGAATGACAAATATGCTTGATTATATGTGCACAATAAGTTGTCGCGAAGGTATCCTCTTCTCTAAAGAGGCCTTATTCACCTCATTCATTTTATAAGAGGAACTCATCTGACCTTGACTAGGCATTTTTCATTTTCCATTTTTAATTGTACAAGAGGGAGCGAGAAATCACAAGGCTGCTAGCAGGGCAGCCAAGCAAGTGAGGAGAGGATATATTACATTACATGGCATTGCATTAAATCATTTGGCAGACATTTCTATCCTAAGCGCTTTACAAATGAGAACAATAGAAGTAATCAGCAAATAAATAAATAAAAAGCGCTGAAACAGAAGACATTGTCTTGAATGTGGAAAAGATGGATGGAAGAAGGATGGCATTGTGTTTTGGCTCATGCAGTGTTCTGCATCCAATCAAAAGAACAATTTCTATCCCTGGAACTAAATTTTGCACTAAGAATAAGAAACAAAATGCAGTATTCTGTTTTGAGTTTATGTGTGACCTTCCTGGTGGAAGTGTCAAAAGTGTCACAACACTGCAGTCCACACAATTCAGAATCTGAGATTATGGCTGGGTATTTTTGGACAGGGAACCCCTGAGGGACATCCAGCCAATGAAGTCCTGTCCACCAGCACATAAGCATCATAAACAGGCCCAATCAAGATCTTTCTGCTCATTACTGTCATCTGACAGCCAAGTGTTGATGTAATGCAATATGATTTAATACTCTCATGAAATTAAGGAATGAATAATTAGAGAAATGACATGAAGATAAGATCAAATCACCTTCACAGGGTTAATGTGCAGGCATAATGAACATTGGGATCTCTGATTATATTGCCAGGCAGCGAGTTATGATGCGTTTTAGATGTCCTGTAATGATAGCACGCAATAACATGAGTGAAATTCAGATTTTTTTGCTAATGGGCAATAGCATAATAAACAAAATTTATATAGATTTCTATAAATAAACATCAATTTCTGTTTAAAGGAAAGAAGATTTTTTTTCAACACATTAATAAACATAATAGTTTTAATGACTAATTTCTAATAACTGATTTTTTTTATCTTTGCCATGATGACAGTATCTTTGCCATGATGACACCTGGGTTTCCTCCAGGTGCTCCGGTTTCCCCCACAGTCCAAACACATGCGCTAAAGGTGAATTGGGTTAGCTAAATTGGCCGTAGTGTATGTGTGTAAATGAGTGCGTATGGATGTTTCCCAGTGATGGGTTGCTGCTGGAAAAACGTATGCTGGATAAGTTGGCGGTTCATTCTGCTGTGGCGACCCCAGATGAAAAAAGAAACTAAGCCAAAAAGAAACTGAATTAATGAATGTATGATGACAGTACATAATATTTAACCAGATAATTTTCAAGATACTGTACAAGTATTCAGCTTAAAGTGCAATTTAAACTGTGTTAATTAACTACGCAAGTTAGGGTAACACTATAATTGTATAATGATGGTTTGTTCTGTAGACAATATTAAAAAAAATTGCTTAAGGGGGCTAATAATATTGACCTTTTTATTAATTATAAAGTGCTTATATTGTAGCCAAAATAGAACAAATAAGGAGAAATATTAGCAGAAATATTCCAGTGATTTTAAAGATGAATTTTCAGCTTCATTACTTCAGTCTTCAGTCACATGATTCTTTAGAAATGACTCTAATATTAATTATTATTATTATTATTATTATTATTATTATTATTATTATTATTATTATTATTATTATTATTAGAAGTATTATTATTATTATTAAGCAATAATGTCTGGAGTAATAATTTCAGTTAAAACGACACAATGAGAAAGCAGTTATTTAAAAATGAATAAAATAAAATATATTTTTTATAAATATTTAACATTACATTTTTACATTTATTAAATGCTGCCTTGATTAACAGAATAATTTTCTTTAAGCAAAAAAAAATTGGAAAAAAGCTGACTTTAAACTTTTGACCGGTTATGTTCATATTTATAGTATTTACATACACACATACAGTATATAGATATATAGATCATACTGTATTGACTGTTCACTTGGATGGATCGCTTTTAATCTTTCAGAATGTAGGTCTATAAAGTCACACACTGTAGCTTTAATGACTTACAATAAAACAAAGGGCCCAAAAACTATTGCAGCCTAATTTTTTTTAACTATTCTGTGTAGAACGGTCAAAGAGAAAGTGCTTTCACCTTACTTCTGAATGGCTGGGTTTATGGTCCACACTGGATGGGACAACATTTAGTGTCAGCCATATAGAAGGGTAATGTCTCATGCCTGTGTAAGACTCTGGCGGGGTTGGCGCGTATAACATGGGTTAATGCGGAAGAGTTGCTGTGCTGTGTGAATGTAGGCCAGCAGTCTGATTGTAGGCTTGCACATTTTTATGGGTTATCTGCTTCTATTCACTGTGTGGAGAGAAGCACTGACACAGTGCCTGACCTATTTCTAAAATAAGGCCTCAGGCTATACGTATAGGTAGAATGAACTGTTATCTGTTTTTAATTACATTTTAGCAAGCCACGATTCACACATGAAAAGGCATGCTTTGCATTTTATCATTCTGTTGGTCTGAAAATATATAAACAAATCAGACATTTGATGTGGGACTATTGTGAACATTTTATTCGGAAAGAGCTTTGTTGTGGGTTGTTGCAAAGCGCAAGTTCTGTGGAAATCACAATATACTGGTAGTCATTCTCATCTACACACCCCATTGGCCTATCTGTACTCTGCTTCTGTTTTGCATATTGTTCTATACGCCATTGGAATATGATTTAAGACAGACTTCATAATATAAAAGACACAGGAAACTTTGAGCAGTTCGAAGTATCCAGATAACCCAAGCATCCAGATTTTGGAAGGGTGACCCAGAACAGCAGATGCAATTTTGTGGGACAGTGCAGGACATGTGGGAGAGAGATGCATCTGCTATTTTTAAACTATTCAAATTTTGATTTACATAACATGCTTTAAATCGCCAGTAATGGTGTTACTGGTAACTGGTGCAAAACTTTCTGAGGTTTGAGTTAGACCATGTAATTTATCCTATGGAAATGATTCAGTCTACTAAACATAACGAACCAAATAGACTCATCGGCCACTTTATTAGGTACACCTTACCAGTACCAGCTTGGATCCCCTTTTGCCTTTAGAACATTGACATGGAAGCATCACGCAGTTGCTGCAGATTTGTCAGCTGCACATCAATGTTGTGAATCTGCCGTTCCACCACATCCCAAAGGTGCTATATAGGATTGAGGTCTGGAGACTGTAGAGGCCGTTTGAGAACCGTGTCTCATTGTCATGTTCAAAAAAACAGTCTGAGATGATTCTTGCTTTATGGCAAGATGGGTATACAGTGGTCATAAAGGGATAGACATGGTCAGCAGCAATACTCAGGTAGGCTGTGGTGTTGACACAATGCTCAATTGGTACTAATGGGCCCAAAGTGTGCCAAGAAAATATCCCTCACACCATTACACCATCACCACCAGCCTGTACTGTTGATACAAGGCAGGATGGATCCATGCTTTTTTATATTGTTGACACCAAATTGTGACCCTACCATTTGAATGTCGCAGCAGAAATCGAGACTCATCAGACCAGGCAACATTTTTCCAATCTTCTATTGTCCAATTTTGGTGAGCCTGTTCAAATTGCAGCCTCAGTTTCCTGTTCTTAGCTGACAGGAGTGATACCTGGTGTGGTCTTCTGCTGCTGTAGCCAATCCGGCTCAAGGTTTGACATGTTGTACTTGCAGAGATGCTCTTCTGCATATCTCGGTTGTAACGAATGGTTATTTGAGTTACTATTGCCTTTCTATCAGCTCAAATTAGTCTGGCCATTCACCTCTGACCACTGGCATCAACAAGGCATTTGTGCCCACAGAACTGCAGCTCACTGGAGCTTTCTCTTTATCTCACTCATTCTCTGTAAACCCTAGAGATGGTTGTGCGTGAAAATTCTGTGATAGTTATTTAAAGTCACCATGAAACAAGCTGAGATTGCATCGCTCAGAGACACAATGAACTCAGTGGAGCTAGTGACATCCCTATACTATTTACTATAACCTTCTATGTGAAGCTGCTTTGGCACAATCTACAGTGTAAAAGCACTATACAAAAAAAAGATGAATTAAATTGAATTGAACTATGAGGGTAGGGTTAGGGGTGAGGTTTGATGAGCACATTGAAAAGCATTGGATGGAGCTCAGATTGCATCTGCAATGAATCTGCAGCCAGACCCCTTTTGTGTTTTCACTTGAAGAAGCAGCCACTTTTGTCAGCAGCTATTTCAGCTCGCATTCTTCAGCAATTTATTAACTGAGGTTGCGGCGAAATGTTATAAAGAAGCATTTTTTTTTCTAACACCTATATTTGTAATGTAAGTAACACAATTACTTTGACTTTAGAAACTGTAATCAAATTACACTGATGATTCCTTACATTACTGTGTTCCCCAAAAACGTAATTAGAATACAGTAACGCGTTGCTGTGGAAGGCGTTACACCCAACTCTGCCCATGAGACAAGATGAGACACAAGACTAGGTTAATGAAAACAAGACGAGATTTTTTGAAAAATAGTGTTATTAAACTGAAATAAATAAATAAATAATACAATTGAGAGTTCGTTTAAAAAATAAATAATATTGTGCTTAGCATTATGTTCCTCACCTAGTTCAAGTATGCTGCTCTAAACTGTTTCTGTTAATTTATTTGGCTATGCTGACCCTGTCTTTAGCCGCTGACGCAAGAAGTTCTTACTTCTAGCCCAGTGATGTTTGGTTATTCACACCTGGCAACAATGCTGTCGGCTCCGCTGGCGAGAGCCTCAAAATTTTGTTACATTGATCTCATATTTAAAAGGGCCATGGTGGCATATCAGCAAATCATTTACTTTCCCACATAAAAACATGTTTGCTAGCATGAAAATGTTGCACACTTTTTATCAAATTCATTTAACTATGGAAGGTCAAGTTGTTGCATGTTGTGTGGCTTAGCTCAACTTATCCAATATGTGTCTATATGTCTGACATATTCTCAAGCAGCAATACTGTTTTGTACTGTCATTATAGTTGCCATGAGATTCCTAATTTTAAATATAAATATAGCATTAATGCACATCAACAAGGCAATAACTTTTTAATGAATGTCCCTATAAGAAAACATCGTAAATAATTGGAAATCCGGTGACCGCAATAATCAAACCCTTAGAAACAACTGTAATCGGAACCAAAGTTCGCAGGACTGTGTTCTCTGGAATCCTTTCAACCGGTGGACATTCCGATTGCTTGCTGCTAAACCACGTCATAGCCATTTGTCACCATTTGTCATCACAAGCTCCTATTGAAAATGAATAACTCATGTCTACTTAGACGCTCTTGCCACTTTCAGTGTGAGCGCACAGTAAGAACTGATTTGGAACTAGGCTCTGGCCTTGAACAAGCACTAGAACTGTCTTGGTAATAACCATGATATTCTCACGAGACAAGTCAAACCTCATGAGACCTTGTGCCACAAGATCTCATCACACCTCTAATATATATAAAAGACTATGTGTGCTTTGAAAATTCTGTTCATGTTGATCATACATGAATCCGTTGTCTTCATATATTTGTACATGTTTAGATAGCGTGTGTGCCATGGCATTTGCAATCACACCCATTCCCCTGATAGAATGATGACAACGCTCTACAGCTCTTCATCCTTTATACTTTGCATGGTAGATCTTTCAATTTCTGGCTCGCTCATTACCCTGTGAGTGAAAAGAATCTCTTTTCCACAGCAGAGGGTCAAGGCGTTTTGAACAGAAGCCAAGCTGTGTTTTCACGGCTGTTGGTTGATTTATTCACTCAGTATGAGAGATGTCTGAGCAGCTTTCACCTCAAGACTCAATATCAATAAGCACTCTGTAGTGGTCTTATGACTCAAGGCTTTCTCACCAGACAGAGATTCAAACACCTTTATATGCTCACCTTCTTTGAAGAACATTAGAATCAAGGTAGGAACTGAAATGGCAACCTTCCCACAAAAACATGAACAGACCAGCCTCCTACACTACTTTTAGATTTTAGAAACCAGTATTCTCCCCAAGACACTCACGGCACCTTCTCTGTGATGAGTGAGTGAGAAGACGCTATCTGATATACTTCAGAGGTTTTAGACCCACGAGAGGTGCAAGACTTTTACTTAAGCTGAATGTAGGGGAGAAGAAAATACTGGAATTAGTTAACGGAGGTGTCAAACCTTTTCAGTTATGTGAGCGTAGACTAGAGTCGCTTCTGTTCTGCCAGTTGACATTGACAGGTCGGGCCTGCTTTTCTGCCGAGCCGAAGCTCATCACAATTTCACTGTGTTGGAAAGGTCAGGTGAGCTGTTCGTCAGACGTTAACAGCCTTGACAACAAAATGACCAGGATGTGACAAGGTGGCATAAAACCTGTTCGAGTTCTCAACTTCTCTCCTGCAAGTTTGGAACAAGCCAATAAACAGCTTTTTTGATCATGTCATCAGTTTAATGTCCTTGTTTCATTTCTACACCTTAACAGCATGTTCCAATATTTTTGCAAGAGTGAAAAATATGTGAATAATTTAGATTCTATTTACTTATGGGCTTTTATATGACATTTTCAATAAAATAAATAAACATTGATAGATATTGATAGATCATATAGATAGATAGATAGATAGATAGATAGATAGATAGATAGATAGATAGATAGATGGATGGATGGATGGACGGACGGACGGACGGACGGACGGACGGATATTGATAGATCATATAGATAGATAGATAGATAGATAGATAGATAGATAGATAGATAGATAGATAGATAGATAGATAGATAGATAGATAGATAGATAGATGGATGGATGGATGGATGGATGGATGGATGGATGGACGGACGGACGGACGGACGGACGGACGGACGGACGGACGGACGGACGGACGGAAGGACGGACGGACGGACGGACAGACAGACAGACAGACAGACAGGCAGGCAGGCAGGCAGGCAGGCAGGCATTCAGGCTGGTTGGTTGGTTGTTTGGTAGGTAGGTACTGTAGGTTGGTAGGTACCGATAGATAGATAGATAGATAGATAGATAGATAGATAGATAGATAGATAGAT
>CAIGQQ010015131.1:8042706-8062706 GCA_903798035.1 Danio albolineatus | reverse complement strand
CCATTTATGTTTTAGATTCAGAACGCACGGGTACAGCTGTGACAATATTAGTAAAGTAGGTGCTACTAATTGGATGCAGTTGTTTAGATTGTAATTAAGAAAACAGCATCGTTTAGCAAGCCACTCTCAGAATCTTATTCCAACTAGCGTGGTCTCCATCCCAGAACTGCAGTCATAGCCTCCTCTCTCATATTGGCCCTAATTTGCCATTATTGAACTGATAAAATGCTAACACATTAAACACATTTGCCAGCGTGATGAAAATTTAGGGTTATTGCATTCCACAATTTTTACATTATTCAGGCTGACGATTTTTCATTTAAATAAGACGGGGCCAGGCCATTATTTCATAATTATTGTGGCAATTTCTCTATGCAAAAAAGGGTCACTTTCCCAACTCAGCAAAGACATATCCCTATTAAACTAATTTGCCTACATGCAAATTTTTGTCATTTTTCCCTCATTAAGAATTTATCAACACGCCAGACAAAAAAATATACGTTGGAGGGGAGGGAGCAGCCAGACAGAGCTGAAACTAATATTTTGCAACTCTAATGATTTTTTGCATCCTTAATTAGATAGAATATGCTTGATATGATTAGGTCAGGATGTAGTAGTTTTCATTAAAAATAGATTTCAGAAACTGTATTCCAAATGTTCCCTCACAATTAAATAATGAATCCGGCACATTCCTTATTATGGACCCAATTAATATGGCAGAAAGAGGCGTGATTTTAATAACAAGAGGCCACGAGGCCTTCATTAGCAGAGAATGGGGGTGGAGAGAGTGTGGAAAACATTTACAGGTACAGATAGAGCCACGGGATGCGTTGGAACTTCACAAAGTTTTAGCAGCTTGTACGACTGCCTATGGCTATAGTACATGTGCAGATCATTACAAAAGGGAATATTGTAGTGTTGCAATGATTGACACGATTTCTCATGACCTTTTTAATTTACTCTTACATAAATTAAACATCGTCATACATGTAAATATAAAATCATTGTCTAGTCCCCAAGGTTATTACAGGGAGTGCAGAATTATTAGGCAAATGAGTATTTTGACCACATCATCCTCTTTATGCATGTTGTCTTACTCCAAGCTGTATAGGCTTGAAAGCCTACTACCAGTTAAGCATATTAGGTGATGTGCATCTCTGTAATGAGAAGGGGTGTGGTGTAATGACATCAACACCCTATATCAGGTGTGCATAATTATTAGGAAACTTCCTTTCCTTTGGCAAAACGGGTCAAAAGAAGGACTTGACAGGCTCTGAAAAGTCAAAAGTAGTGAGATATCTTGCAGAGGGATGCAGCACTCTTAAAATTGTCAAGCTTCTGAAGCGTGATCATCGAACAACCAAGCGTTTCATTCAAAATAGTCAACAGGGTCGCAAGAAGCGTGTGGAAAAACCGAGGCGCAAAATAACTGCCCAATGAACTGAGAAAAGTCAAGCGTGCAGCTGCCAAGAGCCACTTGCCACCAGTTTTGCCATATTTCAGAGCTGCAACATCACCGGAGTGCCCAAAAGCACAAGGTGTGCAATACTCAGAGACATGGCCAAGGTAAGAAAGGCTGAAAAACGACCACCACTGAACAAGATACACAAGCTGAAACGTCAAGACTGGGCCAAGAAATATCTCAAGACTGATTTTTCTAAGGTTTTTTGGACTGATGAAATGAGAGTGAGTCTTGATGGGCCAGATCGATGGGCCTGTGGCTGGATCGGTAAAGGGCAGAGAGCTCCAGTCCGACTCAGACGCCAGCAAGGTGGAGGTGGAGTACTGGTTTGCACTGGCCTTTTTCGGGTTCCTTTTGAACTCCCAGTCTTACTGCCAGTTTCTGGAAGACACCTTCTTCAAGCAGTGGTACAGGAAGAAGTCTGCATCCTTCAAGAAAAACATGATTTTCATGCAGGACAATGCTCCATCATAGCGTCCAAGTACTCCACAGCTTGGATGGCAAGAAAGGGTCTAAAAGAAGAAAAACTAATGACATGGCCTCCTTTTTCACCTGATTTGAACCCTATAGAGAACCTTTGGTCCATCATCAAATATGAGATTTACAAGGAGGGAAAACAGTACACTTCTCTAAACAGTGTCTGGGAGGCTGTGGTTGCTGCTGCACACAATGTCGATGGTGAACAGATCAAAACACTGACAGAATCCATGGATGGCAGGCTTTTGAGTGTCCTTGCAAAGAAAGGTGTCTATATTGGTCACTGATTTGTTTTTGTTTTGTTTTTGAATGTCAGAAATGTATATTTGTGAATGTTGAGATGTTATATTGGTTTCACTGGTGAAAATAAATAATTGAAATGGGTATATATTTGTTTTTTGTTAAGTTGCCTAATAATTATGCACAGTGATAGTCACCTGCACACACAGATATCCTCCTAAAATAGCTACAACTAAAAACAAACTAAAAACTACTTCCAAAAATATTCAGCTTTGATATGAATGAGTTTTTTGGGTTCATTGAGAACATGGTCGTAGTTCAATAATAAAATTAATCCTCAAAAATACAACTTGCCTAATAATTCTGCACTCCCTGTAAATCCATTTTCAAATAGTTACTAGCTAAATAAAACACATTACTCTTTACAGAATAAACAAACTGTCATAATAATAGTACAGTCATGGATAATTCGTCAGATGCTTCTTCTGAGCAACTTTATACAGTAATAAAACGATCCACTGTAAATAACTCGCCTGGATTTTTAATGATCAAGTTCTACACGTTTTATTGGGTGACATTTTTTTCTAGAAACTTCATATTATTATAGCTTATTTTTTTCTAGGCCATTTGATCAACATCATCATGCTAGCATTCAGTGACCATTGAGTAAAAATAAGCACTGCTTTGCTGCAATATACGATTCTCATGACTTGTTTGTGTTAAACTACGCATTTTTTTCTGATCATAACCACATATACTTTGTATTTTAACTGCGCTCCCGTAGTGTGTGTGTCTATCGAAGGGGCCTAAAGTCAAAGCGTGCGGATAATGAGCTCATTAATTATGTATAGGCACTGCTGCAGATGGACCTCATTAATTGCGTGCCGTCACCTTCTTGATTACTGTACCTGGAAGGGAGGTGCTAATGTCTGCCGTGCTTAAGCAGGTAACGCAAACTGTTTTGTCACCGGCTGTGTGACAGTGACAGAGGAGTCCGGCGTCGCTGTAATCTTCACCGTAATTCACCAGAACGTTGCGCTAATGGCTGCTGATAGCCCTGGAGATGTTTTTGCTACTGAATCGCATCGAGATTTGCGCTCTGTCATGCTATTTGTCTCCACATGTCTCAGTAATGTCTTTCCATGGGCTGAATTTAGGGAACACCCAAGGTGCTTTGCAAAACAACTGACAGGGGGCCCAACCTGTCACAGGAAGGGGAGCACACGCATTGAAGATTTAATGATGAGCAGACTGTCGCTCTCTTATTGTGCACCACTCATCTCTCCAGTCTCTCCTTTTGTGATTATTAAGATAGAGTTATATGGGACCTTTTCATACTGGTGTTTTGTGACAAACATGACACTATTTTGCTTTTATTTCACACATAGTGTTTTGTAATACAATTTAATAAGGAATTGGGTGATGTCCAGAGCATAATGTCAGGGGAATAAATAAATAAATAAATAAAACAAGCAAACTAATTATAGAATGAGTGTCTCAGTTTGGTGTATTAAGTATACAATGTGTTTATTGTGCTACTTAATAGGGTTTTTAACAGTTTTAGTGGAATAGTTATATTTAATGGTGGGTTAAAGGGATAGTTCACCCAAAAGTGTTAATTCTGTCATCATTTACTTAACGTTTACTTGTCCAAAACATATGTGAGTTTCTTCCATCTGTTGAGTTTCTTTCTTCATAAAATATATTTTGAATAAGGCTTGTAGCTGGTACCCATTTACTTTCAGAGTTTATTTTTTACTATGAATTTTCATGTGTTCCAGCAACCAGCATTCTTCAAAATATCTTATTTTGTGTTCAGCAGAAGAAAGAAACTCAATTGTTTGAAATAACATAAGGCAATTTTGGTGTACTTTTCATTTTTGGGTGAGCTAACCCTTTAAGGTGTAGGTGTAGGTTAAAGAGTTTTTATGACATTAAGTTATTTTTAAATATAAGTACAAATTTTATTTTAAGTTAAAGGGCACTTATTTTACCCCTTTTTCAAGATTTAAGATGAGTCTTTTGTGTCTCCAGAATGTGTCGGTAAAGTTTCAGCTAAAAACACCCATCAGATTATTTATTATACCTTTCAGAATATTGGAATTTTCTGTTCTGAAGACAATGTAGATGTTTTTGTTGCCTGTGCCTTTAATGCTAGTTCGCCCTGCCCACCGTTTCCGTTTCCCACGTCAGATAAACAGCACCGTGACAGATATAAAGGAAGCAGATCTCATTTAACACTTGTGAGAAATGCTACAGTAAGAACTTTCCCGTTGTGGAGTTAATTCAAGCATTTCCGCAATGATGAGTCGCACACAATGACTTTACAAAGTCCACGCACAGACACACACACAGCTTACACACACAGCACACACATTTAACTTTGCACTGTTTTTCCAAGGCAAATGTGACAGGATACACGTTAAAATACACTGCTAATGTATGTTAATGCACAAAACGAACCTGATTTAATGTCCACAAACAGGGATTGAAGCGTCTTCTTTTATAATTGTACTGAAATGCAGCTGTGGAAGGGACGACATATCTGCATGGAGGTTGCATGTTCTCCCTGTGTTTGTGTGGATTTCCTCCTGGTGCTCCGGTCCAAAGTCCAAAGACATGTGGTATAGGTGAACTGGGTAAGCTAAAATTGGCCGTAGTGTATGTGTGTAAATGAGTGTGTATGGATGTTTCCCAGTGATGGGTTGCAGTTGGAAGGGCATCTGCTCCGTAAAACATTCTGTAAAAGTTGGCAGTTCATTCCGCTGTGGCGACCCCAGATTAATAAAGGGACTAAGCCGAAAGGAAATAAATGAAATGAATGAAAATGAAATGCACCTGTGCAGATGAATTAAATCAATTTTACCGTCTTTATTACAAACATGCACTGTTTTAAAACCGTTTTAAACTTGTAAGACTCATTCTTGACATTTGATGATGATTGATGATCACAGCAAGCTGAACAGATCTTTTAATCCCGGTTGATATGCGCACCCCTGTCTTGTTGATATGAATATACGTGTTACTACGGAGACATGTAATATGCGGCTGTCAATCATATCTGTGGGCGGGGAAACGACACTCCTACAGTACATCATGTTGTGTTAGGCCTCAGAATGGGAGGGATTTGGATCCTAATTTAACGTCAGAAAATTAAAAAAAAGAGACTTATTGAGTTTAAATCACACTAATATGACTGTGGACACACTATACCTACACACAGTTCTGTCCAAACAGTTTCCAAAAGATGATTTTTATCATACTGTAGGTGCCCTTATGTATGTTAAAGAAAGTAATTATAGATATACCATGAAAATGACTAATTACTAAATTCCTTTTTTTCATTTTTACTTTAAGTTATTTAAAAAAAAACAACACATGTATGAAGTGTTCATTTAAAGTAAATACATAGAGTGGGTTCAGCTATGTTCAACACTGAAGACTGGAGTAAATAAGTCAATCAGAGCAATCTGCCGTACACACTCTCGGAAATAAAGGTGCGAGAGCTGTCACTGATGTTGTACCTTTTCAAAAGGTACACATTTGTACTTAACGGGTCCATATTAATACCTCAAGGGAACATATTAGTTCCAAAAAAAATACAACAAAATGTATCTCTTACAATTTTTAGGTACAAATATATGCTTTTGAAGTACAAATATGGACCCTTTAAGTACAAATGTGTATCTTTTGACAAGGCACTACCCCAATGACAGCTCTTGTACCTTTATTTCCGAGAGTGCAGTCAAGAAAAAAAAGCATTATTTTAGTGCTTCAATGTTAGTTAAAATTATGTGGTGCATCCCATTGATAGCAAGTTTTGATATGTTCGAAAACAATTAATATGTTCAAAAACAAAAATTTATTTCAATATTCGAAAACAAAAATAGTTTGATTTCAATATTAATCTAAGTCCTATATAGTTTAAGACATATTTGCACACGTATCAGCTTTAGTACGGTAATATTTTACCAAAGCTCACCTGCTGACTAGTGGCCCATGACCGGCAAGCTCCGGAGATAGCGTCAGGCAATAATGGGTCTGAAAAAGCCCTGGAAAAACACCCAAAACAGGAACATAAACACAGAAATGAAGGGGAAGGCTGCTCAGAAGCTGCCCTGATATGGGAAGGGTCACAGGAAGGCACCTGCAGCCCTCCACCCCTCCCCCTTCCACTCCGCCAGCCTGTTTGCTTGCATTAGTTCTGAAAGCCGCTTCTTCAATTACAGGAGGGTATTAGTGGACAGTGCACAGAGGCTGCAAGGCCCCAGGCTACAGCAGCACAGAGCCACACAACAGAGCTCAATACGACATGACTGCAGAGGAGACACGTCTGCCATGCAGAAAAGGTCAACGACTTTTGGTGGGCAGCAATGTGTGAAAGTGTTGCAGTCGCACAATTGTTAGGGAAAAAAAAGAGAGGAGTGGATTTTAGAAGCGCACAGAAGCCCTTCTAGACTTATTTATTATAAAACTCCTATCTCATTCAGCTGTTTTTTCCGGTTGCTTTCTAATGGTCACAAATAAGTCAGAGTTCGGTGATGGATGAGTAATCAGTAAAAACATTACCTTACAAAGTGAGCAAGAGTTACTTCAGTCACACGCTCTGAAAACATGGCAGCACTGTGATTGTTTTTATGCGGAGCTTGTTTTCCACATACCAGGCTCGACGTTGGTTTTATCAGAGATGGACTTTTCTTTTAATTTTATCTGAACATATTGCACGTGGTCAGCTGTCAAAACAATTGCAGCTGGGAGCTTGAAATTGAGTCCACATGTTTAAACTCATATAGATCCTGTAATCTCTTGCTCTCTGTCTCCCTCCCTCTCTCTCTCTCTCTTTCTCTCTCGTTTGCTCGTAATGTAAAACAGAGGGAACAAATCGTATGGTCAGTAAGTCAGTGAACATTATTTAAAGATGCAACACAACAGGGATTTGTGAGAATATCAGCTTTTTAATATCATTTTTTCTCCCCCCTCGCGAGCAAACGAAATGAAATTGTTTTCAGGCAACAACTTCAACTGATTGTATTCCCCATCAGAGTCAGAGAACGGAGACAGTGTGTTGCTAAAACAAAACAGGAAGGGGGAAAATAAATTATACTTCAGCAGTCTCAAATATTGGATCGATATTTTGGCATGGTTTTCCCAACAATATATTCTGTTTGATTAAAGCTGTGTATAAATTAGCAGAGGTGGAAGATGTACACAAACAAGAGAAAGTACAGAGTTAAAGTATGCATATATCCTAATCAAAGATTGTTCCAGTAAAAGTAGGACACTAGTAAAAGTGCTTGATTTTACGTTTTGTTTATGAATTGTACTCTATCGCTGCTTAATTAACATTTACAGCAATAATTTTCATTCATTCGTTCATTTTCCTTTGGCTCTGATTATCAGGGGTCACCACAGCGGAATGAACCGCCAACTATTCCAGCATATGTTTTATGCAGCGGATGCCCTTCCAGCCGCAACCCATATACTCTTGCATTCACACAGACACTCATACACTAAAGCCAATTTAGTTCATCCAATTCATCTATAGTGCAGGTCTTTGGATTATGGGGGAAACCGGAGCACCCGGAGGAACCCCATCCGAACACGGGGAGAACATGCAAACATAGAAATGCCAACTGGCATAGCCAGAACTCAAACCAGCTACATTCTTGCTGTAAGGCAACAGTGCTAACCACTTAGCCACCATGCCATCCAGCAATGATGACCATTGTGACAACATAATGAACAGTCAGACAACATTCAAACAATACATCTGTGACAGTTCAGGAAACGATGATGGCTACACTATAAAAAGACTGTGATTTTAACAGTAGGAATGCTATACTATAAAAATGTGTACCTTGTTTTCTTTATATATACAGTAAATAACTGGAAATTAACATCAGAATCCCCCTCCTTGACACCTTATTTTTATTTATTTATTTTTTTTACATTCATTTGGTTATGTTTGTTATTTATGTAAATAAAACTTTTTCTTTTCATCTAATGTTCAAAAGTAAAGTTTATCACATCACTTTAGTGCCATGTGTTTAGTAGTTGTGTAAATGACACTGAGCACCTTCTATATATTAGTATTAGGGCTACATGATATTGAAAAATATATATATATATTGCTATAGTTTTTATTCTGTTGTTATATATTGCAATATGAATACAATTTCACTAAATGAGCTGAATAACCATTTGGAAATTTATAATTTTAGATTGATTGGGATGATTCTGTATGAGTGCATAAAATATGATAAACAATCTACAGGATCGATAAGTTCAATAAAGGAAAAAAAAAATACTAATTAAATAAACATTGTTTTATTTAATTTTATTCCGAGGTGTCAAACTGTATTCTGGTATACAGAAACAGAATAATCAAATGTAAAATAATACCACGCAGTCTCCATTTATAAACAATTGAATAAAATAATTATTAACTTGACAAAGTTCTGTTTTTGTCTGTGAGACAAAAGTGCAATGTGTGGATGTTAGTACTTCAACACTTCTGTAAAAATATAATACAGTAGTTTACCATAAAATGCAATTATTTATTTAGTAGTTTTAGCTATCTTTTTACCATATTTTAACTTTCTTAACTGCTGTTTTTAGTGTAAATTTTATGTTTTATTACAGTTACAATTTTTTCAACAGTAAGTTGAAGTACTGTGATAGTTAAAATGTGAATTACATCATAAATGCACACCTGATACAGTACATGAATGAGTAGGTGATGCCTTCTCCACTTTGGAATAATGAGGAAGATGTTTTATTTATTTATTTATTTTTTTGTATGAAACAGTGAAAAAAAAGAAGAAAAACATTCATGAAAAAGATTTCCCAAAATAAAAATACTCTGATAGAGTATGGATACTTGTAAAATGTACTGAATTATTCATTCAGTCATTCATTTTCTTTTCGGCTTAGTCCCTTTATTAATCCGGGGTCGCCACAGCGGAATGAACCGCCAATTTATCAAGCATTTGTTTTACGCAGCGGATGCCATTCCAGCTTAAACCCATCTCTGGGAAACACCCATGCATTCTCATACACACACATACACTACGGACAAATTAGCTTACCCAATTCACCTGTACCGCATATCTTTGGACTGGGGGAAACCGGAGCACCCAGAGGAAACCCTCGCGAACACTGGGAGAACATGCAAACTCCACACAGAAATGCCAACTGACCCAGCCGGGGCTCGAACCAGCGACCTTCTCGCTGTGAGGCGACAGCACTACCTACTGCGCCACCGTGTTGCCTGTACTGAATTAATGATACTTTATCATACACTGTAAATTAGTGAGTAGAAATATTTTTATATTATCAGTTCACAATGTATAACTTTCATACATGTTCGTACAGTATTTTACTGTTTAAGGCTCATATGAACCTTATGAATGTAACACGGGGATGTGACACTGACAACTGAGGTGTGGATCCACATGCAAGTTTATTAGCGATGTACAGGTAAGCAGTGGTCAACAGGAATAAACAGATGCATACAGACAGTCCAGAATCGTGGTCAAGAACAGCCGAGGAGTCAAAAGGCATTTTTACAGAAGTGTTGAAGTACTAACATCCACACATTGCACTTTTGTCTCACAGACAAAAACAGAACTTTGTCAAATTAATAATGATTTTATTCAATTGTTTATAAACGGAGACTGCGTGGAATTATTTTACTTTTGATTATTCTGTGACTGTATACCTGAATACAGTTTTACACCTCAGAACAAAATTAAATAAAACGATGCTTACTTAATTTGTTAATTTTCTTTATTGAACTTATCAATTCTGTAGATTGTTTATATTTTATCCACTACTATACAAAATCGTCCAGATCAATCTAAAATTATAAATTCGTTACAAATGGTTATTTAGATCATTTAGTGAAATTGCCGTGTTTCTACCTTCGCCTTGCTAATCTCAGCAGGCAGGCATAAACAGATTAGCAAGGCGAAGGTAGAAACACGGGAAACCAAGACCAAGGAAACGCGTTGTAATGTCACATGACGTCGACTCAGCGACAGTGTGTGTGTGTGTCTGTGCAGTTTAAATAGTCTGTGAATCAGTAGTGAGTGGCTTCAGCTGGGAGTCTCTAATCAGTGGTGACTTGGAGCAGGTGAGAGTGTGTGTTGCATGACTGGAGATGTAGTTCTTAAACATGGTGGATTTGTAGTTCTAGTGAGATATGTTTGCGTACCAGCGATCTAACATCCACAGATCGCTGGTGATCGTGACAATGAACTTATGAACTCATATGATCTTGCACCTTTTAAATTGTTTTCTCAAAGGATTTGGCTTTTACTTGTGTTTGACAAATACCTGATGTTTAACTGAAACCCAAATGAGAATCTCTCTGACCAATTTAGGTTTTTAAAAAGTATGTGTGCTGATGCTCAAGTTGAGAATATTGGCAATATTAAGAAATAGAGAGTAAATATCCTTGATTTCCCCCACCTCTAAATAAACCTCGAAAAAGTTTCACTTCTAGACATCGTTGCTTCATGCAAGTCAGTTTCCTTGCCAGTTGTTTATGGATTAAACGGGCTTTTTGAGCATTTATAAAAGCAGATTAGTAATGGTGAATTATGCAGATGCATCAGGCAGATTATCCCGAGCTCAGATACGATCTCCTTTTTATCGGCCCCTCTGCTTCGAGTCTAAAGTTAAATATTCATGCCCGTTTAGTTTATAATTCTCTCTACCAGGCCAAATTTAGTCAAGCACACATCAGAGTAGAGTGGCATTACATTAGCATGGGTTCACCGAGGTAAATGAGTTGTACTGTCAGAAGAGCACTCGCTGTCAGCTGCTTACAAAAGATAAATAAACAACACAAATGATCTTGAGATGATTCATTTGCTTCATGCTGACGTTCAGCAGCGTTTTGTCATGTATGTGGGAGCGTTGGAGCAGATATAGAGCCGTTCCACAGCCAAATCACACTTGAGCACCACATATTCATGCTGCCCTAATTAAACAACATGCCATGCATGCAGCAATAATGTGCGTCTATGTCTGTTCTACTGGCAGGTTATATTTGGGTAATTCATGAGTCTCTGCTTTACATACTGTACATTGCCCTTTTCTGCATGAAATGAACATGCAGCCAAAGAAACATTCATGGAGAACGCACACTATATATCAGCTTAGTAGAATAGAATACAAAAGTTCTCCCTTTTCATGTGGGGAAATAGTTTTTAATAATAAAGAATAAAACCTTTAAAGACAAGCCATCGGAAAAAAAAGGTTATAATCAGTGTCTTATTTTAATAATTCTCTATATGATTTCCTCACCAGTTGATGGTGAGCATGAGCCTATATAAGATTATGATGGTATGATAACCTTGGATAAAACAATTTTGAACACAAAATATTTTATTTTGAGAAACATTTATAATATTTATAATATTATTTTATAATAAACCGTAAACAAGTCAGGCTAAATAATCCAAATGAATCATTGACTCCTGCTGTCTTCACTGTAAAAAATGATTCAATGCTGTTTCCTTGGGTTTTTACGTTAAGTGTCTGTAAACAATTTATTTGGGCTGAATTTAAACAAACAAATTACATTTAATAATGTTCAACTTAATTTGTTTGTTTAAATTCAGCCCAAATAAATTGTTTACAGCCACTTAACGTAAAAAAATTAAGTAAACCCAAGGAAACAGCATTGAATCATTTTTTTTAGTGTATTTTCAAAAACACAGACTTCTTTACAACTTAAAGCAGCATCTTTGGATATCTTTTCTGCTGGAAATACTGTTGTCCTTAAAAAAATGTAAATCAAAAATCTTACACATACCACAGGTATAACAGAAAATGTTGATGGTTTTAAAACCTTGATTTTTCCAAACCACGAAATACCTTGAAAACAGTTATCGTCCCATGCCTAGTTGGTGGTAATAAATAATCTTCACACTCCTTAAATATTTACTTGTATAAAATAATGGGTCACACTTTATTTTGATGGTCCGTTTGTTGAATTTAAGTTACATTGCAACTAACTCTCATTAGATTATAAGTAGACTGATAAATTGGGGTTAGGGTTGGGGTTAGGGGTTAGTGTAAGTTGAGATGTACGTGTAAGTTTCTTATAGTCAGTTAAATGTCTGTTGAATGTCAGTACCAACAGATATTAAGTAGACAGTCTACTAATACTCAAATGGACCATCAAAATATAGTGTTACCAAATAATGATGTTCAAAAGATTAAATCAATTATATTCAGATCATGCATTCATTCATGTATTTATTTATCGATCGATTGATTGATAGAAGCCATTAAGTACTGCACACAGACTTGTGATTCAATACTAAGTAGCTTCAGGTTTGGTTCATAGTTTAAAATTATAATTAATGTCAGTATATATATTCCTAAGCACTTTTAAAATATTTATTTTGCGTAATTATTTTGCATCAATTCTAACAAACATTGGACAGTACATAAAAACACTACATAAAATACAACAATTACAAGAACAATAATAGTAATAATAATAATACAAAAAAAATAATAATGATAATAATAATAGGCGCCACGGTGGCGTAGTGGGTAGCACGATCACCTCACAGCAAGAAGTTTGTTGGTTCGAGCCACGGCTGGGTCAGTTGGCATTTCTGTGTAGAGTTTGCATGTTCTCCCCCTGATCGCGTGGGTTTCCTCCCGGTTCTCCGGTTTCCCCCATAGGTCCAAAGACGTGGTATGGGTAAATTGGGTGAGCTGAACTGTCTGTAGTGTATGAGTGTGTATAGATGTTTCGCTGCAAGGGCATCCGCTGCATAAAACATACTGTATGCAGGATAAATTGACGCTTCATTCCGCTGTGGCGACCCCAGATTAATAAAGGGACTAAGTCGAAAAGAAAATTAATAATAATAATAATAATAATAATAATAATTATAATAATAATAATGATGATAATGATGATGATGATGATGATGATGATGATGATAATTAATGTAGTATAAAGTATATACTTAATTTTTATTGAGTTCTTTTGAGGGCAATCTGTATATTTTTTCTGAAGTTATAGTTAGCTAAAATTAGTAGCTTATTGATTATCACAATAGAACCTTCCACTATTATTACAATACTGTAGGTGCCTTCCTTTCAAATCAGGCTTCACATTTGATTAAAAAAAATAAAAAAAATTAACAAAAAAGCCCAAGAGAGCTCAGTTTTTTTTTTTTTTTTTTTTTTTTTTGTAATTTCATATCTTAAGCCACTATTTCAGTTTAATGGCCCCTGTATGCCGTCAACGGCCCCACATTCACCCTGCAGTTCAAACCCCAACTTCCGCTCACCTTCTTCCCTCCCATGATCCTCTTCTGTAATCTGCCCATCACGTCATACTGTACCAGGCCTGCCATGTGCAACTGCCACATAAATAACCCAGGCTGTCCGCCACACACGCACACACACACTTACAGACTCATTCAAATGCACCTGTCAACTTGATGAAGCACTCGCCCGCAGGGAAGCATTGTTTACATTTTCACTCCACTCTTCGCAAAAGTGAGATTCTAATTATTTTCCCACTGTAAATTAAAGCCAAGTGGGACAGAACTGAGAAGCTGCAGATTCCAGCGGTGGAGCGGCACTATATATAAACCGCTCTCAGGGAGACGGGTGGGTAGAGCACCAGAGGAAGGTCAGCGACATTTTGTCTTGATAATACAAGAGAAAAACAGCAGGTGCTCATAATGGCTACTTTTAGCTTGTGTGCTTTTTTTTAAGCTAACTTATCATTTAAAGAAATACTTATCTATTTATAAGCACTAAAAAAAACAGTGGGTGGTTTCAAACCAGTGTGGGGTCAGCTGGACAAACCTAATAGGTTACGTTTTAAAATTTTTAACCCAACAATATAGTTTGTCCCATATCTTTCCATAAAAAGTGAAGTGCGTTTGTTGTTGCTTATGGCATTCAGACTGTACAGTAGTTGTCGATAACGTTCTCACCCAGATCAGAGCGAGTTTTTGTGCTGCTGAATACAGCGCTGCATGCAATAAACTCACGCTTAGGCCCCGTTTACACTAGTGCGTTTTAGTTTTAAAACGGCGTTTTAGCAATAAAACGATCCGCGTCCACACTAGCGTTTCACCCAAGCGTCTCTCAACAGATGTCCCTCCACACTACGCCACCAGAAACGTATATCACGTGACCATTCGCGCACTCTGGGCATGCGCGTTCAAGTATAAACAGGAAGCACGTGTCTCGCTCGGCATTTGGTTATTGTTAGTCAACAAACGCTGGATCGATGAACGCGATGGCAAAGAAAGCAAGAGAGGTCTTTTTGTGGACAGACGACGAGGTTGAGTTGTTACTTAAAGTGACAAATGAATATAAAACATCCATGGCTATCGAAAATACAGTGTTTACAGTGAAGGCTGGTCTGCCGTCTGCCGGTGACGTTATAGTCATGTGCGCTCGACGAATAAGGGAAGGATACGCAATGACCCAAAAGCCCCAATCGAGTAGCGAATCTCAGCAGCCACGCCTCTGTTTTCAAAGGTCTCCGTTTTCCTCCATCTACACTGAGACGGGGCAGCAGCATTTTAGAATGAAAGCGGCCTCTCCAGCGTTTCCAAAACGTTCCGTTTTCGAGGCTTAAAAACTTTGTTTTAAAACGAAAACGCACTAGTGTAAACGGGGCCTTAGTCAGGCGGAGTAAAGGTCTCTTTACCTAGGATGTCAATCAAATGAATCAAGCTCTAGCCACAAATAAAATAATAGGCTATTTTATTATTTTAAGACTTTAGATGACTGGTTAGTAATTATATCATACATGGTTAGGCTATTTAAGTCAATGAAATAATAACTTTAACAAATAAAATATCTTCGTAAGAATGTGGTGTCTGCCAGAGACTGCTCTGTGGTTTTAAAACCCTTTTCAAAACGATCGTTTAGACCTGTATTGTTTTTTTATATTAAATGCATTGTAGTTTGCTTGTGGATGTCTGATGACTAGCGCGCTTCCGCTGAGCCTGCTGTGGTAGCTTGGCAATTGAGCCGCGACGTCAACACAATAAATATAAAACATCCATGGCTATCGGAAATACAGTGTTTACAGTGAAGGCTGGTCTGCCGTCTGCCGGTGATGTTATAGCCATGTGCGCTTGACGAATAAGGGAAGGACACGCAATGACCAAAAAGCCCCAATCACGTAGCAGATCTCAGCAGCCACGCCTCCGTTTTCAAGGGTCTCCGTTTTCCTCCATCTACACTGAGACGGGGCAGCAGCGTTTTAGAATGAAAACAACCTCTCCAGCATTTCCAAAACGTTCCGTTTTTGCGGCTTAAAAACTCTGGCGTAGTGTGGACGGATGGCAAAACCGTAGCAAAACTGAGGAAGGCATTGTGCCGAAACGTTTGTGTCATAGTCACCCAGAGAATGTAAAAATAAAAACAACAAGAAAGCAATTATCTGATGAGTGCGAATCATTACCTCTTTGTTTAAATACAACAATTTTGCAGACTTCATTTGTTTTTAGTGCATTATAAACTAGCACTGTAAAACAATTAATAACAAAAAAATCTAAACAACAAATATTTTTATGTTGCGCTAACTTATTTTAATAAGTTAATCAGGTCTTTACCAAATGTTTTAAGTTGAACAAAGTTTGATTGATGTATTTTAATTTGAGTCAACTAAAAAAATGTAAGGCAGCAAGCTTTTTTTCTTTTTTGCAGTGTATTTTTTTTTTGCAGGGATTGTAACTACACATGACCTGTTGGGAGAGCCACTCACAGAAGTTCGAACCAATGTGGTTTGAACGTTGTGTGGGTGAAACATTTTGGAAACATTCCTAACTAACTAATTAGTTTCCCCAAACAATACTTAGTAACACAAACAATACTTATAGTACTAACAATGCTCAGTACTATAGTTAAGCAGTTACTTTGTTTTAGGAAAATTGCACCCCAAATCTGTATTTACAAACACATAATTAGCAAGGCTATCAGTTACAGTGACAGCTTTACATTTGAACAGAATTTTTTTTTTTACACAATTAGCTTCATGCACGCCTCACAGCAAGAAGGTCGCTGGTTCGATCCCCGGTTGGGCCAGGTCCCGGTTGGGCCAGTTGGCATTTCTGTGTGGAGTTTGCATGTTCTCCCCGTGGTTGCGTGGGTTTCCTCCGGGTGCTCCGGTTTCCCCCACAGTCCAAAGACATGTGGTACAGGTGAATTGGGTAAGCTAAATTGTCCATAGTGTATGTGTGTGAAAGAGAATGTATGGATGTGTTTCCCAGAGATGGGTTGTGGCTGGAAGGGCATCCGCTGCGTAAAACAAATGCCGGATAAGTTGGCGGTTCATTCCGCTGTGGCGACCCCGGATTAATAAAGGGACTAAGCCGAAAAGAAAATGAATGAATGAGCTTCATGCAAAGATATTAGTTTTAAAAATATGAATTATTATATTTCCACTGAGTGTACTTGCGTGCATACATAAAGTTATGTGAAAATGTTAGGACACCCTATTGGATTTCATTATTTTCCATATCTGATATGGTCCTTGGCAGATCTTAAACTGTTGAAGATAAAACCTCAGATGAAGGTTGCAGAAATAAACGTAAGATACAAAAGCCATGGCTAACAATCTTAGAACAGCCTATAATTTAGAGAGATCTACTTTTAACGGTAATTACTTAAAGTAATAATTTTCTGTATGACTTAATCAGTCTCTCAGATCATCTCAGATCAGAAGGAGTTATTTCAGTCAGGATGAGCTCTGGACTTTGACTGGACAAGTGATATATATACAGTTGAGATCAGAATTATTATCCCCCCTGAATTATTAGCCCCAATGTTTATTTTTTTCCCACAATTTCTATTTAACGGAGAGATTTTTTCAACACATTTCTAAACATAATAGTTTTAATAACTCATGTCTAATAAGATTCTGAAATTATTTTATCGTTGCCATGATGACAGTAAATAAAATTTTACTAGATATTTTTCAAGACACTATACAGCTTAAAGTGACATTTAAAGGCTTAACTAGGTTAATTAGGTTAACTATGCAGGATAGCATAATTAGACACGTTATTGTATAAAAATTGTTTGTTCGGTAGACCATTGTAAAAAATATCTTAAAGGGGCTAATAATTTTGACCTTAATATGTTTTTCGATTGTTTTTTTTAATTAAAAACTTATTTTATTCTAGCCTAAATAAAACAAATAGGGCTTTTTCCAGAAGAAAATTTTTTACCAGACTGAAAATTTCCTTTCTCTGTTAAAGACAATTTGAGAAATATTTAAAAAGAAAAAATTAAAAATAAATCAATGGGGGGCTAATAATTCTGACTTCAACTGCATATATTTCTGTTCTGATCTGTTATGTTGTAGATTTGCTGGTGTGCTTAGAATCATTGTCTTGTTGCAAGGCCCAATTTTAGTTTAGCAGTCAGAAGGGGAGGCTGAAGGCTCCAGACCAACAAACTGCTAAAAGTAGCTTTAAAAGGATCTTTTTGTGTGCAAGATGCATCATCCTTCAAATGCTCTGTCAGAACTTTCAGTCAGGGTTTTGTGGGGGGTTTTGACCAGTTTAACCATGAAACAAATTTGTATCATTTTTAATAAAGTAATTGTTCATTGAAATATTTTATTTTTATTTCATTTTATTTTATTTTATTTTATTTTATTTTATTTTGTTTTGTTTTGTTTTGTTTTGTTTTGTTTTGTTTTACTTTGTTTTGTTTTGTTTTATTTTACTTTGTTGGTTTTGTTTTGTTTTGTTTTGTTTTGTTTTGTTTGTTATGTTTTGTTATACTTTGTTTTGTTTTATTTTACTTTGTTTGTTTTGTTTTGTTTTGTTTTGTTTGTTTGTTTGTTTTACTTTGTTTTGTTTTACTTTGTTTTGTTTTATTTTACTTTGTTTTGTTTTGATTGTCTTTTATTTTATTTTATTTCATTTCATTTCATTTCATTTCATTTCATTTTATTTTATTTTATTTTATTTTATTTTATTTTATTTTATTTTATTTTATTTTATTTTATTTTATTTTACTTTATTTTGATTACTCTTTATCTTTTACAGCATGACTTTTACTGTATATTATCTTACACACACACACACAAAGAAGGATAAGTCAGGGTATAAATTTGGGTTTTCATGTCACTATTAAAAAAATATCTGACTCTTATCTGACTCTGACTCGGCACTGCAGTTATTATTATATTAAACAGCAGCTTTTGTACACACTGGACGACGTATTAGGTTTGTCGTGAGAAGGCACCCGCACTTAAATAATGCACTTATCAAATTTCGGATATCCATTTTTACAAATATGGAGATGTGTAATCTCATTTGCTTGGGCACAGGCACACGCTCATTTGGAGAGGAATGGAGCTCCAGTCCGTATTTTCACTTCCCGGACACCCGCCTGTCTGTCCGTTTGCCGTAACGCCTCTAAAATCTGAATTTATGTTGCGGCTGGGAGACATGGTTTGATGTTTATAGTCCTCAAAGAAGCAATGGCTGTCTCTCCAGATTCAAATAAAGAGACTGATATGGACTCTATCAGATTTCTGAATACAGACGTCCACAATAAATTGAAGCTTGATTGGTTAGAATTAGGTTAGCTCACTTGAATGCTATCTGCTTAACCCACAGATGGGTTCCCTGAGAACAGCCAGGCATTGAGTCTGAGTCAAGCACTTACCGCCAGTGTGAAGACGGCACAGGAGAAAAGCGTTCGCCGAGGATTCTTGCGTTCAAGCAAAGGTTTTAACCGTGATGCAGTGCGTGAAATACCGCTCAGAATACCAACTTTGTGATTCCTGACAGTAGAATTAAACATGCGGATTAAACATACTAAACAACCAAGACAAGATGCCGCTAAAGCAACAGAACGGCACTTGGATGTCCCGTAATATGAAGCGCTAAACAACAGCCTTCAGTATCTTTCCAGACCACACATGAATCATTCAGACAACTGGCTTTGAGTGTTTGCAATTTGCTCGCTGATGTTTTTCCAATGACGTTTGATGTGTCCTGTGACAATGCTGCGAGGACCTTCTCTCCAGGCACTCTGTATTCAAGAAGTGTCTAATTACGCGCGGTAATGACTCTCAATTTCCGACCTGTGTTTAGCCAACAGTCTTAAGTAGTTGGAAAATCAAGACGTGAGTACACAGTGAAATTAAAGTTCTCCTTCGCTCTGACCCTGGCTGACAAGACCTATGTTTTTCCAGAGGAGTCGTAATTACAGAGTCAATTAAGGGGTCACCTTCAGTTTATAAACTCGGCTGTGGCCTGAAAAACTTCCTGTTAAAAGAAGGAAAGGAGAAACAGAAAAAGCGAGTCATTTGGTAATCTGAATTCTGAGCCCCTAGACTTACTTTAAATACCCCTCAAAGTACTTCCAGTCTCAGAGGATCAGGTGCTGTTTTCTTCTCTGTATATGTCATGTTGTTCATCATACTTCTCAGATTGAGTTGCATTTTTATAGCCATGCATCTACACTATAGTGTGACGCATTGATGACAGAATTGTGTAGAGCATCTTGGAATGTATAAAATACTTTATACTTTGTATAAAGTATAAAACTAATTAAAACAGAATTGCTGAGATACAATTTGCCTAAATCTAAAAACTAAACATTCATGTATGTCATGAAAACTACAACATAATTGTGCTTCCTTTTATTCTTCATTAAAAAAATATATAATAATAAAATACAATAAAAAAGGTATGAGTACAATAAACAAAAGGCTGTAAAAGTGGATGATGAGTAAAGCTTTCTGTTTATTATTATTATTATTATTATTATTATTATTATTATTATTATTATT
>CAIGQQ010015131.1:7926497-7939878 GCA_903798035.1 Danio albolineatus | reverse complement strand
CGATATATATATATATATATATATCGGAAATACTGTGAAAAATGCTCTGTTAAACATCTTTTGGGAAATATTTTAAAAGAAAAAAAATAACAGCAGGGCTTATAATTTTGACTTTAACTGTATATATATATAAACATCCAATGCAAAAAGATAACAGAGTTCAATCTTAAGTTCAAAATCCTGTCTGTAATTTTTTGTTTTTATTTTTATTAATTATTAATAAATATATTTATTATATATATATTTTTTTTTCATTTATACACCTTAATGCACATTCTCTCTTATTCCCTTTTTCTCTTGTGGAGTTTGCTCAGTAAGCACAGCTCTGTTTTGAATGAAATGTGATTGCTGCAATGCTTTAATAGATTCCCAGCATGCAGTAGTTCCACATGAGAACTGAGTAGGACCTGAAACACGCCTCAGTCATTTCATTGTATTCACTCTTTGCTTTTTTTTAATCTCTTTTTCCTTGCCAATTGGTGCAGTCGGCATTGTTCGTGCTTATTTTTCCAGTGAATTAAGCGTCTGAAATATTTTTCAATATGTTTAATGCAGGAGATTATGGCATGAATTTGAGTCCTGACACAGGGAATCTGTGCCATTTTTTTTAGGTGCAAGCACAAAGCGATTATAAGAGAAACACGTGATGAATGTGATAAAACAAGTCTTCTCCGTTTTCCATTACTCCTAATGGAGGGATGGAATATTCTGGGAGTGATTGATGAAGTCAAGCGCTTCTTTTTGTCAGTTCATTTTTTAAAGGTCTGTCTCTTGCTTGATGGGTAAATAAGAAGCGTTGCGTGTTAAACGCTGGTGTTCCTCAAGCCACGTTCTCTTGATATACCATATTTTCCCTTAAATGTGCCTGCTTTACATATGTTCTAGTGATGTCACGGCTGTCATGTTGGGATCGTCACACGCTGGCGCCCCTGCTGAGATGGCTTCCTGAAACAAGCCGTAACACATTCCAATGTTTCATCATCTGGGTTCAAACTTTAGATCATATTAAGCACATTTACATCTTTAGCTAGAGAGAGGAAATACTCCAGACTACTATGAGGAAATATGACTTATTACAAAAATGTGTCTTTTTTTTTTTTTTTTTTGGAAATAGATTTTCTTTCTTTTTTCCATTTTCTTTCAGCACTGGATCAGCGGATGGAGGGTTAGTGTTAGTGAGTTCTTTCTTTTTTTATTAATCATTAAAATAAACAGTAATAATTAAAATGAATGACACTCTAAGGGCTTTATCATAGCACAATAAGGGGCAAGATGTGTTTGGCGGGATTTGTTGCTATTTTCAGACCAGCGCAACCACAATTTTCACATTTTGAGCCACGTTATTTAAATAGCAAATCCATTTGCACCACTTTGTGGACTCATGGGCGTGCTGGTCTAAAATAGAGGTGTGTTAAGGCACATTGTGCGTTGCTATTTTGAAGAACTGAAATAGACCGTGCCATTGACCAACTAAAAGCAGGTCTAAAGTCCAGCGCAGAGCATGTTAGTTATGCACCTATGTGGGTTCAAACGCTTACACATTGCTAACTATACACTGGATGGACAACAATACACAAACATATGAAAAAATAATGGATCTTAATAATGGATCTTTTTATTATTATTATTATTATTATTATTACTGTTATTATTATTACTTTTATTATTTTTATAATTTTTTTATTTTTATTTTTTTTATTTATTTATTTTTTATCATTAGCAGTATTAAATATTATATGCACATTTACATCTGTTTTAATAAAAACAAGTTTAGATTTGTCCATCTGTTGGGTTTTGGAGACGTATGCATCACCATATAGAGCTTAAGAATAGTGTGTTTGGATATAACTAATTTTTTTGACCACACTTCATCATTATTATTCATTTATTTGCTAGAAATTAGAACTGAATTTAGAAATAGTTTTGAAACAAATCTTTATGCTTAACAAATGAAATTAAACATGTATGGCTAATGGATGTATTCAGCGGAGTGCATACAACACTGTTTCCTTATCTATGAAAGTAAAGGAGTAAAGAGCAAAAGTAAAGAGAAAGAGATTTTTTTTTTTTGCCTGTAAATTTTAAAATGCTGCTGTATTTTAAAAGTGCTGTACAGACACAATTGGTCAGAAGACATGATTGTACAAACAACATGTGCATGTGTGTTTTTGTTTTGTGCATGTGAATTTGTTATTATTATTTTTTAAATAATAAATTACTATACTGTAGTTTAGGCAGCTAGGCTAATTTGAATGGTTAACATACAGTATATGTATTTATTTACACTTATTTCCCTTCTTTTTTAAATATTGCCCAGAAAATGATTAACAGAGCAAGGAATTTTTCACAGTATTTCCTTTAATATTTTTTTCTTCTGGAGAAAGTCTCATTTGTTTAATTTCAGCTACAATTAAAGTTAATTAAAATGAAAAGTTAAGCATTTTTTTACGATTGTCTACATCAAACCACTAATACAATGACTTGCCTAATTACCCTAACTTGCCTAATTAACCTAATTAACCTATAGATTAATTATATTTGTTTAACTATAGATAAGCTTTTAAATTGCACTTTACTGTAGGTTGAATAACTTTAGTATCTTAAAAATATATATAGTAAAATATGATGTATTGTCATCATGGCAAATAAATCATCTGATACATTAAATCAGAAATGAATTGTTTAAGTTATTGTGTTTAGAAATGTGTTGAAAAAAAATCTTATTTTCATTAAACAGTAATTGAGGAAAAAAATATACTGGATCGCTAATAATTCAGGAGGGCTAATGTTTCTGACTTACTGAATAACTATTTTAAGCTGCTTTGACACAATCTACATCGTACAGTAAAAAGCACTAAAGAAAACAACTATTATATTCTTGAATTTATTTATTTATTTTATTTATTAATTTGTTTATTAAATTATTACATTTGAGTGTTCTCAATTTATTATTTATTTGTCTTTTTCAGGTCTTGCCTGCATCATGTGATCTGTTGCCATGCTATGTGTTAGTGTTTAAGCTGTTATCTCTGCCTGGCGATCACAGTCATGTGAGTTGTGTGGTGGGCTGGGGTGCATTTCCCATATGCGACTGCTCCCTTCAACTCCTTAAGGGCAAGTTCAAGACCCCGCTTCTGCGAGGTGGGCCGAACTCCTCACTCAACCAATTCCGCAAAATTGAGCATTTGCTCTCCACTGACCTGGACAACTGGCTATGCAACCTCTACTTTCAGGTAAGTCTTTAAAATGTACTGAGCAATCCATTACTTTGAAGACAGATGGCTATCTATGATTCTGCTATCATTAATAATAATAATAATAATAATAATAATAATAATAATAAATTGTGTGTGTTTTTAAGAGCCATGATATAACATGTAAAAATGAATTTTACTTATCCAGATACATTTGAGGTGAAGCAATGATCCAGTTATTTCAGTATATAAACGTCTCTTGCAGTTGCAGATCGCTAGAGAACTACAAATCCCATCATGCACCTCACACACACACCAGTTCCAGTTCTCTCTCTGATCATGCACACACAGCTGGAAGCTCATTATAGACTGATTACCAGGACTATAAATACACCTCACATTCACTCCCACAGAGTAGAGTCTTGTTAGTCTGTAACTTTATGAAGTCTTGCCTTGCCTTGCCTTGCCTTGCCTTGCCTTGCCTTGCCTTGCCTTGCCTTGCCTTGCCTTGCCTTGCCTTGCCTTGCCTTGCCTTGCCGTGCCGTGCCGTGCCGTGCTGTGCCTTGCCTATTGCATTGTTTTATTGTTTTCGTTGTTTTCACTGTCTGTCCTGACCATTCACCTGTTTTTGACTACGTATTTTGGATTACCTGCATGCTTCTGTTAGCCCCTGTTTTGACCATTGCCTGCCTGACTAATCTGTTTAATAAACTGCGTGTCGATCCTCAACTACATTGTCAGCGTCCGTCCGTTACAGTAAGTATATGTGGAATCTGTATGCCACTAAAAGCACATGAAAAAAATCTACAGATCTCCAAGAAGATAAGAAAATTTGTTGAAAATATTTTGACTACTTTGAAAAAAAATTTCATGTTTTTTATTTATTTATTAATTTTTTTATGTTTACATCTGTTCCACAGACATGGTAAGCTAAGTCGCTAGTTTAGGGAAGTTTAGGAATCCTAAAAGGAATAGAATAACAATTAAATACCATAGCCATTCAGAAGCACAGAATACCGCACTGCACTCCAAACAAAATGGACAGGTTTATAATATGCATAATTAATAAATATTAGACTTTATTAACATCATTAAAAGTGCCTACGGTGAGTGATTGATGATGGTTTTCATTGGCAATTCTAACATTTATGTTTAAGCTGTGCTAGTTATTTTATTTTCAAGATCTAAAGTAGATGCTGATGGCTACAAATGTAATGCATATTCTTTAAACTCACATTACAAGCATTTAACAATGAACATCATTATCATAGTAGTTTATACAGTTGTTTAGACCAAAAGTCTGTGTGTGTTAGTGTGCATGTTCTGGATTGAATCTGGATTAAATTATTTCACCATCCTATTCTTAATGTAATTTGCTGGCATTGTCCACTGTCCTAAAATAGTCAGTACATTATTAAATACTTGCATAGTAAAGGTGTGACGGGATCTTGTGCAAAGAAATCTTGCAATATTAAAACGTGATGGTAATTCTTTTTTAGGTGAAAAGCTGTCTCATTATAGCATGACAGAGTGTAGGAGTTAAATTAGGATTGAATTTAAATTATAAATTGCAACAGAGCCTAAGCATCTGACAAATGTTTTATAGAACACTTGCTCAGCCCTGGTGCTCCCTATTCATGTAGTACACTTGATCGCAATTTCAAAAGCGAAAGTAAAACTAAAATTCGCATTCAAAACTGTTTTAAACGCTACACATATTGGTAGTTGCTGTGTAGTTGGTGCAAATGTCTCCTACTATGAAACCTCTACAGTATGTGACCATGACCACATTGTATTGAGCTGGAATTTGTTTTGTTTTTTTGTACTTTTTTGAGATTATTGAGAGAGTACTCTGATTTTGTTTGCAGTTATTATTTGCTCTTCACAATGAAAAGCGATGTTTATCATTAGACATACAAAAAAAACATATAATTCATAGTTCTAAGATCTGAAGAGTCTCGTGAAATCATACAGGAAACAAGCCAAAGTTTATAGCACAGCCTTTTACATTGTTTGTGTATCGTTACTGTCTTTTTTATACTGCAGCAGTTCTCAAGCGTGGTCCTGGCATACCACAACTCTCGTTTGTTAATATTTCGTTTGTTTTCCTTGCTCCTGTAGAGGTTTGTTACATTTGATACAGTAAGTGCGCTGCTAAGGGGACATCACAGGATATTCTGTCATGATTCCTGTTCAAATTAAGTGTTCAAATCTGTGGGTATAAAACTGCGAGACATGACGTGTGGTTTCCTTTACACTTTTGTAATAAGTTTTGTGTGATTTTTGCCTTTATCATTATGTTACAGTAGATATGTTTACAGGAAGTTAAGTGGGAGAGAGGTAGGATGGGATTGGGAAAGGTTTCTGAGCCGGGACTTGAACACTGTTGCGCTATATGTCGAAGCACTAAACAGGCTATTGGCATGATTTTTTTTTTTCAATGAAGTAAACTTCAAGTTCAGCCTGTTTCCCATGTGCAAGGGGTAGAGAGCAGTGAACACTGTGTATAGAAACATGTTAATCTGAACATCAGAATCCTTATTGGTAAACTCTACTATGAGAGAGACATGCAAAATATGCAGAGCAGGGACAGGTTTGAGAACTGCTGCTCTTACTGCATATGGTAATTCATGTTATATGATTAATTCATGTTCGCCTTACACATGAACATGTGGCTGATGTGGTTCTCCGTATTTCTAGGAAAGACATTGCAGTTATTTGTGTGCTTCATGGGTTCCACACAATTCATTCAAGTTGTCCCAACACAAACTGATTAAGCGAATTTAACATTGAAGTGGATTGAACATAAAACAATTAAGTTGTTCCTAAAAAATCTCAAGAATTGTGTTGTTTCTCATTTTAAATAAGTTTGAACAAGCAGCAAAAAACTTTTATTTATTTATTTTTTTTAAGTGTAAACAGAGTAGTCATGGAAAATCTATTTAATTTAATGTTTTGGAAGTCATGGAATATCATGGATTTTTAAAATCATTCCAAATTTTACTTTCTAAACCTTTCTAAATCTTACTTTACTAAATTTTACAATATCAAAATGCAAATTTTTAATATCATGTTTTGTTTTTATTATTATTATTATTTTAATGTACAGTAGTTGGTTCACATTGCTATATTTAGTTGTTTTTCATGACTTTTCATGTCTTTCCCACTTCAAATGTAATATGTTTTATATAACATTTAAGCAGCATACAGTAAGTTGTTTTGTTTGGCCGCATCAGTAATGTGAAAAAAATAACATTTACATTTAGCCATTTGCAGCTGCTTTTGTCCAAAGCAGTTTACGATTGAGGAGGCATTCAGTGATTCAACAAGAAGAGGCAATACACACAAGAAGTGCAACTTATACAAAAAAGTGTTTGTGCTCAGAGAAAATGGGTGGATAGGTAATGGAAATTCAGCTTTTTAGCCAGTGAATTACGGGGTAAAGTTAAGGAATTTGACATCTGGCTCATGTGGTAAAAAATAAAGCAACTTTCACTTGTCATACCATGTTTATACTGTTTGTCTCTGATGATTTGAAGCGCTTCTTTTATTCTTGCTTGTACAGTAAGTTGCTTTGGATAAAAGCGTCTGCTAAATGAATAACTGTAAATGTCAAGGGCTGTGTCCAGTCAAACTACATTAAATCCAGGGTCCTGAATTATCTGAGTCCTGAAGCAGAATTAGTGTCGATCCACTGCTGTACAACATCTATTTGCCAAATCAGTCTTTGTCAATCAGTAGACATCCTTCTGTGCAGGTGAAGAGACTCCCGCGAGGCAGCACCAGGGTGCCAGAGCACAGCTTCACCCTGCAGATCCCCTCTCACCCCCAGCTGAGCTCCAGCCAGGGGCTTCCTCCCCACCTGGACACCTCCACCCGCTCCTCTGCCTCTCTGCCAGGTAGGACTTCCGCACCCCCCTTAAAGGAAGAAATGCCAGTGAATGTCATGGCCCACCACAAACTCCCACACAGAGGCAGAATGGCAGCTGCCAGTTAGAATCTAGTGGGGCATTCATGCAGAGAAAATGAACCTTCTGTGTTCAGACTAAAGCACGTCCAATTTGTGCAGCACAATATGTGCAATTTAGGCCAAATTGTTTTCACTGTAAATGAAGCTCACTAACACTCAGCTTTGCACATGATTGACAATTCTCACTGAACGCTATCATCATCATCATCATCCAGCGCTGCATATGAGAATCTTACATATTTTCTCTAATCAAAACTCTCAGCCGGATCTTGGCTATAGGTGAATTGGGTAAGCTAAATTGGCCCTATTGTATGTGTGTGAATGAGTGTGTATGGATGTTTCCCAGTGATAGGTTGCGGCTGAAAGAGCGTCCACTGCGTAAAACACATGCTGGATAAGTTGGCGGTTCATTTCGCTGTGGTGACCCAGGATTAAGAAAGGGACTAAGCCGACAAGAAAATGAATGAATGAATGAAAATATACATAATTTTTTCCCTTTTTTAAAAAAAATATTTCGCAAATTATGTTTAACAGAGCAAGGACATTTTCACAGTATGTCTGATAATATTTTTTCTTCTAAAAAAAGTCTTATTTGTTTTATTTCGGCTAGAATAAAAGCAGTTTTTATTTTTTTAAAGACCATTTTATGGTCAAAATTATTAGCCCCTTTAAGCTATGTATTTTTTTCGATAGTCTACAGAACAAGCCATCATTATACAATAACTTGCCTAATTACCCAAACCTTCCTAGTCAACCTAAATAACCTAGTTAAGCCTTTAAATGTCACTTTAAGCTTTATAGAAGTGTCTTGAAAAATATCTAGTAAAATATTATTTACTGTCATCATGGCAAAGATAAGATAAATCAGTGATTAGAAATAATTTATTAAAACTGTTATGATTAGAAATGTGTTGAAAACCTCTTCTCTCCATTAAACAGAAATGGGGGAGAAAAATAAACAGGGGGGCTAATAATTCAGGGGGGCTAATAATTCTGTCTTCAACTGTATGCATAAACTATGATGTGAACAATTTTTAATCATGTGATTTTATGATTAATGGGCAAATCAGCAGACCAGCCACATAAAACATGTCAAATATTAAGTTATTTTAAAATTCCTTAGCCAAAATCCGTCATCAAAGTGGTTCAGTGTTATGTTTTGAGTTGCTGTGCACCAAAAAAGTGGTCTCGCTCCTCCAAAATCCTGTTCTTTGCATTTCGTCTTCGCCTTCTGAGGCACAAGTAATTTATTATATAAGAAAAAGTCCCACAGTGGCTTCTCCAAACACAGCAAATTCCTTTTTTTTGTTTGCTGCCAGTTTATCACAAAATAATGCTTTTTGTTGGGTAAAAATGGCGCTTATTTGCAGATATAATGTGCGACAGTCCAGTTTTGCTCACGAGTTCCATTCATCTTTGGACAGAAATATAGTGAGTGAAACAAATGAAGCCAATTACACTGTATTTTGTTAATTTCTTATTTTTATTTAATTTAATTAAACAACACAAAAGAAAGCTTTTTTCTAATTCTGTTAACATGCGATATGTGACTGGCATACACTTCACTATACAAAGTGTATGGAGTTCAATAAGTCGCCAGCTTCCTCTACAACATAACTGATCTGAAATGATTCTGTTACAGTACTATGCGATGTAATGATCATGACATCTGAGTGAACTATTGTGATTGTGTTTATTTTTATTTGTTTACACATTTAGGAGAGTGTTTGCAAATGCTGTGTCCCCAAATACAGTACTCTGTTGTTGGTAGCACCATGCTTAACCAGTTTTTCTGCTACCCACAACACATCATCATTGACATAGCAACATTCTCAGAACACCTTAGCCACTATGAACCCACCAGCAAGGACCACTTTTGGAAAAATAAATGTAATTTATGCTCTTAAATTGGGCAGCATGGTGGCTCATCGGTTAGCACTGTCACCTCAGAGCAAGAGGGTTGCTGGTTCAAGTCCGAACTGGGTTTCCTCCGGGTGCTCCAGTTTCCTCTTCAGTCCAAAGACATGCGCTTATTGGTAAATTGGGTAAACAAAATTGGGCTTAGTGTATGAGTGCGTGTGTGAATGAGAGAGTGTATGGGTGTTTTCTAGTGCTGGGTTGCAGCTGGAAGGGCATCCACTGCGTAAAACATATGCTGGAATAGTTGGAGGTTCATTCCGCTGTGGCGGCTTCTGTAATAGAGACTAATCCAAAGGAAAATTGATGAATGCTCTAAATAGCCAGCACTGCCATTGCATAAAGATTAGTTTGGACCAGAACATAGCAAATAAGCAGCTTCCTGTCTCCAAGCATTCTGCTTTCGCTCGGGACACAGAACATCTTGACGCCACTGGACCGACCCAGCACAACCTCATTTGTTATTGATCTAGCACAAAGACCATTGTTCTGTTCTAAATCTTTTTTTTTTTCTTTTTTTTTTGGCAGTACTCATCTTTATTTAACAGAGCAGAGCTAGAAAAAAGTTTCTGGGGTGCTCAGCTTTAAACATCACATAGGCTTTTTAATTACAAATGAGTTGTGACAGGTCTGCTGGGTAGCAACCTGTCCCATTTTAAGCGTGATGCTAGCTGACAGCTCGGCGCTGTTCTCAGAGCGCCGCAACATGTGGAAGAAATTGGTCTTTTACATTTCACAGCTTGTCACTTCCTCTCTGCTGTGAACTTTGACCTCCCACTGTGCTCCTAACACCCCACATGGGAAGTGTCCCCATGCTACGGCACTCTGGGAGAGTTGTGTTCCACTTACTATATATGCTAAAAAAGGGAGGAAGAAAAGAATACGGTGTAAAAGAAGCAGGTTCTCAGACAAGCAGAGGTAAACTCGATCTGACTCAAATAAGTGATCAAAAGGTGTCCTTCACCGGACATCACGGCATCAGAGCGCTGAGCAGAGATGACGTTAGCATAAGGATCAGTTCAGGTTGCATTACTGCTGCACACTCTTATGATATTCAGATGGAAGCTTCCCATCAAGCGAAACAGGCGGATTGGACTGACAACCTCTCATTACTCTGGAATCAAAATCAAATTCGGTGAGGAAAAACTGCACAAAAGAGAACATCAGACTTTGGCTTCATCGTTGTCCAGTGTTAGTAGTAGTATTGTTAGCATTGACATGGGTCTTTTATGCTGTATTATTAGTGTCACCAAAACAAGTCATGTGATTATAACGTAAAATACTCTTAAATATTCTTTGCCAGCAGCTAGCTCTCTGCAACGCTCACATGGTCGCCCACTGAAGCTAAGCAGGGCTGCCCCAGGTCAGTACCTGGATAGGAGACCACATGGGAAAGCTAGGTTGCTGCAGGAAGTGGTGTCAGTGAGGCCAACAAGGGGCGCTCAAGCTGTGGTCTGTGTGGGTCCTAACTCCCCAGTATAATGAAGGGTACGCTATACTGCTCAGTGAGCGCCATCTTTCAGATGAGAAGTTAAACCGAGGTCCTGACTGTCTGTGGTCGTTAAAAATCCCAGGATGTTCTTTGAAAAAGAGTAGGGGTTTAACTCTGGCATCCTAGCCAGATCTGCTTACTGGCCTCAGTCCATCATGGCCTCCTAACCAACCACCTAACCTTCATGACTCTGTCTCCTCTCCATCAATCAGTTGGTGTGCGGTCTGGCGCAATATGGCTGCTGTTGTGTCATCTAGGTTATTATTATTATTATTATTATTATTATTATTATTATTATTATTATTAATATTATTAAAATAGCCCGAATGTAGTATGATTGATTTAAATTTTCTTCACTTTTTTGGAATTTCATGTATAGATGTGAAAACGATGCCTGCTCACAAGAATTCATGAGAGAGAACACAATGCATTTGCACAAAGGTTTTTGGTTGACAAGTACTTATGCATATCTTTAGACTAAACAAATAATATGCATGTGCATTAAATCAATGTTTTTTTTTGTTTTGTTTTTTGTATTTTACATAGAGACTATCCACTTGTTAAGTCGTGACATATGGAATACTGTTTCCAGGTCCTAGCTGCTACTCATTAGAATTGAGAAAATATTCATTTTTGATCACTATTTAGCCATATCACACATTAAAGTGAATTTTATATAAAATCATGGTGTACATCAGTGCTTCCGAAAGTGGGGGACGGGACCCCCTAGGGCATCACGGGAGAATAGGTGTGTCCCAAATTGCACTTTTCTACAACATTTTGTAGTATAAATAGTGTAAATAGTGCATTGACACTGAATAAAAATAAAAATTGCTCTTAAATTATCCGGATGATGCACTTATTGAACCGGGAAAATTAAGTGTGTAATGATGGACACTTCACACACTCAACAACCACAGCTTTGCTCATGTAGCGGAAGGGGCGGAGCTATCGGTCACACATGTTGTATAACTTTATTTATTTTGGATTGTGAAAGCAAAGTTCTCCTAAGGGAGTGATTATGCCGCCTCCGGATGGTGAATATGGTGGTTATACTTGTGGCAGGTATTATTTGGTACTTTGGTCATTTATTTCACTAATTTAGAAGCCGTCAAACGTCATCAGGGAAGCGGTTTGAGTTCCTGCTTAATAAAAAAACATTATTGTTCCATTTGGGACAACAATACATACTGTACGTATACTATGCTGTTGAGTGTGTAAGTGCATAAATATTTAGTGCATAAGTGCATAGTGTATAGTGTGCCATTTGGGCAGCAGCCAATGACAGGGGGTCGCGTGGTGATTTCCTAAAGTCAAATAAATTTTATTAAACTATTATAATATTTTATCCATAACCCACAGAAGATACAAATAGTCAATAGTTATATAAAAAGGCAACAACATGCAAATAACAACATTATCCATAGGATTGTGTGTTTAACAACACAGCAATAGCGTCAGCTGCAGCAGATTGGTTTTATGGCACAGGGTCAAACAGGAGACACCTTTATAGCAACCAAATTTATTAAAAATGGATACAGGCCACAACTACACATTATTGCTATTGTTTTATTATTCCTTACATTTATATACTTAAAGCCCTCTACACATTTTTGGGGAAACTCCTCATCCACCACCAGTGTGCAGCATCCACCTGGATGACGTGACAGCAGGCATATTGCACCAGACCGCACACCACACCCCAGCTAATTGGTGGAGAGGAGACAGATTGATGAAGCCGATGGCTAAGAGGCCATGACAGACAGAGGCCACTGGGCAAATTTGGCCAGGATGCTGGGGTTACACCCCTACTCTTTTTCAAAGGACATCCTGGAATTTTTAACGACCACATATAGTCAGGACCTCGGTTCAAAGTCTCATCTGAAAGATTAGAGTCCCCATCAATATACTGGGGCGTTAGGACTCACTCAGACCGCAGGAGTACCCCATGATGGTCGCACTAACACCACTTCCGGCAGCAACCTATCTTTCCCAGGTGGTCTCCCATCAAGGTACTGATGGGGCGCAGCCTTAATTAGCTTCAGTGGACGACCATGTGAGAGTTGCAGAGAGCTAGCTGCCAGAAATTGAGGATGATCTCTGAGTGGCTCTAAAATTAAACCAAGAATAGACTTGTGCTGAAAACATTGTGCTCAGCAGTCTCATTTGGTGAGGTTAATATTAAATAATAAAAAATACAAATAATAAATGACTATATAAATTATAGCCTTTGGTTGTTAGAATGATTTGAACTTGAACTTTTTTGTGTTGTCAATATACTCATGTTTACGTATATTGGCTTATTGTTGTGTGTGTGCAACATCTGTATATTTGTAACCATCTCAGAGGAATGTGGGGGTTGTGAGTCACTGGCATTGTTATTTTGGGGGTCGTGGACTGAAAAGTTTCTCTGGACTTGCTGCATCACAGACACCGATATTTTAAGAATTTAATAAAAAATGTATCACTTTCTGACCATCGTATTTTAGGCATGGATTTATATATTGTGACTGTGATTTTAGAAAGTATTACACCACTTTGGAAGTGTTTATTATTACCATTTATTGAGTCTCCACATTCATTTTGATAGAGTGATTGGACCTGGAAGCCGCTTTGCGTGACTGTCACACTTATTAGGGGTATTATCAAAAACTTGCACTTAAGAAACATTTTCAAAAATTCACTAATGTTATGTGCTTAAAAAGCAAGCATGCTAATTTAAATGTACCCTAAGTTTCAAATAACTTTCCCCAACAATGTTTTTATTTATTTATTTATTTATTTATTTATTTATTTATTTATTTATTT
>CAIGQQ010015131.1:7896432-7915126 GCA_903798035.1 Danio albolineatus | reverse complement strand
CATTCATTCATTCATTCATTCATTCATTCATTCATTCATTCATTCATTCAACCAAATTATCAACCAGCCAACCAACCAACCAACCCACCAACCAATCAACCAACACACCCACTTACCCACCATCCATCCATCCAACCATCCAGCCAACCATCCATCCACCCACCCAGCCAACAAACCAACCAACCAACCAACCAACCAACCAACTAATCAATTAATCAATCAACCAAAACTTGAGAATGTGGCTCTGAAACATGCAGATGAGCCACTCATCCTGCCAGTAATCGTCATGAGTGAGAATATCTGAAAGGGGACAGCGGCCAAGTTCAGGGATAAAGCGTCTGTACTCAGGAGAGTTTGTTACCATAACTGGCAAATGCAGTTCTGGCTGTAGTGTTTGCGACTATCTCACCATCTGTTGCGCATGCCTTGGCTGAGGAATGATTGTGTGTAGTTGGTCTGTTTCACTAAGGAAGGAAGTCCTGAGGCATTCATGCTTTTAGAGGAAGTGCACATGGAGCGTGCAGAGTCTTCGGCTTGGTCAAATGGGCACAAGTCTCTCTCAAAGAGCTGCTGTCTCTAAATGAACCCCAGACATGAACAGCATAAGAGCGTTTCTGTCCCAGCAAGGGACAAATGGTACAGCTTGTCCTCAGGTGGTTTTCACCTGGGCATTTGCAGACAGATATGAGGTAGTAGTGTAGAGTATTTTCAAAATTATAATCATTCCGTACTGGCGACCCCTGATGAATAAAAGGACTAGGTTGAAGGAATTGAATTTGAATTAAATTTATTAAATGGGATAGCCCCTTGAGATGAATCATCTCATTTTCGAGGGGGTCCCTAAACAGTTCATAAATCAGACAGAGAACAACACAACATAACAAACATACAACTAACAAAACAAACAAACAAACAAGCAAACAAGCAGCACACTTCACCTGAAACACTTCCCACAGTCTAAAGCCTAAATAAACAAAAACATATAATCAAAAGTACAAACAATTTTTACATAAAAATAAATAATAAACATTTAAATTGGAGCCAATATTAATAGCAATCACAAGTTGTTTCCAAAAAAATAAATAAATTGGCCCTGAAAAGACGAAATGATGTAATTGATCTGAAAAAGGAAGGGAGATTGTTCCAGTCGGAAGGAGCTTTGTATCGAAAGGACCTGCTACCACTTTCTCTTACAATTCTTGAAACAAAAAAATTATTCTGATACATGTGACGAAGCGAATATGATGAGATAAATAGAACAAAAAAAACCCTGCTTTAAATAAGAGGGGAAACTAAAATAAACACATGTAAAAAGAAACAAATACCAATGATACTGTCTGCGGAACTTAGGTTGAAGCAAACCAAGAGTTTCATATAATATGCAATGATGAGTTCTATAGGGACATCTTAAAACAAATCTACACAAAGAATTGAAGACAGTATTTAAAGGTTTTAAATTAATATCAGCGGTGTTGTGATAAATAATATCAGCGTAATCAATTATTGGAAGAATTAATTGAGAGATAAATTTTTTTCTTACTTTAAATGAAAAACAATTAATAGAACGATAAAGAGAACCTAAACACCGATATGACTTTTTAGTTAATTTTAGTTAGTTTTTAGTTAAAAAATAAATAACAATATCATCTACAAATGGAAAATGAACGAATATTCACAGTTCTTTGAATTTGATTGTCACATTGTCACAAGCAAATAAACGTTTTTTTTCTATTGTTATTTTAAATATAATGCATTAGCTTAAAATAAAATAAAACTTTATTATGGATTTTAACTAATTAAAATTGTATTTAATTAAAAAAATGAAAGCAAATTCAAAGCTTTTGTAAGATACACTTTTACTGAGGTAGAGAAAAGTTATTAATAATTATCAAAAAATATTAGATATTAATATTTACTAATAATATTATCATCACTGTCATCATTTTATACGACATCGTACTAATCTCATGTCTGAAATTATATATATCCATAAATTTTATTGTGAAACCAATCCACTGAAAAGCAAGTTGCTACCCTTCACTTATTGTATACCTTATTGTATACCTTATTTAAACTATAGCCTTTAAATTTAATAGCAGTATTTGATCTGATCATTGTGCTAAGCTGTCACAGTTATCATTTCATTTTACTTAAAGGATAGTTCACACAAAACTCTTTTATTCACTCTTTACTTGTTTGACTTTCTTTTTTTTGAGACAGAACAAGATATTTTAAGAAAGCTTTAAACCTGTAACCACTGACTTCCATAGTATTTGTTTTCCCTACTATGGTGGTCAATATTTAAAATAGAATCTTTAGTGTTCAACAGAATAACAATCTCATAGAGGTTTGGAACCACTTGAGGGATCGTGATTTATAATCTTTGGGAGAACTATACTTTTAACCGTGCTACGCAATATTTTACTAATTGTTAGTGGTTGCTTACAAGCTTTCTGCAGTTCCCTAACAAACCATTAGAGTTCACAGACCCTTAATTAGGAAATGAGCATTCAAGTAGTGTTAAAGGAAGAGTACACAAAGACTAACGAGATACAATTTTGGTAATAAGCAAGAAAACGTTTTGTTTATTTATTCATTTGCGCTGATAGACAAAGCTGACCTCAGTGCCTCTTTTGGCAAGCCTCAGAACTCAAATTTGCATCGTGAATTGGATTCAGACCCATTTTGAAAGACAAAGGCTTGCAAAATCAAGCCAGTGTTACATAGACGCATTTGCATTAGTTTACATACAGTATGACCTGGGTGTTTAAAGTTTCTGTGGTGTCAGATCTGATTGTGAAATTAGTTGTAATGAAATCTTATTTTTTTATATATGTATATACTAGTGATTGTTATAAATGACGTATTTGTGCACTTTTTTAAAATTAATAATTAATAATCTGGCGACACGGTAGCTCAGTGCTTTGCGCTGTCGCCTCACAGCAAGAAGGTGACTGGTTCGAGTCCCGGCTGAGTCAGTTGGCATTTCTGTGTGGAGTTAGGATGTTCTCCCCGTGTTGGTGTTGCTCCTGTTTCCCGCACAGTCCAAAGACGTGGTACAGGTCAATTGAATAATCTTAAGTACAGGGTTGCATTTGGAAGGACATCCACTGTGTAAAACATATGCTGGATAAGTTGGCAGTTCATTCCGCTGTGGCAACCCCTGATGAATGAAGGGACTAAGCAAAGGAAAATGAATGAATTAATATTTTTTTAATCAAATACCATAACAACCCTTTCCTTTCTAAACAATTTTCTTTTCACTTCTGGTCAGATGGAATACTTTTTGGGAGGGGTTATTAGGGCGTGTCTCTTTTCTGCCTTGCTTTTTCATTGGTCAATCTTCCTTCATTGTGTTCGGAACATCCATCTTCTAAAGATCCAATTGGTTCCAAAGGCCGAAATCATGCACCACCCTCCATTTTTTCAGGTAAAATCATAACACGGATATTCTGTGCCCCCATCATTGTGAGCCACTTTCTCCGTCAAGCTGAACAGTCAAACTAATCAGTGGTAGTAGAGCAACATTGGCAATTAACATAAACTGTTAGACAGCAGGCACCACAAAAGGCTGGGCATACATTTGATCTTCTTCTTAGACCTAGAGAAGTAAATTAAATAGATATGCTCGTGTGAGTGCTGGCCTCACCAACTAATTTATTTCTGTTATTGGACCGGGACAGCACACAAAATTTTAGTTTATGAATTTACGATGTGATAATAACTGAACTACTGCACCTGTGTTGCATTGCCTGACAACCCAGATAAACAATGAATTAATCTTAACTGCCTTTTAAAATTTCATAGATGCATTGTCTTTGAATTTTGAATTATGTGTTGGAGAATCAATTTTTAACATTTTAATTGTGTCCAAACTTCTCATCAGTTTTATCTTTGCCATAATGACAGTACATAATATTTTACTAGATGTTTTTCAAGATACTAGTATTTAGCTTAAAGTGACATTCAAAGGCTTAACTAGTTTAATTAGGTCAACTAGGCAAGTTAGGGTAATTATGCAACACAAGCTCATTTTGAAAACGTACCGCTATATTTCTAGAGAGCGCCAAACAGGAGGTACGTTTTTTTTTTTTGCAGTTTTTTGTTTTTGCAAATCCACCAGAGGCCACTGTGTATGCTTTTTGGGATCTCAGAATTCCTGTTCCTGCTGTTCTTGTGTAAATCCACCAGAGGCCGCTGTCAACTGACTAACTGACCGACTGACTGACTACCTGACCCACCCTCCTCCTTATCTAAACCCAACCACTAGTGTTTTCAAAAGTGCCTAACGACTCACACAACAACTTCCTTAAATCCAGTTTAAAAGGCAATCCAGAAAAAGAAAAGCCCTTGACTGATTTTTACCATGTTTTCAGATTTTACCTCATTCCCACCCTGTTATTTACTATTTTATAAAAGTTTTTGTCTTCTGTTTTTGTCTTACCTGCCTTCTGGAACCGTTCTTAGCCAGGCAATAACCTCATAGTCATGGTCAACTCCTCTCTGCCGACGAACATCATGAGATAACTGGACAAAGTGGTAACAGCAGAAACTGCTGGTAAGCGCGAAAACGAACGACATCACCTCGCCCATTTGTTTTATAGACGAAAGGCAGCCATACATACTTCTGGCTGCATAATTTGCAATCTCTAGAAATGTATATAGGGCTACGTTTTCAGAATGAGTCTATGTTGGTAATTAAGCAAGTCATTGCGTAAGGAAGGTTTATTCTGTAGACAATAGAATAAAATTGCTTAAGAGGGCTAACAGTATTGACTTTTTTTTTTTTTTTTTACTTTTATTCTAGCTTAAATAAAACAAAAAAATATAAAGGAAATACTGTGAATAATTCATTGCTCTTTTCAGTATAATTTGGGAAATATTTGAAAAAGAATAGGGCTAATAAAGGGCTAATAATTTTGACTTCAATTGTATAATGCAAACCTTTATGTCTGCTTTGTCTGGAAGCAGTATGCAATTTGTACAGAAATTACTGATACTGATATTGAATGCTTGTTGGAGACTTAGGAGGGCAGGGCTTTTTTGAAGGGTCAATTTGACCTCCATCATGATATGGGAAAAAGGGACAATCTTAACGTCCATTTCATTCCTACTTAAAATGAGAAGCTCTCAAAGAACAAGCTTCATTGAAAACAATCAGCCATAACCAGACTGACAAGATGTTCACAGATCTGAAGTTAAAGCCTCCAGTAACAGCGCTCAGCTCGGCCTCAGTGAGGATGCCCGATGCTTTGAGCACATTTCATTGGATTTCACGAACTCTCAGATGCTCAGGAAGCGTTCCCTCAGTGCGGCGTCTCAAACGCACGGGGTTCTCCTCCCCCAGAGGGGCGTCTGCCTGGTGCTGTGGCATCTTTCAGCCTGAGTGACCATACAGACTGATCAAAGTGGCATAATTGGCTAATTCAGAGTCCAGCGGGGTGGAAATGACCCCTGAGTCCTAGAGGCTTTCCAGACACATTAGCACACACAAACAACCCTACAAACACACACCCTGTGTCTCAACATTCATTCCAGCCGCTCCAGGTTGCGTTGATATACACACATGTGCAGTGTTCCCACAGGTGCAGCAGTATAGTGGCAGGTTTCAGTGAGCGATAATGTGTTCAGGGACTGCGTGTTAACACGTTATTTGCATTAGGGCAGTGTGGGTCCCCAGCTGGGCGCAGTAAGAGAGTTTTACCTGTGCGTCTGGCATAATCCCAGATTTACCCTGGCAGGTGAGACTGGTTAATGCACGCATATGAATGTGCTGTGCGTGTCTGTGTGTGTGTGTGCACTGCTCAGGTGGTTGATAACTGAATCCAGTTTTTTTTTTCTCTCTCCTTCTTCTTCACTGACACAAACTGGTTCAACAGTACAGTATACAGTACATATAACAGTATATTTTGTGCACATTGTAGTTCAAAGGGATTAATTGACATAATAAAGAAACAAAAATCAACCTAAAAAAAATTGTATATTACCGGTTCATTATTTTGTATAGCAAAGTGGCTTTTTTTTCCACCAGCAAAAAAAATCTAAATAAAAAATATGCTAAATCAAAAATCTATCAGATCAATGAGGCCAATCAAAAATAAAAAAAGTTTCATAAGGGAGCTAATAATATTGACCTTAAATTGGTTTAACATTTAAATTTTTTTCCAGCCAAAGAACAAACAAATAAACAAACAAACAAACAAACAAATGAATAAATAAGTAAATAAATAAATAAATAAAAGGTTTCAATAAAGCAATACATAAGCAATTAATATCATATGCAGCAGAAAAAAAATTATTATAGCAAATACTGTGAAAATGACCTTGCTCTTTAAATCATGACTTGGACAATATTTTTAAAAATACACACTCGCCGGTCACTTTATTAGGTACACCTTACTTGTTCTGACCCTACCATCTAAATGTCGCAGCAGAAATTGAGACTCATCAGACCAGGCAACGTTTTTCCAATCTTCTATTGTCCAATTTTGATGAGCCTGTAGGATTGTAGCCTCAGTTTCCTGTTCTCAGCTAACAGGAGTGGCACTCCGTGTGGTCTTCTGCTGCTGTAGCCCATCCGCCTCAAGGTTCAACGTGTTGTGCGTTCAGAGATGCTCTTCTGCATACCTCGGTTGTGCCTATTTGAGTTACGCTTGGAACCAGTCTGGCCATTCTCCTCTGACCTCTGGCATCAATAAGGCATTTGTGCCCACAGAACTGCCACTCACTGAATATTTTCTCTTTTTCTGACTATTCTCTGTAAACCCTAGTGTGATGGTTGTGCGTGAAAATCCCAGTAGATCAGCAGTTTCTGAAATACTCAGACCAGCCCGTCTGGCTCCAACAACCATGCTATGTTTAAAGTCACTTAAATCACCTTTCTTCCCCATTCTGATCTCAGCCTAAATGCACTGAGTTGCTGCCATGTGATTGGCTGATCAGAAATTTGCAATAACAAGCTGTTGGACAGGTTTATCTAATAAAGTGGCCAGTAAGTATATATATATATATATATATATATATATATATATATATATATATTGTAATGACTGTGCAAAAGTCTAAAATAAAATATAAAATCATGTTTTAAACTCCCTCCCACTGTTAAATAGATTTCAAATGTGTTTTCACGCAGTCTGTTGCATTAATACATGTAGAAAAACATAGACAAAAAATATAAAATGAAATATATGATGCATTGCTCAAGCTCTAATATATGTCTTGGGGAGTATCTTTGTGCGTATAGACAGGCGTTTTGTGATGTCGTCTGTGCGGTTTACTTGTGGTTCTCCAGAGATATCATGCTAATCCTGTGTGTCCCACATTTGCAGTATTCGCTACTACAAATGACGACAAAAATTAATACACATAAACCTAAAGCCAAACCTCAGCCGGTGTTTAGAAATGCCAATATTAGCTATCATCCTCAAGTTTGTTGTCATTTTGTGACAGTAATACGTGTTGTGTGTTATTTATGGAAGCTCTCCACTTTGGCATAAACACACGCGACTATCATCCCTACAGTAATGCACTTAAAAATGAGTAATGCGCAGATTACCACACAACACACACACACACGCATTTGAAAGAGCCAAGTGGCAAAACAGATGAATCATATCTTCAGTGCTTGCTAAAATTCATCAAATATTCTCGAAACTTGTTCCATGCATTACATATGTTTAAATGTATGACCTGCACTAGGAAGTTGTCTTCAAAGATGTCACATTATGTCTCTGTTTTTATGAAATCATTATTTTCTGCTGTAAATAATTTGAAGGATGTCTAATTATACAGATTTGGTCAAAAAAAAAAGACACTAACTCAGTTGTCTATAGTCATCTGTTGTCCAATTAAAAAAAGGTAGAATGAAAAAATAATGTAGACTTCCTCTCTGTGTGCGTGAGCGTGTGTGTATACGTGCATATGTGTGTGTGTGGGCCCTGCATTGCCCTCAGCCACTCAGTAAGGACTCCCGATAAGGAGAATTAGTCAAAACTTGGGAGCTGCCAGTGTGTGCCAATTAAACTTTAATCTGGGGCTGAAACAGGCACAAATAAATTAAAGCCTTGTGTGAGGCAATGTGCTCTCCCCTGATAATACCGGATTGAAGCTTCTGCCGACTGCTCCGTGCTTAGCGCTGTCACCATCTTCAATATAGGAAAGAAAGGAAAAAAACATAGCAAGCTAGTCTGAGAAAAGAGCAAAGCTACTTGTAAAGTTAGACTCTAACCCCAGTCCGGCACCTGCAGCATGTTTGGCCATGTGTTTGGCTGGCTGTTGACCTGTGCATGCTGTAGGCTAGCTGGCATGCTGGTAAAGCTGGACCTCATTTTGCAATGTTAATCATCTCTGAATTGTACAGTTATTTCTACTGCGCAGTGAAAAACAGAATATGATGACAATGAAACTGACAATGATATTAAATCAAAATCAGAAAGAGCTTTACTTCTCTCTACATAGATTTATCAACACAAGAAGACATTTAAATTCGTGGAGAATAAAGTAAGCAATAAGAATTAGGTAGTTGCGATATATATTTATACAGTGCTCATCATATATGAGTACACCCCTCACGAATCTTTTAAATTCATATTTTTAATAGGAAGCTATACAATATTATATTTGTGCATATGCATTAGATTAGTAAGTACTAAAGCCAAATCTGGAGCTTATCTAACAAATGGGATTACGATAACAGTACAAAATCAAATACACCTAGATTTATGTTATAGAAAAATCTTATATACAATTTTAAAAAATAAGAAAAATCAAGAGAAGCAAAAAAGTAATAATAAAAAAACTATTAAAATATATACATTATTAATATTTGCAAGAGTTTGCTTAAATTTAATCGTATTATCTCTCAATTTCTAAATATGTTAGGTGACTAAAATATAATTTTAATAAATATATCTGTTGTTTTTAAATGCACCAAAATACAATGCCCATATTCACTGAGAAATGGTAAAAAATATTCAATTTCAAAGAAAATGTTCATAGATAGATGTCACGTCTTTCATAGACTGCATGTCTTTGGACTTGTGGGGGAAACCGGAGCACCCGGAGGAAACCCACACGACCACGGGGAGAACATGCAAACTCCACACAGAAATGCCAACTGACCCAGCCGAGGCTCGAACCAGCGACCTTCTTGCTGTGAGGCGACAGCACTACCTACTGCGCCACCGTGTCGCCAAGATTAATTAAGAAATACAAATATTTATACTGTATGCATCATGAATAAATTTAATAACAACCTCTCTTCTGTTCTGAGATTATATATATATATGTATATTTTACATTATCAGACATTTGTGCCTTGACAACAACAATGATATTTGTACTTTAATATTAGAAATTGAAAACTAAAATATCAAATTCCTCTTTATTTCTATTTCTATAGTGCTTTTACAGGGTAGAGTGTGCCAGAGTAGCTTAGCATAAAAGTTCTAGTAAACTGAACCTGCGTCAGTCCAGTTTTCAGAGTTGAAGTTCAGTTTGGTTCATTCATTCATTCATTCATTTTCTTTTCGGCTTAGTCCCTTTATTAATCCGGGGTCGCCACAGCGGAATGAACCGCCAGTTCAGTTCAGTGAGGTTTAATAAATAAAATAAAAGTGAAATTAAAACATATAAAAGCTATTTATGCCATGCAGACATACTATAACTTGATAATATCTAAAATCAATACAAATAATATGTTAAAACTAAAAAAAGCATCAAATTGTTTTGGAGTTTGGATCTTCATTCATTCATTCATTTTCTTTTCGGCTTAGTCCCTTTATTAATCCGGGGTCGCCACAGCGGAATGAACCGCCAACTTATCCGGCATTTGTTTTACGCAGCGGATGCCCTTCCAGCCACAACCCATCTCTGGGAAACACATCCATACATTCTCATTCGCACACATACACTATGGACAATTTAGCTTACCCAATTCACCTGTACCACATGTCTTTGGACTGTGGGGGAAACCGGAGCACCCGGAGGAAACCCACGCAACCACGGGGAGAACATGCAAACTCCACACAGAAATGCCAACTGGCCCAACCGGGACCTGCCCCAACCGGGGATCGAACCAGCGACCTTCTTGCTGTGAGGCGAACGTGCTACTCACGCGCCACCGTGGCGCCTGAGTTTGGATCTTAATTGGCATAATTTTTAAAATAAGTTGGAAAAAAAGAAACGATAATGGATTTAAAGTGCATTTTAATTCTGTAACGTCAAAGTTGTATTTTAGATGTTTTCAGTGTAACAAGAAAAAAAAATGATACTTTTTTCATGCTATCAATGACTTTTGAATAACAGTTTATGGTAGTGGTAGTTTGGTTTAGCATTATATATGTAAATGACAATGTATTTCCACCCTGGCATTCGTTGTTGGATTAAATTTGAAAAATCTCATTATATAGTAGTTTTAAATTATTATTTCAAGGCGCAAGTTCACTTCTGATGACTGCATGTTTTAACCATGAAGTAAACAATACCATCAAATATCGTTCTCGTTGCAGACAGTGCGAGCCAGGTCATTTTCAGAATTGAAATTAGAGGCCACAAGTCTTCCGGGGAAGCGTTTTGTGGCGATACGGCCTGCTGAGATTGAAACATTTTCCATTAATATTTTTAAACAAATTAATTTTCTTATCTCCCGCTGCCTGCATGACCTGTGGTCTGGTGTTTAATTTCAAAGTAATTTACCTCCAATATGAGAATACCATTTCTATATGATATTAATGTCATGGTGCGTACTGATGAGCGTGAGGCGTCATTTCAGAAGGGAGGTTGTGCACTTGTCTAACAGCCCCAAAAGTGCAACAACTACCCCGACTATTACTACTACTAATAAAAATAATACGTGACATAATTAGATACGTACCGTAATCACACTTTGAGATATATTGCGGCTCAGCTAGATTGTAGAGTACAATTATCAATGCGCATGTGTGTAAAATAATAGAATTAATTCTACGTCTGTGCCGCGAGGCCTCAGGCCGTGACACTTCATGAATAAAACACATATCTGGAAAAAAAAAAAAGCTAGCGATGCCTGTTTGTCTTTGGCCACTATCAAAGTGAACATGCAATATTGTGATAATCTATAGTTGATGAATTCAGGGCCGACTTGCCTTAGCTAAGTTCAGCTAATTTTCAGACATGGGTTGCCTCCGTAATTGAGTTTCCAATAACATTATGATTATTCCAACCCACATGATAATTGAATTCGAGCTTTGCGTTTTTCACTCTGTACTATTGCAATATCGTAGATGGGTTTCATGAAGGCGCCAAAATCTCCATGCAAATGTATTGTAATCACACATCCCGGGCTGCTTAACTTGATTTCTTATGTTATTGCACGCATTTAGCTCATAACAAATGATGTGCAGCTCTATGGTTATGAGAATGAAGTAAATTATTTTAACTTCTTATTTTTGAGAGAAATTCAGACACAGTCAAGCCAGGCTTGAGCAAACTTTAAATGAATATTTCCCAGCGTTGCTCTCCGAGACCTTATATTCTAGAGATGATGAAATGTAAAGAGTACATTAAGCTGTTTTAAATGAATCGTATTGATAACGGTTTGCGCTTTCTCTGTGCCCTTCAATCTTTCTCCTCTCTGCCTGTGTATCTGTGTGTTGTACAGTTTGTTCGAGTCTCTGAGATGTTATCTAATTTAGTGTGCTGGCCTCAATCCTCATCTGTTGCATTATGCAATGCACACAGAACGCGTTGCTGTGAATGCCAATATAATTTTCATCTGAGCACCAGACCCCCGACTGAGAGAAAGAGAAAGCACATGCTACACAATATACAGGATTCTGGGATTCCGTGGCTCCCTTCCCGATTGGAATTCTTCAGCATCTTCTCTCTGCGATTGGCTGTTTGAATTTTTCAAGCCGCCGAAGAACAAAGCTACCCAAGAACAGGCAGTCAGGCCCCAAACGGAGCAGATTGCCTTGCTCTGGAAGCAGGCAGAATATTTGAATGAGAAGTGAAGCTTTTGTCTGTCGTGGGTCGCTGGGAGCTGAGGGCATAGAGAAAGAAAGACAGACAGATATGCTTGTGTCTGCCAGTGGGGTTTTGGATAGACACACATTCTGCAGTTAGTGTTTTTGTGTTGACTCGCTTGCTGGATGCGACTTTAAAGGCAGAGACTGAAAAAAAGGACCACATGCATGGTCATGTTAACACATACTCACAATCATACTCTTATGACTGTATGATTATGCTGCTATATAAGTTCTGCTATATGTGATAATTGCAGTAATTCCTTTGTATATACCCACGCATTAAGCCCAAGGGTATTGTGTTTTTTTTCTGCGTGTACTGTATCTTATATTTTTCATACAGTAATTATTGTGATAAACAATTTCCCCAATGTTAGCAATAGGTCGTATAGCCAATTCTGGACATAAGAATTCCCCTAAATTAACATTTTAATAAGCTCATTAAAGGATAATGGTTTTCTTCAACCCGGATTGAATGTGACCCTTGTTCACAGAACCAGTCATGAGTGTCATTTCTTCGAAATTGAGATTTTTTTGTTCTATTTTTTTTTACAAAATCTAAACAGTTTTGTACTTTGCATTAATATATGCTTTGTTTTAGGCAAGGTAAGTTTATTTATATAGCACATTTCATACACAATGGTAATTCAATGTGGTTTACATAAACAAGATTAAAAGAAACAAGAAAATAAAAATCATTAAAATAATAAAAAATTATTAAAAACATATAAAAACAGATTAAAATGTGTTAAAAATTGTTATAAAAGAATGAAAAAGAAAAGAAAGGCATAATAGTGCGATCTGTCGGACGTAGCGCAGTACTCATTCAGTAAAGGCACACCTAAACAGATGTATTTACAGTCTTGATTTGAATGTGCCTAATGTTGGAGCACATCTGATCATTTCTGGAAGCTGATTCCAGCAGTAGTAGCTGAAGGCGGATTCACCCTGCTTTGATAGAACTTGTAATTTCAGAATCAGAATCAGAATCAGAAAGAGCTTTATTGCCAGGTATGTTCACACATACAAGGAATTTGTTTTCGTGACAGAGCTTCTACAGTGCAACAGAATTACAGAGACAGGACAAAAAACAGATAATAAATATATTTACAAAACAGAAGTAAGTGTTAAATGCAAATATACAAATTGACAAGTGTATGTACAGGTATATCACTATATACAATGTTATATGTGCAGCTGTTATGTGCAAATGGCACAAATGACCAGAAGGTAAAAGTTCAAAGAGGCAGTGTGCTGGGTATGAGGGGTCCAGAGTGATTTTGAAGTACATTTCTTGGAAAGTAGGGAGGGTTGTACCAATGATTCATTCAGCAGTCCAAACTATTTGACGTAGTCTTCGAAGTTCGGATTTGGTTGCTGAGCTAAACAGCAGCTCCTTTGGGAGGTTGAGCTGACAAAAAAAGTACAAAAATTTCTAATTTACTTGATCCTAATGATCCGAGGGATCTGTTAGGTTTGTATTCAGTAAGCATATATGTCCATTTTGTGTTTCATAGACAAGTAGTAAAATAAAATCTATTCTAAATGTAGGTGGGAGCCAGTGCATAGGCCTGAGAAAAGGTGTGATGTGCACATATTTGGTGATTCTGATCAGAATCCTGGCGGCGGTGTTCTGGATTGTTAGGACAACATTTGGTAAAGATACAACTATTGAAAAACAGGAATTCTTGAAAATTTAAAAGAATGAGAAAGTCATTTTTAAAGTTGTCTAAATATACTGTAGTTCTTAGCAATGCACATTACTAATAAAAAACTGTTCTGATATGTTTATGGTAGGAAATTTACAAAGTGTCTTCATGAAACATGATCTTAAGTTAACATAGGCTACTAATGAATTTTGGCATAACCCCCCCATTTATTTGGCATATATTGGAACATTGTAATGGGCACTGTGAGTAGCACGATCACTTCACAGCAAAAAGGTTGCTGGTTTGAGCCTTGCCTTTTCTCCAGGTGCTCCGGTTTCCCCCACAAGTCCAAAGACATATAGATGATTTGGGTAAGCTAAATTGTTCGTGGTATTTGTGAAAACACTAAAGTGTCCTCAGGGTTTGCAATGAATTGTTTAAGAAAATCAGCGATCTTTACTGCCTGGATGAGATAAGATACACTTTCAGAAATAAAGGTATATGCGCTGTCACTGAGGCAGTCCCTTTTCAAATGATGCATATTTGTACCCAAAGAGTGCACAGTGGTACCTCAAAGCTGCATATTAGTGCTCAAGTGTACCTAAAAAGTACCTCTGAGGTACCATTATGGACTCGTCAGGTGCAAATATGTACCTTTTAAAAAGTTACCGCCCCAGTGACAGTGCGTGTACCTTGATTTCTGAGAGTATTTAAAGTGGGTATCAGAAGCACTACATTAAATTATATTTTTCCTTGCCATCTCTTCAAAATACGGAAATTAATTTTACCCCAGTATTTTCCATGGAATTCCTTCGCTAATGACGGCGCCTGCGTTTAAACGGTCTTACGTGTCTTAACGCTTTAATAATCAAATGGATGCTTAAGTCTATTAAACTGATTATATTTTAATTACACCACAACATCGAGGCTGTAAAAGGAACCTTATAAAATTGAAAATACATACAGTATATGTATTTTCATACAGTATAAAGCGTTCAGGGCGCCACGGTGGCGTAGTGAGTAGCACGTTCGCCTCACAGCAAGAAGGTCGCTGGTTCAAGCCTCGGCTGGGACAGTTGGCATTTCTATGTGGAGTTTGCTTGCTCTCTCCATGGTTGCGTGGCTTTCCTCCAGGTGCTCCGGTTTCCCCCACAGTCCAAAGACATGTGGTATAGGTGAATTGGGTAGGCTAAATTGTCCGTAGTGTATGTGTGTGAATGAGTGTGTATGGACTTACATGGGCATCCGCTGCGTAAAACAAATGCTGGATAAGTTGGTGGTTCATTCCGCTGTGGCGACCACAGATTAATAAACGGACTAAGCTGAAAAGAAAACGAATGAATGACTGAATATAAAGCGTTCACAGGAAGTTAACCATTGGCCGAAAAACACTAGCTGTGCATATAGTCCATCGTTCTTGTATTATACAAATCAGAAAAAAAATATGATAATAAAAATATAAAGAAGTCATTTTAAAATCCCTTGATTGTTTTTATTTGTTTAATTTTATATGACAGTGAGAACACCGTCATGTATAAGATACTATTTGTTGTATCCAGTAATTGATGGTCTCATATATATTGCAGCTGTGTTAGAGTAGGAGAAAGAAAGGTTGCCACAACTTTCAACAAAACATGACATAGGAATGAGAACTCAGCCTCATTTGCATACGCTGACATTTTGAAGAAAATATTTCAACGTTGGTGGAGATGTGTAATGAAATCCTGCCAGCAGCCCGTTATGGAATAATATTACCATAAAGGTAACCTATCCATATTCTCCGCTCTCGTTTTGTCCTCTCCTGCCATGTTCACTCTACTCCAGGATTATTTTTCTTCCGTTTCATCTGATTTGTCTTGCCCGTGCTGAGCTAGGCTTCTCTATCTGACTCTTTGCAGGCTAATTGTGCGCCGCAGTGGAGAATTTGTTAGTGGTGACACCTTGCAACCCAGTGGGAATGCATCTCATTATCGGCCAACGTCCAAGAACATCAGACATTATTAGCTGTCATTAATCTGCAATATATATGGAGGCAGAACGGGAAGAAAAGAGGAGGGGGGCGGGGTATGAAGGGCATCGCAGGACACAAAAGAAGAGGAAGTGCTGAGGGTCAGGAAGGTAGAATTCTTTAAGGTGAAAGGTTAATGTCTGTAACGCTTCTAAGAAGATGACAGGAATGGAAACACAATAGTATATATTATTATTTAGACAATGGGTGGTCACATACATTTTGCACGATTAATTCAAGAAATAATGTATTAAAAATGTGTTAATTTAAGCATGTCCCCTGACCTGTAAATGAATTCTGTTATTCTCCCTACATTCTAATTTTAAATGCAAAGCAAGCATTTGCAAGTTGTTTGCAATTTAGCACTCACCAAGGCACCGGATGAAATGTGGACTTTAGGCCAATGGCAGGCTTATTTGCAATGCTATAAATATTTCTTTTCTTTCTTTTATTAATCTGGGGTCGCCACAGCGGAATGAAACGCCAACTTCAATGCTATAAAAATAAAACTAAACATTTCTGTCCTCTTTATGCCTATTCCTCATTTGCTTATATATGTATTTCACAGTATTACACATCATCATCATCATGTCCCGTTACAAATATTTCAATTAATGGTTCTACTTAAAGCATTGAACATTTCTTTGACAACAAAATTTAACTACATTAAAAATGTCCATGCAATATGTATGTCCAATTTATGGAGGATTTGTGGTAACACTTTATAAAAACTACACATAATGATTCAGCTGTTAAGCATTAGCAAATAGTGAACTCCTTATTTGTTAAGCATTAACTCTACATTAATAGACATTAGTAAGCAGTTTATAACTGCAAATATAAATGCTCTATTCTTGACTTATAAGTAGGGCCACACGGAATCTGCGCGCGCAGAATTCTGCAGATTTCCTATCAATGATTCTGTTTATTTACTGGTGTAAATGTGTGTAAAGGTATATTTATTCAGTTTTAAAATTAATGTTAATAATAATATTGATTAATATGAAAATATTTATATGATTTATTCACAATACAGTTTGTAAAGTACAATTTTCTGTCTTTTAGTAGATATTTTATATGAGAGACTTGCTTTGTTTACCAAATAAAGTGGATTGACCTGGATTTGCATTGTAAACATTAAATAAAAGTTAAAAAGGTATTATTTTTATTTCACATATTAAGGTTTTAGTTACTATACTCCCAAAATCATTCCGCATAAATCCGCAGATTTTAAAACAAAATACTCCGCAGAAATAGCTAAAAACGTCCGCAGATTCCGTCTGGCCCTATTTATAAGTACACTTATAATGTGCTTAATAATTGCACTTTCAAACTTTCTTACTGATTAATTTTTCTTGACTAAATTAAGTATCGCATTATTTACAAATCATTCGTATTTAAGAGTAGTTGGGGGGTTTTAAGATCATTCGTCATGAGTAAGTAAATGATTAGAAACTATTCAAATCACCATTTATATGTTATTATTAAACAGGCATATACTATTAGTTCATTTGTATGTTAGATTAGATTAGATTAGATTAGATTAGATTAGATTAGATTAGATTAGATTAGATTAGATTAGATTAGATTAGATTAGATTATATTAGATTAGATTAGATTAGATTAGATTCAACTTTATTGTCATTGCACATGTACAGGTACAGTGCAATAGCAGCAAGTGCAGATACAGGTATAAATTATAAGGTGCAGTTATAGAAAAACTATGGTGATATTTACAGATGGATGTACTATGAACATTAAATACAGGTTGCCTTAGTTATGGGCCCATGTTAATAAATGCTTTTTAAACTCTACTTCACCCATTTTTGCAACCTAATTTAAAGTGAGTTCTATTTATGCTTTATAAATCCCTAATAAATGATCATTAAAAGCTCAGTATGAAATGAACAATACATCTTGCAATCTTATCTAAAATTAAGTAAAATTACTGTAAAGTTTAAACATTGCCGAATAACAGGAGTGTCAAAATATAACAAATTGGATAAAACAACAATAAAATATATTAACAATATATTATGATTCAACATTTCAGTGTTATTTAGTAATGTTTAAACTGCACGGTAATTTTATTTTAGTTAAGATTGCAAAGATTTATTTTTCATTTGATACACTTTCTTCTGTTTTTTTTTCAAATGAATAGAAATGAACAAAGTATCTTTTTTTTTCCTGTTTAGAATATAACTGAGCCTTTAACTGTAATTTATAAGGGATTTATAAAGCATAAACAGTCCTCACTTTGGGTCACAAAACAGCATGAAGTTAAGTTAAAAAGGCCTTTATTAACATACAAATTAACTATTAATATATGCCTGAATAATAAGATATATACATTTTGATTTGAATAGCTTATTAATTATTTACTTACGCATTCTGAATTATCTTTAAAAACCTTCTTCTTTCAAATAACTAGTTTTGAAATGATGCAATACTTAATTTTAGTAATGAAAAAATATTAATTAACAAAATGTGAAAATACAAACAAGCACATTATAGATTCTAGAATAGAGCTTACTAACATCTGTTAAGTAAATACTTAACAAATAATGAATTACCTATTTGCTAATTCATAGTGTGTAGTTTTAAAGTGTTATCAGATTTTTATTATATTTTTTTATTTGAATGATCATATCTAAAAATGATAGATAAAATTGCATTGTTAACAGATACCTGTACTAATTGGATATATATATATTAGGGCTGTCCAAAAATTAATCATGATTAATCACATCCAAAATAAAAGTTTGTTTTGACATAATATGTGTGTGTGTGTTATATATATGTATTATGTATATGTGATAAACACATTCATATAAGCCAAAACTATATATAAAAAAGTTACTTCAAAGTAGTTACATCATATTCAAATGTAAAATTTGTGTCATACACATATATTTTTTATATATCTAAATATAAACCAACATTTTATTAAGTATATGCATTTGTGTATTTATATATTCATAATATAATATAGACAGAGCACACACAAATATTATGTTAAACTTTTATTTTGG
>CAIGQQ010015131.1:7885419-7896032 GCA_903798035.1 Danio albolineatus | reverse complement strand
TATGCATATTGTTAGATCTTTTTGTCTCAGGATCCAGTTGAAATAAACAGTCTCTGACAAGCTTAAAGTAGATTTGGTAAACGTGCAAGCGTGGCATGTTTGCTCACGTCGTGGACCTCTCATATTTAGTTCTACCAACAGTGTATTTAATTTGATTCAGCATCTTTTGGCTGTTTTTCCTGTACAGCCACGCCTGAAGACGGGTATATGCAAACGTGATGGGATTACAGCTTCTAAGCAGATTTCCATGGAGGAAGGGTTCAACATGGCCCACTTGCCTTGGCAAATAAAACACAGGCCGCTAAAACACAGAAGAACTTCTCCTCAGCCCCCCCCCTCCGCGGTCTTTCTCTCTCACACATTTGCTTTCATTAGAATAGTTTAGGTGAAAAGAAGCGTCCGTCTCCTGTGGATTTTCTCTGCTCTTTGAGCCAGGCCTGCTCTCTAGCCCTAATGACTCAAAGATCCCCTATAAAATGTCTACAGCGCAGCTCCCTGCAAATTGAGTTTCCTCTTTGAGCCAATTGAGTGTGGTTTATGTAAGCTGCGGGGAGCGCCTTTGAACCCTGCTTCCAACGCCGCCAGCTTGGGGTCACAGGAAAAGATGGAGGCCACTGTCGCAGACGCCCAAATTCATGCCACATTGAGGAAAACGACTCCTCGGAGGAATGAAAAAAAAAGCATGCGGATTCCCATTCAGAGTTTAAGGAGCATGGAGCAGGTGTTTGCTTCCTTTATTGGTAGTAAATGAGTTTGTAAATGAGTTTTCATGACATTAAACTCTCGAATGTTTAGATTATGCCAACTTTAAAGCCTCGGTTAGACAATCTTTTTGTCTTTTGGCTTGCTCTCTTAGAAACTAGTGAATCTTTATGGGACTCTGTTCACGTTTCACAATGCCTTTACTGGACGTTTGATAAGCCCTTAAAAATAGTTTGGCTGTTAAAATGTGCGTAAAATACAAAACAGCACATTGCATTCATCGGTACGCTTCAATTGTGTATGCATTTCATTAATGCATTACATATGGTGCATCTCACGGCAGTGACTTCACTCGATGCATTATCGAGTCACATGAAACACAAACAATCGTTAAAAATTCCTTAAGGAGTAATTTTGCCAACATTTAACTGTTAACTTAATTTTTAACTTGTATTTTTATTTATTTTTTTGTCCACAGCATCACAATAGGCAAAGTGCAAATTACCAGGAGCAACATTCATAGTCATATGAACTTATCAGTCAATAACTACACATAAAAACACAAAACAGAAGTGTCCATAATTATAACTGGCAAAAATAAATACAATGTTGCAATTACAAATCAACATACATTTGTTTTTCTTCTTTCTTTGACTCCCAATGTGTGGGGAGACATGAGGGGGCCTTCAAAGCTGCTGGTGCCCTGGGGCCTATAAGGACTGTAATCCGTCTTTGGGTGTAACCTAATGTAGTCAGGGAGCTTTGGTCATGATAATTAATAATATATATTTTTGACTTGAATAAAGCAGGTCTATTTAGATGTTGCCCCATGAAGCACCATTTGTTTAAGGTTACCTGACAATTTATTTATTTATTTATTTATTTATTTGTTTTACATATAGAATATAAAAAATAAAAAAAAAATCACCAAGTACAATGAGACACATATTTTATGCAGGGCAGCGTTCCCACCTCTGCAGATCGGCTTTCTATAAGTATCACTCAAAAAGGTTTCTGGGAGCCTTGTCTCATGCTCTTTTGTTTTTTGGGCCCTTTAAGGAAGGGTGTTAATGCCAGTCGAATACGTTTGATCACAGGGGCTGGCGGCGGCCCGTGGTGGGTGATATGGCATGGCATTGGGCTCAACAGGATTGTAGTGTTAAAGGCGTGAAAACACACACTCCTTCTCCTGTAATGAAAGCCGCTAAAGGTCTCAGCACAAATCCACCCACCCCAGCCCCGCAATTATGCACACGCACTGCCATAAATCTAATGTGCTTTCATGAACTGCAAGAGCACAGTACATAAAAAACGTGTTGCGGATTTGCATACAAACATACTTATTCCAAATCCCTCTCAGAAGTTGTAAATGATTGTCTCTTCCTGAAATACATTTCACCAAATTGTATTTAGGCATGTTTATGAATCCTATTATGCCGTGGGTTTGATCATATTTTGTGGACAGCAATGGCTTCCCCATTGCCTCTGAAAGGGGAGGGGGGAGGACAAAAAGAGCAGGAGAGAGAGAGAGAATGGGCCTGGAGCAATAGATTCTGTCATTTGTTTCAGACAGACTGTGATTTCTGCTCCGCGTTTGACGGCAGGTCCTCCGTTGCTCCCTATGTTGGAGATGGATCCGCTGTGGTATCCTCCAGAAGGATAATTCAATAAAGCCTGTCACATGCTGTGATTGGACATAGTAATACTCCTGCTACTAACGCTAATGTTCGTTTCAGCAGGTGAACGAACGCTGGGCCTAATCTGTTAGTGGCGTTCTTGTCAACTGTTTGAGTTACATCTGTTGTTAGCCGTTTACAGGGCATCTGCATAATAGCAAAAAAGGGAACGCCGCATTTGTTTGGTGAATTGTTCACACTGAGTATTTAATAGAGTGCAGCAGTATGGTTCCTGAACTAACAATCTCATTCAAAATCTCCACTGAGAAATTGATTTTTTAGTGTAAGCCTTTCCAAAGAGATGTGTAGATCTTTAGACTTATTTGTTATCTGAATTCTTGGTACATTACTTCCTAGATTAAGGGTTCCCACATTTCTTGAAAGTACTAGAATTTCAAACATGGCCTGAAAAAAGTACTTAAAAACAAACACGGGTCCTCATAAGTTCTTGAATTGAATTTGAAATTAAACTTGTTTTTGGTGTTATTTCAACAACTGCTGTTAAAGACAAAAAAGAGATTCTTTGTGTTCAAGAATCTTGTACAAAAACTATGAAACTATAATGCATATTTTATCAATATTTCAGAAACCACACTGAATATTATCAGTTTTGAATTCGATACATTCGACCGTTCAAAACGGCCTATATGTTTGAAAATAACACATTCGAAACATCCTTACTGAATGTCGAAAGTGAAATGTCAAGTATACTAAGGGCTTTGAATTACAAAGGTACTTGATTTAAATTAACAGTGGTTTAAAAAGTCCTTGGAAGTCCTTGAATCTGTTGTTTATAAAAGAGTGTGAACCTTGTGGATCAGTGATGCCCAACTAGGGCAAAAGTTGGCCTATAGCCTTTGATTTGACCCGCCATCCCTTCTGAGAAGAAAGTACGAATAATGAGGATGGTTTCGAGATTGTCAATTCCAATTTCATGTAACCCTTTGTTTGTTTTATAGTTAAAAGCTAACTGAAATTAAATGTTTTAATTAAATGGCATAAATTAACCAGATTTTATATATTGTCACCTGACAATTACTTTGAAAAGCAAATCAAGTCAAAGACAGAATCTGCTTGACCAGTGTATTCAACATTGGACCTAATATGTTATAAATGTGTGTTTTTTTTTGTGTGCAATAAGTTATCGTTTAAAAAGTTTTACCGAAGTAGTTAATATGATTTGATGTAATGTGTTTTATTTATTTTGAAATATTATGAAATAAATTAGAAAATTACCCATGGCAACTTTAATGTAATCTAGTTTGGCATATTTACCTGCAGCCCACAGCTCTCATTTATATTTGGTTTTTGGCCCTTTATACAAAACCGTCTAGGCACCCCTGCTGTAGATAATCTCATCCTCATCCAGAATAGAGAACCACCTAAATTAAGTTGTTGCAGGAATCAAAGAGATTCTGCAAGTAAAATTAGATGTTATCTGAAATCTAGCTACCTAAAAATGATGCAGCAATGATGTTTACTGACGTTAAAATGTTTTAAAAATGTTTTAATTAAATTTAAAATAAAGTTTAAATTATTATTGAAGTTTAAATTATTAAATTAAAGTTTAAATAAATTTTTAAATAATTAGATGAACTATTATTTAAAGAATGTATCTCGTTCACCTCATTCATTAATAACTGCTTGGTCTGTTTATTTTTATTATATTTTTTTGGAGATGGCTTAGAAAACAATATCAAACTATATTTATCAGATAAAAAAATGTGGGTGTACACTTTGTATTTACTTTCCTGTCTATACTGAATTTGCAAGATCAAAATAGCAATGTATATGAGAAAAAAAACGTTATTGGTGCTATCGGCGCTGAAAAATTTGACTCTCTTCTGATATACCAAGAGAAAACGCATATTGTATTTTCCTGTTCGAATGCGTTAGTGGGATAGAAGGTTTCTTTACCTTGATCTTCAGCAGCTGTAGCCCATGTGCTCAAGCACAGTCCACCATTAATTGAGAGGACAAGCTGGTGAGTGCAGAGGTCATAAACATTTCTAGAGTTATAAAACTTTCATTAAGTTCTCACGATATCTTGCCACCTCGTGACCTCTCCTGCTCTTTTTTTTCTCTGAAGAGCCCAGGAAAAAGAACTGGGGGCTTATTGCACTAGCGAACAAGCCCTGTCTTTGTGGTGCGCAGTCTTTTTCAAACTGTCTTGGCCTCTTGACTCGTCCTAAGCCAGAGATCAGTGCTTAGAAAGTGGCAAAACAAAAGGCCGCTTTAATGAGATTGTACAACAGAGCGAACAAGATGGGGGGAGTCCTGCAAATAACCAAACGCAGACCACTCCTTTCCCAAAAGGCCTTTTCACGATCCTTTCTAAGCCTGCTTGTATGAATACGGAAAATTATCAAAGGACTATCATTGCTCCAAAAGACCCACTCTTAAAAAGGGAAGACGTGGAGAGGGGATCGGTCTGCTGTTATTCGCTTACAAAAGCTTGAAATGCAGGCGAATTCCTGGAGAATTGGCCAACATTGCTGACATTCTACTGAATGGGCTCTCTATTTAAAAGCATTCTGTCTCAGAGAAAGATTCAAAATCATGACGCTTTAAAAACTTGTTTGTTTTTGAACAGCTTTAAGGTATCGTGTTTCAATCACAGTGAATATCCCCATGTTACTCTTTAAAAATCTTTAAAAAAAATGACGAGTTATTGTAATTGAAAAAAAGAAACTAGAAATAAATTGCATGCAGGGCAAGACTATCAAGTGTTTGTGCCAACAGACACCCAATAATGTTGGCACAAGATACAAAAGTGAACAGATCCCATTCACGGGCCCTTCCAATTCAGCAGGGCCCCTGTGGAACTGTGGTGCTTGACCCCTAATCCGAAAACGCCATTTAAAGAGAAGGGGGGGAGGATCTCAGGCTTTTTCTGATAACCATCACACTCTAACCCCATTATCAAGACTGGGTCCTCACACCCCGGACCTGTCCCCTCGGGCCAGTGGCCTACCTCTCACCCGAGCGCTTTTCAGCCTGACGAATGACACCCCGGAATAGCAGGATGAGTCTGCTATGACCTTCTGCTGGCCTTAGCTTGCTAATGCTAACTATGTTATGACCATGTGCCCACTCCACTCCAGATGACCTCTTATACTTTTATTGTTATTATTTACATTTATTGTTCAGATTTCTTTACAAGGAGACAATGGAGAGCATGAAGTTTACCTGTCCACCTTTGATGGCTAATTGCTAACGCACACACACTATTTCACCATTTAAGGTATGTGAACAACAAGCTCGGGGACATTTTAAAACTCTTTAAAGTTTTTTATTGATTCCAGGACAAACTTAAGTCTGTTTCAACAAAAACTAAAAGAGTATTGATAGATACGCTGTAGTTAACCATAGTAAGCAATAAAATTTGTAATTAGCCAGGCGATTATCATCAACAACGCTAAATTTTTCACACATTTCTTGTGCGGTATTCTTATAAACAGTATAAAAACAATATGTATTGTTTGAAGTGCTACGTAAATAAACATGACCTGTGCTGACTTAACACGGTCTGACCACCAAGCAAAAGTACAAAATCACAAACGTGTCATGTATGTACTACGATGCGCTGCTTATAATTTTCCCCTCCAATTGTGCCAGATTTGACTTAATTGACACCACATTCCACTGGTTATTCAGTGTTTTAGTCAACAGCAACAGGGTGCAAAAGCTGTGGATCCTACATTATTTACTACATTAATTTACAGGAATTTTTTTATTAGCATAAAAAGTGTGCATATAACAATTACCACAATTAAATCAAGCACTTTACTATAGTAAAGTTTCAAAAACACTGTAGCATTTACTATACATATTTTTTTATTATTATTATTGTCAGGCTGCTTACGTGTTTATAATAATACTATAATAGTAATAGCCAAAACCACTTTAGATTTATAATAATGCATTCATTCATTCATTCATTTTCTTGTCTGCTTAGTCCCTTTATTAATCCGGGGTCGCCACAGCGGAATCAACCGCCAATATATCCAGCATATTTTTTACGCAGCGGATGCCCTTCCAACTGCAACCCATCTCTGGGAAACATCCATACACACACACATTCACTACGGACAATTTAGCTTACCCAATTCACCTGTACCACATGTCTTTGGACTTGTGGGGGAAACCGGAGCACCCGGAGGAAACCCACGCAACCACGGGGAGAACATGCAAACTCCACACAGAAATGCCAACTGACCCAGCCGGGACTCGAACCAGCGACCTTCTTGCTGTGAGGCGAACGTGCTACTCACTACGCCACCGTGGCGCCTATAATGCAATTGGCACAAACTATAATAACAGGAAACCTATATAAATACATGTACATTATTGCTATGTGCTATGTAAATAAACATGACCTGTGCTGACTTCACAATGACACGATCTGACCATCAAGCAAAAGTACAAAAACACAAACATGACATGTATGTACTACTATGCGCTGCTTATAATTTTCCCCTCCAATTGTGCCAGATCTGACTTAATTGACACCACATTCCATTGGTTATTCAGTGTTTTAGTCAACAGCAACAGGGTGCAAAAATCTATATTAGTCGAATGGAAAATAATAATTCAGAGGTATTATTTTTAAAATAGTGTACTTTAAGAAATTCTGAAGCTTTGCAATATGTTTTGGGATACTTAAAGTGCCATATATGTGTCCTGTGGTTTACTTATATGCTATTTTAAGCAAATACTGCATTAACGCAATGGTCATTCTGAGGTATTCACAGTGTAAAGAGCTGCTTGAAGAATATGTATTGTTTTTTATTGTTCCACAGAAAGAAAGAAAGAAAGAAAGAAAGAAAAAAACTGAGAGAACAGAATACAGGTTTGAACAACGTCAAGGATATTAAATACTCCCCTGAGTTGAGTAACTAAGTAAGCGTGCACTCAGACGAAGACAAAAAAAAAACAGACTGTTCAAGACATCATTAACTCACTCCTTCTCTCTCAAAGGGACAGAATTTGACTGCGCTCTCCAAAGAGATCCAGAAGGAAGATTAGCGGCTCCTGTCATGCGGCCTCTTGTGTGTGCTGCACAGTTACACCAGTCTATCATTATTCATTGAAGGATATATTTGTTTTGATAATTCTTCTGAAAAGCGATGCTGAATTAACCGTTTGAATTAATCATGGGAATCAATGCTTTAATTCGTTCATTCAGCCCACGTCTTCACGTCCAGCTGCACTGGGCTCCTTAACAGCAGTGGTGGAAGCATATGCTTGTGTTGCGGCGGGGGGGGGTGGAGGCCGAGTCTCTACGGAAAACTCCTACAAAAGAGACACAATATCAGCCCTCAGACGCGTGCAATGACTTAAACGCTCCATTGTATTAAATATGAATGGGACTCCATTGTCTGACCCCGTGCGAGTGGGGAGGCAGTGTTGTCGATTAGCCACATGATTAAGCAGATGACACGGAGGGGCTGTAAAGGTAAATAAAGGCCGCCTTCTGTCACTTCCTGTGCAGGGACACATGGCCGCGGCCTCCCGAAGACCTGCCAGAACGCCCTCGCCAACGCGTTAGAATACAGCTGAGAGCTGGCAGACAAAGGAGGGGTGAGCAGTTTGATTAAAAAAGCATGAATAACATAGTCATGGTCTATGTCAGGTGTTAAGTATCTCATTGAGCCATTTGCATGTCAAAGGATGCGTTTTTCTCCCCCTTGTTTTGTGCGTTTCTCACTCTAGTTACATGCCAGTGTGTGCGTTACACCTCCTATGAAGAGGGCACCCTCTCATTGACAGCTGTTACGGTACGGCGTCGTTTGTCAAAACAGATTTTATTAACGCATTAACACCAACGCTAAATAAACGAGACCGTATCATTTGAATCGGCGACCTCTGACACTATTTGAATTATTAACGTATGAGAAAAGACAAGCATGTATGGAATAAAAATTCTGAAAAGCATTATTTGAGGATGCTACATTATTTACTACATTAATTTACAGGATTTTTCTTATTAGCATAAAAAGTGTGCATATAACAGTTACCACAATTAAATCAAGCACTTTACTAAAGTATAGTTTCAAAAACACTGTAGCATTTACTATAAATCATTTTTTATTGTCAGACTGCTTACGTAGCTTTAATAATACTTTATTAGTAATAGCTAAGGCCACACGGAATCTGCGTGCGCAGAATTCCGCAGATTTCCGCAGACTTTTAGCCCATCATTGATTCTGTTTATTTACTGGTGTAAATGTGTGTAAATTTACATTCATTCAGTTTTCAATTTAATTCCAGTGATAATATTGACTAATATGAAAATATTGATATGATTTATTTACAATACAGTTTGTAAAGTACTATTTTCTGTCTTTTAGTAGATATTTTATATGAGAGACTTGCTTTATTTACCAAATAAATCGAATCTAATTGGATTCACATTATAAACATTAAATTCAAGTTAAAAAGGTATTACATTAATTTCACATATTAAGTTTTTAGTTATAATACTCCTAAAATCATTCCACATAATTCCGCAGATTTTCACCAAACTAATTCGCAGAATTAGCAAAAAATGTCCGCAGATTCCGCCTGGCCCTAGTAATAGCCAAAACCACTTTAGATTTATAATAATGCATTTGGCACAAACTATAATAACATGAAATCTATTGTACTTAAATATGTACTTGAAGAAAAAATATGCTATTTGTAATGTAAAATAATTTTGCAAAGGACGTCAGTCGCTGCATTGTTGTAATCTTTTTGTCCGGCCTGCTTTTGTCAAGTCTTCCCAGTCAGTTTTCTGTAACAGCCCTGGAAGTATCGTCATTCTAGTTTAATGATGATTTGAAGCTAACCTTACCGTGCTCTTGCCACTTTCTTCCACCCGCTCCATTGTGGGACATTCAGGTAACTAATCTGCCTTTAAATATGTCTCCAAGGGAACGCAACTAATTAGCACTGAAATTTACTGCCTTCACTTTTATTGACTTGTCCTACTTCTCCGATAATTAACTAATGAGGGAACTAATGAGCTATGTCATTCACTCATGCTGTTCAATTAAAGTACAGAATCAATTATTGAAAATAGGTTTGCATTTTTGCCACCTCTTGTGTGGACCATTTGAAGTTTCAGATTGAAGAGAAAGCACTGTAAAGTTTAGAAGATTTCATTCTAGCTCTCCTTCAGATGTGCTGGCACGTAAATGCTCAAAATGATTTTTTTTTTTTTTTGAGGATATACAATTACCTTTGCCTGTCTGTTATATTATACAGATGTTATATCATAAATGCAATAGGATATACAGTTTCCGTTCAATTCAACATTGAATTAATGTACAGAAAAAAAAACTAACACAAAAAGCCAATAATGCCTATCAGATATGCATTTTTCCTTTACCCGTGTTTATTAAATCTTTTCTATCTTTAAATATTTTCTACAAGCATTTTTGAACTCTGTCATGCTATGATTTTTTTTCCTTCAAATCAGTAAATTTAATATAAAAATGCAGAAAAAAATCAATAAAAATATATATTAAAGTAAAGTAACAGTGACATTTTAAACATTTAAATACATTTACATTTTGACAATATAATTACTGTATATGACAAAAAAGATATAATATAAATATTTGAACATGTATATATGCACACCTGCATGCATACTATTGCAAAGAATGAATGCTAAAAACTAAGGGGCTGACTAACAGTTAGAAACTGTTTCTAAAATCATGAATATTGCAGCAACATGTACAGTTGTTGGTCATTATCTGCTAAGACATTTCAAATGTAATTTTACATGTCATTTTCAGTAGCATAGTTAAACTGAAATTAGTTTTTTAATATGTAACTTTCTTAAAACAGTAGCTTCTTTAATGAATATAAATTATATGAATTCACTGCAGGTTCATTCACAGACAATAAACTTTCTAATAATAATAATAATAATAATAATAATAATAATAATAATAATAATAATAATAATAATTATTATTATTATTTTTATTTTTATTATTATTATTATTATTATTATTATTATTATTGTTGTTGTTATTATGATTATGATTATGATTATGATTATGATTATTATTGTTGTTGTTGTTATTATGAAGACATAAGATAATAATAATAATAATAATAATAATAATTATTATTATTATTATTATTATTATAATAATAATAATAATAATAATAATAATTATTATTATTATTATTATTATTATTATTATTGTTATTATTATTATTATTATTATTATTATT
>CAIGQQ010015131.1:7858724-7873283 GCA_903798035.1 Danio albolineatus | reverse complement strand
TACATACATACATACATACATACATACATACATACATACATACATACTCACTCACTCACTTATTTTCTTTTCGGCTTAGTCCTTTTATTAATTTGGGGTCGCCACAGCGGAATGAACTGGCAACTTATCCAGCATTTGTTTTATGCAGCAGATGCCCTTCCAGCTACAACCCATAACTGGGAAACATCCTTACACATTCATTCTTACACATACACCACGGATAATTTAGCTTACTCAATTCACCTAAACAACATGTCTTTGGAGAAACCTGAGCCACACACGCGAACACTGGTAGAACATGCAAACTCCTCACAGAAATGCCAGACAATATATCACTTTAAAGTATTAAAAATGTCAACAAAAGTCAATGTTTCAAACGTTTTAACATCAGAAGGTTTTGAAGGAAAGATTAAGGTCCCATGATGCAATTCAAAAACAAACAAGGGAAAAAAAAAATACAGAAAACGGTCAATGTAAAGATATTTTTTACAGTTTCATCAGATACAGTGTTTGTGTAGACCTTCCATTTTACCATCTTTGGGCACCCAAAAGGTAGACTTTTACCTTTATTAACCACTACTACTGGAACGACCTGCTTGATTAGTGCAGCCAAGTCTTAATTATCAAAAGATAGCTCAATACACATCTTAAATATTAGACTCTCTAACAATACGACTGTCTACTGTATTTATATACTTTTTTATTGTGGAATTGGATTTTATAACAGTGCTAATATATTTTTAGTCTTTTTTTACCACTTTGATTCTATTGGGCTAATAAATTGCTAGGAATATAAGCAACTGCTAAATAATCAAATGTAAAGGCATACAATTATTGTCTGCAGGAACATCAGCTTTGTTTGTGACAGTACATTCAACATTCCTTGAAAAAAGACTAATGACCATTTTGAACTTACAACAATCTTTCTCTTTTCTGTCTGTCTTTAGAAGAACCCCTCATTTCTCTCTCTAAAACCTTACTGCCCCCTTCCCCCATTTTTTGGTCATAAGCTCAGTTCAATTTTGAAGCATCGCTCTCCCTGTAGAGCATCTCTTTCGCCCTGAGCCATAAGGAGCGCTGAGACTCAATCCACAGGCCCCTGGAGAACCGCGCGAGGAGAACAAAAGGAACCTGCAAAGTGTGAAACTTAAAGAGATGTACTTTGATAGCCTGAGATACCTACTGGAGCGCTGATCCAGAACCCAGAGAGATTTGACAGAATCAAGGCCTCACTATAGAGAAACACAGAGAGAGAGAGAGAGTCAGTGAAGTGGGTCAAGCCCAACTCACTAAAATTCAGGAAAAACTCTTCTAAAGATAATTTCACATCCATATAACTTTCACCACAGTCTGGCGATGCAAACCACACAGTACATGAATGCTGCTGATCACCAGACTGCATTGAAAAATATGATGTCTGCAAAATTGTGTTGAAGTTACACAAAAATATTACATCTAGTAATGTTCAGCTTAATTTGTTTGTTTAAATTCAGCCCAAATAAAATGTTTACAACCACTTAAATTTAGTAAATCCAAGAAATCATCTTTGAACATTTTTTTCCAGTACATCTTTCTTAGTTTAGGTCAGGGGTGCTCAACCCTGCTCCTGGAGATCGACCTTCCTGCTGAGTTCAGCTCCTACCCTGATCAAACACACCTGAACCAATCAATTAGGACCTAAACAGTACTAGATAATGACAGGCAGGTGTGTTTGATAAGGGTTGCAACTGAAATCTGCAGGATGGTCGATCTCCAGGAGCAGGGTTGGTCACCCCTGGTTTAGGTAGTGATATATTAAATGATTATTTAAAATAATGATAATAATATACATTATATGTTTTATTTCATGTTAAATGGCAAAACGAGAACATCTTATTAGAATATTGTTAAAGGGAAGATCCACGGTGTATTTTTAGGGCTTGGTTGTGTTTGTAAGATGCAAAGCAATGTGCGCTCATGCATAAATTGTAGAAAATCATGTTATTTTTTTCATATATCTTATATATCTTATTTTAATTATATACAGCTACTCAGCTAACATGAAAACAACTGTCATTTTTCTTAGTTCCTCTGAAAGACCCGCTCTGATTGGTCAGATAACATAATGTGCTGTGATTCGCGGATCGGCTCCACGTCACAAGGAAGCTTCACACCACTGTTTGCACATAATCAAGAAACTACTCAGGTACAGTCATACAAGTATTTGGGAATTTACATAAATAGGTCTCTTATGTAGGACCCTCAAGTAAATTGGATTGTGAAAAGCTTCACCAAAGACTTTAGTTTCTATGAAGGTAATGGTTCTATGGTGTTGACAAGAAAATCATGTACTTATTTTGTCAAGCTGTATTTGAGATTGTCATCAGGTATGTTCTATCTGCTTGGTATGGTAATCTTTCTGTAAATCTGAAATAAAAAAAAAACAAAAACATTTTGTCAGAATTACTGAGAGTAACAGGATCAGAAACCTTTTTACCAGTATTCTAACACATACGAGCAATGCACTCCGATTGAAGCTAAATAAATTCTGAATGTATCTCGTGTACTTTTCCCATGTTATGATCTCTTACCTTCTATATACAGAACCTTCCACTGCTAGCAGAATAGACTTAAGAACTCTTTTATCCCAGTGTCAATCAGACTGTTGAACACTGATCGATAGTGTGCGTATGTCTTTTTTTGTGTATGTAATTGTTTATTGATGAAAATGTTTATTTTTATAATTTTTATTGTGTCAGAACTTTTTACCAAGCTAGCAAGCTAGCATTCCTAGGTCTCTTTTTTATTTATTTATTTATTTTTTAGCAACAGAGGAATTTTCTTTTTCTTTTTTTCTTTTTTTTAATGTATGTATCTATGTAGCTATAATAAATACAATGCATTTCACGGACAACATGTTTGGGGGAATCCCTCTGCTTTATTGGTGCTTTAAATAAAGAGATTATGACGGTTGCTCTGAATGCAGAAGTAGTTTTCAGCTCTGCTACAGCCAATACTACAGCATGTTTTCATTCCAGCATCACCATTAAGAAAATCGTGCCCTAATTGAGCTGCAATAAAATCACTTGCCTTATCTTAAATGCTTCATTACGACTGCAAATACAAACGGATTGGCCGCTGTTCTTAGCCCTGTTATTTGACTCTTTATTTGATGTTGTTATTGCCCGCCACCATTGTTGGAATTAACCCACTATCACACCAAGCTGTTTCTGGTTATATGCACAACATATATATCCCAGTACCTTAAGAGGCAGCATCAACCACTCGAAGCAGTTAAAAAGATTGAATTCCACATTTAAAAGGCTCAATAAAAAGGTATGCAACTGTGCTGTATCATACACAATACACATACAGCATATACCAGGGCTATTCAATTAGTTTGTCAAGGGGGTCAGTTTAAGAAAAGCATCGCTAGCTGGCAGTAGGTGTTTTATGTTACTCTGTGTTGAGTTTCTGGTGTTTTGTTTTTTTCTGAACGCTACCATAATGTATAAGTGGCTCAAACTCACTCAGAAGTGGGAACCGGCGGACATGCAGCAACTTTAATCATAAGGTGAACACAAAACTACAGTGTCCATCTAGAGCTCCTTCACGGAAATCCACACTAGTAAACACTCGCTCCATCGGGCTCATACCAAGCCGACCAATCACAGAGATTGGACTACACAGAGGATACGCGTATGCAAATTGCCGCCAATTGAATAACCCTGGCATAAACCATGATTATATTTGTTTAATTTGCTCTATCATTTGTATTTTCAGAGAGATATTTTGAGATTTGGCATTTTCTCCTCATTTGAAATGGTATAGTTGGTGCAAAGCAGAATATTGTATACTGTATATTGGCACATTACCTGACTTTTCAAACAATAATGATTAGAAATTTGCTGATGGTGAATGACTAAAAGAGGAAAAAACATATTTTATTCATACAGACCAGGGGTGCCCAAATTTTTTCTTATAAAGAGCCAAAAACCAAACTTGATTGAGGGCTTTGGGCCGAAGTTAAATATACCAAACCATTCACATCTTAACCGAACCAAACCATATCATTTGTTTGTTTATTATTTGAAAACAACCAGAAAAAAGTTGCTTTAAAACATATTAAATGATGACGCAGTTTAAATTTTTACGTTTTATAATCAACTTATTATAGTAAAAACATAAACAATTCCACTTATAAGACAATGGAGCTCAATACTGAATACACTAGTCAAGCTGTTCCTGCCTTTGACTTGATTTGATTTGCTCACAGAAGTCTTATGCATTGTCCTCTATCTGTCAAGTGATAATATTTACAATACATTTTAAAAGTCTGATTCATATGAAACATTTCATTTTAGTTGGCTTTTTTGTAGCTGCTCAATTAAACAAAGAAACAAAAGGGTATACATTAAATTCGAAATGATGATCTCTGTCAAAGGCATTCTCCTCAACCAACCTCCCATCTTTCTTCCTCTCTTTTCGGAACAAACCAAAGGTCACCATGGGTCATATATCCATGTATATTTTGTATAGACAAAATATTTTATATACATTTTTAAATGTTTATATATATAATAAACCATTTGCTGTTGTAAGACTTACAGGGCTAGTCAAGTTGCTGGTATAGTCTGGTCTGATGTCATATGGAGTTCCAGATGTGTTAAACGCCTTTAGTTTGAAGTCGAGTTGCATAAATATAATGCTGTCTTGTTTTGGAAAATATTTAGATACACTGCACCAGAATTAATGATTAATAATCATCATTTGTATCAGGTTACCTCAGGTATGGCCCTGAGAAAGCTTCAGCCTGGTGTTTCCACATTGAACAAGCACATCTGAAATCCAGTCAGTCCTGGCTCAAAGTATCAAACGGTATTAGAGGTAATCAACCAGTCACGTCAGCACCAGATTTCATGTGTTTACTTGGAGTTAATGAAAGCAAGGCATTGCTGGAAGGATTTTTGAAAACTATTGTTCAGCCACACTGGTTTTCCACTTTTACGAGCACTTTTTGCCCATTTCTGCCAATGCGCATAAATTATTTTTATAACATCACAGCTTCTTATCACATCTTGTCATCCAATCAAATGCTTGTTCATACAGGGTTCACCTAAACACTTGCATATATAAGAAAAAGGGGATGGGATGATCAATATTTCCCACCCTGTCTTCATGTTTCAGTAATGTCATTACAGATCGAACAAAGCTGCTTATTAGGGCAGTTCAGTGGATCTTAAACTGATTATTAAAGGTGGCATATTTGTAATGTATAGCTAATTGTAAGTTAACTGATAAGTTACTTGTTATTTTAAAGTTAAAGAACTAAACATTTTCAATAAAATGAGCTTAAGATTTTATAATTTGGTAAACAAACTTTAATGGTAGAAATAACTTACATTTTTAAACAAAAACTGCTTAAAATATTGTGTTAAACCAATCAATAAATTTGAGCAAAACCACTTGCTAGAATACTCAAAAGATTAAGCAACTTAAACTAAAGATCTTTAGGTAATATTGCTTTAAATTTAATGTGAATATTGCTTAAAAAGAGGGATGCAAAAATGATGCACTATATTCTTAAGTAAATCTGGCATATCATTTTTTTTCAGTGTATAATAAAAATCTGGAAATTCCTAGGCATAGCTGAATCATAAGTGTTCATTACATGTACAGTAAATAACAAACAGAGAGCCTCAAACACCATAGTTCAAAAAATAGGCAAAAAACAAACAAAAAAAAACGTTGCACTTGAGATCATAAGTATGCACACCACAGGCTGTGTTTGATTGGCTACAGCATTTCCTAGTGAGATTTCAACAATGATAATTTCCCCCTTATTTGAGATATATATAAGCTTATATTAAACTTATTTTGTATCTGGGACTCTTATTTTTTATTTTATTTATTTTTTTAAACAGGAGAAACAGGCAGATTAAAGCCCATTGCACCACATTGTACATTGCATTTTCTATATGTTGCTAGTGACATGGACAGACAATGAATAGTGGCATCTGTTTGCATACACTAATAGAACACAAAGACATTTAATGATAAAACATGAGTGCAATTGGCTTTAAGGAGCCAATTTTTTTACCACGTTTTCAGATTTTACCACATTTTCACCCTGTTATTTACTTGTTTATTGTATTTTTAAATTTAATATATATATATATATATATATTTTTTTTTTTTTTTTTCGGTCAACTCCGCTCTGTGTCTCAAGTCTGCCGACGTACATGTTGAGCTACAGGACAAATTGGTAACTGTGGAAAAGCCATTCATACAGAGGTAAGCGGTCAGCTGGTAAGCTAGAAAAGGAACGGCATCATACTGCCCAGTAGCGTTAGTTTTAAAGATAAATGCAGCCATACATAGCTCTGGCTACATAATTCATGATCACCAGAAATGTATATAGGGCTACATTTTCAGAATGAGCCTATGTTAAAGAATGTACATCTAACAGAATCCTGTTTTTTTCACACTACAGTGTAGAGGAGAAGCAGGTGTATTAGGGATGCACTATTCTGTTCAACGCAATGCCTTTAATCTTCGTTAACTGTAAATTAAACTTGGAAACAATAATGTATTTTAATATTGAAACAATTACATATCTTCAGAAATAATTAAACATTATTGAAACCAGCCATCATTTAATTGATGCACGGCATTTAAAAGTGCATGAGAGCTAACAATGTTAGAGAGCAATAACAGTGAGGGAAATCATCAGTAATGGTGCATAGACTGTTTAGTGCACTGTCCTTGTTAACTTTCATTGTATGAAATAGGCCAACTTGAAGATGTCTACATCTCTCTTTGTGTTTCACAGAAGGAAGCAAAGTAATACTGGTTTTGAAACAGTTTTTTTTCCATTTAGGTGACTATTTAGGCCAGGGTAACAAAATAATTACAGTATTGAGAAACAAATAACATAATCAGAATCAGTGTGGTTTTTATTTACCAAGTAGGCCTGTACGCACATATACAAATATTTTATAGGTTTATTTTCTGTGTGTGTTTGTGTGTTTTCACATAACATTCATTATTGAAGAACAAATTTTAAAACACATATTTCAGTCTCAACATGCTTACAGTATGTGCTCGGACTGCTCATGCTAACAAGAATGTGATGTGTGTGGATATAGAATGCAGAAAAAGATATTCTCTCTGTTCACCTGTGACACTATCACTCTTATGATGAATGAATCCAAATGGGATTATAAACAGTATGTCTGCCCTCTCCTGGACACAGACACCACCCTTCCTGACACTCACTCAAAATTGCACATACACACACACACACATTCAGTTAATGCTATATCGCTCTCTTGCTAATGCTTAGATATATATTGCATAAAAGAGTCCCCTTTTGTAGAAAGATCTCTACTGAATAACATAAACCGCTGTATAGCAGATGGGCTAGTGATTGGGAAACCTGATTAAACATCACTTTTGACTTTTGTATCTCCATTTGGTAACACTACTGGGCATGTTACAAGAATAGTGGGCATATTACAAAGACCACAATTGGTGTTGTTCAGTAGTTTTAGGACAACATTGATGAAAGTTTGTGATCCAATTTAAATGCTGACTTTTAAAATTCCCATTATATTGTCATATTACCATCCATACAGACTATATTGTGAACTCAAACTCATTTACTGTAACACAAATCACACGAGACGTAAAAATATAGAGTAAAGCTTTAATAATGTTAAATATATTTCACAAAACACTAATTAATTATTGTGTAACAATAATTTAAAACACAATTCATATATAAATAATATATATTTTTTACATAATTCATTTGTATGGATTTTCTGACTAGTAAACATGATCAGTAACTCACCTGGTATGTTTCACTTGAAGTTACAAGATCTAAAAAAAAAATTTAAAAATTTAAAAATTAAAAAATATATAAATAAATAAATAAATAAATAAATAAATAAATAAATAAATAAATAAATAAATACATAATTCAAAAACCTCTACAATCAAGATAAAATGGTAAATTTTTTTTAGCTTGAAGTATAGAATAAAGGAAAATAATAGGCTAATAAACAATGCTAGGATCACATTCATTTCAGATACAAGTTCAGCTTCTCACTTTAAGTGAAGCCAAGCCTAAGTGTGCTTAAAATTAATCCGCTCCCCTTTAGCTTAGTCCCTTATTTATTAGGTGTCGCTACAGCAGAATGAACCACCAACTATTCCAGCACATGTTTTACGCAGCGGACGCCCTTCCAGCCACAACCCAGTACTGGGAAACACCCATACGCTCTCACATTCACACACACACACACTACAGCCAATTTAGTTCACCCATTCACCTATAGCACATGTCTTTGGACTGTGAGGGAAACCCAAGCGAACAAGGGGAGAACATGCAAACTCCACACAGATATACCAACTAGCCAAGGTGTGACTCGAACAATCGACCTTCTTGCTGTGAGGTGACAGTGCTAACCACTGAGCCACCGTGCCGCCTGTGATTAAAATAATAACAACAAAGAGAGAGACAGAGAGAGACTAAATAGCTATTTAGCGATTGGTTAACATTATTATCATGTGGGCCAAGTGATGTCAGCTGAAAATTGGAAAATGTTTTCAGCGCTATTATAATAGTTTAGTGTGTGTACACCTAATGACAGTACAGTTCACAACAGGGCAGCAAACCATTCTTTCCTTTAATTTAGCAGAACATTTGGTCGAATGCTTTACTCTGTTATCCAGCCTTCATTGCTTTTCTCCGTACTGAAATTAGAAAGTGAAATATAATTTGAGCTTAACATTCCACATAGCAAACATCTAATTAAACAAGTCTGATATTAATAGCGTCTCGGTTTTGCCTTGTTAATACAAGGTGTGAAACATAATGACAGTTATTTACTACAGCTCTGTGAGTGACAGCGGTGTGTTATCCTCATTAGAGGAGGTAAATGGACTGCCGTGATAAGCCGGCAACCATAATATTGTCCATTTATTTAAACACAAGGAGGGGAAGTCTTTTAAGGATTGTTTTGTTTGTTAACCGCATTGGTATTCTTTTGTCAAAAGGCTATTGGATGATATTCATGCACTGAAGAGCGCCCCAGAGGGCTTTGGGGGCTCCCATAATGCCTCTGGGTGAACTGAGCAGGTGCACAACTGAGAGAAAATAGACTGGACATCAACATGACAGTAACCCAGAGGACATTTTTTCTATTCTTTTATTGTGGTGATGTTGCTCTTTCAGAGCTCCAGAGAGTCAACAAAATATCAGGTTCTTCTGAGACACCTTCACATTTCACAGAGAAGTATGATATAAACAGAAATGAAAAATCTAACATTTAGAATATATCTATTATTAAAATGAATGAATGAATGAATGAATGAATGAACACTGTAAAAAAACTGTAAAAAAAAAACTGTAAAATGCTACAGTAAAAATCTGTGTCCTGGTTAACAGTATGTTTCCTTAATATATAGAGTGAATAACTGTAAATTGACTTTCACAGAATTTCCTGCATCGCTTTTTGTTGACATTACTATGGATCTTCTTAGTTGTTTCCCCATCACTTATGTACAGATGTTAGAGATTCATGCTAAATCTAATGTTGATAACCAATGTATATTTCATTACTTTAATATTATGTGTGTTACCATACTGGTGTTTAGTAGCTGTGTGAATGACACTGAGCACCTTCTATAAACTGATTCACTTTTCTGTTTGTGGGAAAAGTTGTGATGAGCATTGGTTCATTATGTAACTTTCTCATCACCACCTGCATATGGCTGTGTTATCGTGTATCTGTGTAACAAATCTTGTGACGTGTAGATGTAGGCAATTCAAAATACATATTACCTCTATTAATTAATGAAATGCGGTAGTTTACTATAATAATGAGAAATTACTTTTACCGTTTGTACCGTATTTTTAACGGTGAAATACTGGTGAAATACGGTGAAATACTGGCAACCACAGCTGCTGTTTTTTTACTGTAAATTTTACAGTTTTATTTTTTTACAGTGAATGAATGAATGAATTAATTAATTAATGAATAAGCTTTACAAATATTCTCATCCTAATTTGAATTTTTGAGCTACTGAAATGACACTAGCTACCTGTATGTTTCCATCCAAAGATGCAAATTAAACATTTGCGCAAAACTGGAATTTTGTCTAAAAGATTTGCAAAATAAAGCAACGCTTCCATCCAATGAGTCAAAGAGAACAAAATTGTCACTTCCTCATAAACTGGTACAAAATACGACAAAGAAAAAAATAAATTGTGGTTGTTTTGGAGCCACAGCAAGTCTTATCTTATATAATAAAATTATTGGTGTCAGAAGAAGAAACTGACACACAATAAATGCATGGCATTCGAGACCACTCTTTGGGAGCACAGCCGCTCAAGATTGTTCTGGTGGTAATAATACAGTACTGAACCTTTTTGATATAGCTAAGGCATTTTACAATGGTTTCAGATGTTTCACAAAGTGTTTGCACCACTGGTTTGTCCATTAATCCCAGCCTGATCTCACGAGAAAATGTAAGTATTTTACGTTTTGTCAGTTTAGTGGCTAATTTGTACAAATTCGTATGAGTTCTGTCCTACAAAAAAGGTATGGTTATAAAAAGGAGCCGTGGCACCCAACTCCAGCCCTAAACCCAACCGTAACTGGGAGATGAGCAAATCGTATTAAATTGTACGAATTAGATCGTGCGAATTTATACGAATTAGCCACTAAATCAAAAAAGTTATGAATTGCCGTGAGATAGCGTTGTTAATCCTCTCCACTGCACCTATTTTATTATCAACAAAATCACACGACTATTTTGGTGCACATGCTGGATTTTTTGTTTAATGTGTCTGCCTAAAAAAGTTTACTCTACTCATGTGCATATGTTTTATGAGCATTTTCAAAATATGTCCATTTTTATGGAGTCAGAATAGACTCAAAAGAAATTCACGCAAAAGACACGATGTACAAGTTTATCCAAATTTAAGTGGATAAAACCAAATTCACGTGCGTAAAATATTTATATACATTCACAAAAACAATTCGCGTACACAAAATAAAAATACACATTCATAAAATACGTCCTGCAGATGTGTAAGAGTGTACAAAAAGTTTCATAAATATAAAAAATATTAGAAAGATTGAATAAAAGAATAAAGACTGATCTTCATTTGATGTTGGCCAACATGTAAACAACACGTGATCGATATAGTATTAATATTTATTAATATAACAATTTTAATAAAATATATAAATGACTAAGCAGTCTCTCGCACGTACTGTAGCCTATATTTGACGCACATGTAAACAACACGTGTGTTCTGGGCGTGCAAGTAAGCATTTATGCACTGAATACGCATAAACAGCTATTCTAATCAAATGTTTTCCATAGATTTTGCCGTCGTTGGTTTAAAAGGCCGAATGTACGCAGTTTACGTAGATTATGCAGCCATGCCCTCTAGGGTCACAGGTTTTGACGGTCACAGAATATGGTGTAACACCTCAAAAGAAGTCTCAAAAATACACACACACATGTATCCAGGGGGAGTCGTACGTGGAAAAGGATTGGCACATTCTCATTCAGGATGAACTCGCAAGTTTTAAACATTCGAAACTTTTTGTACACTCTTACACATCTGCAGATGGTGTTTTGCATTTGTGAAACGTATTTTATGAATGTGTATTTTTATTTTGTGTACGTGAATTGTTTTTGTGAATGTATATAAATATTTTACGCACGTGAATTTGGATTTATGCATGTAAATTTGGATACACATGTGTACATCGTGTCTTTTGCGTGAATTTCTTTTGAGTCTATTCTGACTCCATAATTTTAGCGTTTTCATTAAGCGTTTTCTATGTGATATTCCAAAATGTGCATAAATGTAGGTAGATGGAGTCTTGATTCTGATCTGAACCACATAAAACATCTATTTGTTCTCCATTTATTCTTATTTCTGTCTAAGATAAACAATGGAGATTTGCTGAGATCTCATTTGTGATTTTTCCTACAGGAACACTGTGTGTGTTTATACATGACCTCTTGAAATCAAATCACACTTGCTGAGACAGATAGGTGTATCACCTCAGCATGACTGTGTGTGTGTGTGTGGTGTGTGTGTGTGTGTGTCGGTCTAGTCCCCTGGGCCATAAAGGTAATCCCTCTACTCTACACTCTTCAGCAGGTGTGTGTGTGTGTCTTCAGGCATGGCTGTTGGCTGCGCTTTCTCCATGGACTCATGAGGGACGCTGGGGAATGGCCTCTGCTGGGCAAAATGGCTCCGGGAAACACAGATTCTCTTTCTCTCAGACAAGAACAGCATATATTTCCATTCCATATATTCTCTCACCTGTTAATGACTAAAAAAAGGGGGGAAATGTCATCTGTGGTGATTTTCTTTACAGGGTATCGGTTTTCACAGGGTCCTGAGAATGTGGGTGAGGCCTGTCAACACCCTCTCATCTGTCAGACACAGGTCACATGACCCTATATGTCACATGACCTAAGAATCTTCCTGCCGGAAGAAATGAGATTAGCATTTTCCTCTATTGTTCTCACCTTGATCTTTTGTTTCCCTAATCATCTCCACATGCAGAACCTGCTCGCATATGCCAATGGTTTCTTAATCAGTAGCATTTAAAACAGCACTTGCATGTTTATTGCAACTTTTTTATGCTGCATAAAACAACACTACAGTATCTGTGCTACAACAGTAATGCATTTTTAACATTTCTATAATACAGTCCCTTAACTTCAAAGCATGATAGGTGTTAAAAAAAACATGTATTTCATATAACATTATTCAAGTATTTATCCGCTTGCCTGTGTATAATGAACAGCTTTAGTTACTAAAGTAAAAAAACAAAAAAAACGAAGTAATTGTATGAACATATGTTAGATGTTATGCTTAGAATGCTTAGTATTTCCACCCATACAGCTTTACTAGTAACCCAGTGCTGTGTACATACACAGTAACATGTATAGCTAATCTGTAAAAAAAAAAAAATCTGTGAATTCACGGTATGTATTCTGTACAAGATGTCTGGCCATAGGAGAAATTATTGTGCCCAACTGAGCCTGGTTTCTCTCAAGGTTTTTTAAATTCTTCACTTTCGCCAGTTGAAGTTTTTTCCTCGCCGCTGTCGCCACTGGCTTGCATGGTTCAGGACTTTTAGGGCTGCGCATTGATGAATTAATCTTCAGTGTTTGGACTCTCAGCAGTGAATATTAAACCACACTGAACTGAACTAAACTGAACTTCAACACTGAAAACTGGACTGACACTGTTTCAATTTTTTATAATGCATGTGAAGCTGCTTTGACACAATGTACATTGTAAAAGCGCTATACAAATAAAGATGAATTGAAATTCAATTGAATATTCTATGGTTCTGTATTTTGATTTTATTCAAGTGTTTTGCATTTATTTATGGATGTGAATAGCATTATAGGACTTGATGTGTACTCTGTCAATTTTTGATGTTGAAAATTCAACAACAAGAAACAATATATGGTGAAATAATCTGTGAAATAATGGAAAATATACTGGCAGTTTATTGAAAGTTTTTTTGTAGCATAATATACAAAATCAACCCAGACAATATGACACTTTAAAGTATTAAAAATGTAAATAAAAGTCACTTTTTTCAAGTTTTTTTTTCTAGGTTAAAAATTGCTATTTAAATATGCAGTTCAAACGCATAAATAAATTGGAAAAAAAGTTAAAACCTAAATCCCAAAATACAGAAAACTGCTAATTTACTGATTTTTTTTTTTTACAGTATACTGTACACTGAGGGGACTTCAAAAACACATCATAATTTTTGACCTGCTAAAATGGTATATGCTATTCTCTTATCCCAGCCCTACCCTTAAATACAACCCTCATAGAAAATAATGCTTTTATATATATTTTTTAAATACACCATTGTGTAAGACCACACATGTTGGGTTTTCACATTTTATCAGCATTTTGCATAGATGTAACGGTTTTATATTCTACAATATAGTACATTGCGTACATCGCACATTCTATCCCTAACCCCAAACCTAACCTTCATAGAAAACTTAAACTTACAAAAAAGAAGAAAAATACATTCTATATAATTTATAGGCTCCCCACAGGGAGCAAAACATGTCCCCACAAAGATAATATGGAGGTTGGATCAGAATTTGCATTTACATATCTCTATTAGAACAAAGAGATCTGTAAATTATTTATTTTATGTTATTTTATTTTATTTTATTTTATTTTATTTTGTTTTGTTTCATTTCGTTTCGTTTCGTTTCGTTTCGTTTCGTTTCGTTTCATTTCATTTCATTTCATTTCATTTCATTTCATTTTATTTTATTTTATTTTATTTTATTTTATTTTATTTTATTTTATTTTATTTTTTATTATATTAATTTAATTTAATTTAATTCGTTTCGTTTCGTTTCGTTTCGTTTCGTTTAATTTTATTTTATTTAATTTTATTTAATTTTATTTAATTTAATTTAATTTAATTTAATTTAATTTAATTTAATTTTATTTTATTTTATTTTATTTTATTTTATTTTATTTTATTTTAT
>CAIGQQ010015131.1:7833582-7847960 GCA_903798035.1 Danio albolineatus | reverse complement strand
ATAGATAGATAGATAGATAGATAGATAGATAGATAGATAGATAGATAGATAGATAGATAGATAGATAGATAGATAGATAGATAGATAGATAGATAGATAGATAGATAGACAGACGGACATTACATATTTAATAGTTTGATGTTATATATTGTCTGGGTTGGTGATATATATTACAATTCAAAAACCTAAATAATAAGTTGCCAGTACATGTTCTGTTATTTCACAGACTTAGTTCTCTATATAATATTTCTTATGCATTATATTATTTCAAACTACTAAACTGTCAATAAATGTCTCTTTGTTAAACTTTAGAGTTGAAGTTTCAACATCAAAATTTGACAGTAGAGATCAAGGTCTCATAATGCAATTCACAATCATGCATAAACAAAAAATACTTGTGAACCACAAAGTATGGAAATTAAATATATATTTTTACAGTGTAGGCAGACAAAATATATTCAAGATTTAGTCACTGCTCGTAATGTTTTTTTTTAATGATATATTTTTTTCTTGATATTTCAGCTGTAATAATTTCAGTATACAAAGTTAAAGATAAATGTGTCCTTGACAGCTAGCGAAAATAAATACACTTTCTGTTTTTCAGTGGATGCTTATTTTATTTCAAGTTAGAAAAAAATACAAGAACAAGGCTCATTATGGATATGTACCCATATATACATTTCTGGACATCGTGACGTGATTGTCCCAGGAGGTATGTTATTTTTAGCAGTTTTTGTGTTTGCGAATCCACTAGAAGCTGATGTGTACGCTTTTTCAGATCAGAAATTTTGGTAACACTTTATTTTGATGGTCCATTTGAGTATTAATAGAATGTCGGCTTAATATCTGTTGATACTGACATTTAACTGACTATAAGATACTTTGCAAGTACATGTCAACTTAAACTAACCCTAACCCCAACCTAACAGTCTACTTATAATCTAATGAGAATTAATTGGCGTGTCGATGCAATGTAACTTAAACTCAACAAACGGACCATAAAAATAAAGCTGAAATTTCTATCACAAGTGCCATTCGTGCTCTTCTAGCATAATCCACCAGAGGTCGCTATCAACTGATTGACCAACTGACTGATTGACCAACTGACCAATCACCCCACCTACCCCCTCCCTGTTTTCAAAATCACATATCACCCCCTTCTCTAAACCCAAACAACACAGTTTTCAAAAGCAATGCAGAAAAAAAAGCCCTTAAGGCCAATGATTACTGCATTTTCTGCTCCTGCCACGTTCTCACTCTTGTTATTTACTTGTTTATTTAATTGTTGCCTTTTGTTTTTGTTTTACCTGCTTTCTGGAACCGTTCTTCACTTGACTCGAACCCTATAATTGCAGTTAATTCCTTTCTGCATTTCAAGTTCGCCGGTGTACATGGCGAGCTACTGAGCAAACTGGTAACAGCGGAAAAACTGTCTAGACGGAGGTAAGCAGTCAGCTGGTAACGTGAAAAGAAACATAAGCAGTCGGCGGGCATCATATTGCTTAATAGCATTCATTTTATAACAATTTTTTAGGGGTTTTCACCTTTATTGATAGGACAGTGGAGATTGATAGACAGGAAAGTGTTGGGAGCAGAGATGGGGGAAGGATTAGCAAAGGACCTTGAGCCGGGAATCGAACTCAGGTCACCACGAGCACCTCAGTGCTACATGTCGACACACTAACCACTAGGCTATTGGCGCCGACAATAGCATTCATTTTAAAGATGAAATGCAGCCATATGTAGCTCTGGCAACATAATTCGCGCACTCCAGAAATGTATACATGGGTACGTTTTCACGATGAGCCTGTGCTGCAACAACAAGTTTTAGTTAAGTGATAAGTGTTAGTGTATATTTTATACCGATATAAATCATCTGTGTTTTCATTCTTGAGGAATTTTTTAGGTTTTGAGCGTCTCTGAGCTTTATCTGTAGCTCTCCATTTAAGAAAAAGAAACAAAGAAAACAACATCACAATAATCTATAGTAACATCTACAACCTCCATCAGCCTCTAATACAATCTTATTCACCGCTAAACCCTGGAGAGTCACTTTTATCTCTACTCAGGATTTATCCGGTGCATTTTTGTGTAAAATGAAGTGATGGAGCTCATCCATCACGCACGTCTTTCCCGTAGATGGCCGTGGCTCACTACATTACCTGTTCTGATGTGGTCAGGATGGTCCTGCACGGCTGCAGCTGATGCGGTAGAATCACTCATCCCTGCAGAATCCTCGTTCGCTGAAGAGAGATCTCCGCTGTTCTCTCCTTAATGCTCCTTCATAAGACGTCTTTCGAGCTGGACCTGTGGCCCGTGTGCAGTGCATGCTGGGGCTGGGGAGATGGAGTGTGTCCGATGTGTAATGTGGCATTATGGGAAGTATGTCTGTAATGTGGCGTTAGAAGGACCCTTGGCAGAGTGCAACTATAACAGGATCCTGCGAACACACTGGGGTGCTGATGGTTGCGCCTTCTACTGTGACGCTCGTGATACGTGTTCATATGAAGATCGACACAAACTTCAGAGCACTCGGTTTTGGAATGGTAAGGAGGGAAACGGTCCAAACACAACTTTTTATACATTGTATTTAAGCACATTAACACAATGTACACTTATTAGAATCTACATTGCATCAAACACGCTTTACATGGTTGATGTATATCCATTTATTTATTTATGTGCCATATTTTTAATGAATGTATACTTCATGAAGAGCATTTTAGTAATACAACCAATGATTTTAGCATAGCAACATGCTTTTATAGTACTATCGGTTATTAATTTTACTGGGTAGCATATTTAATTTATTTAGGCCATTATTCTGTACGATTTAAAAATAAATTAACAGAATAATTTAAGACTCTAATTTTATACCTATTAATATGGGCTAGTAAAAATGTCCTATTAGGGAGTTTTGAGGCCTCTTTAGAGAAAGAACATTAACTATATCATGTCATTCATGTCAAAAATCAGTTGTTCTCTTGACTGTGGCATTATAAAGAATATTTATAGTATTCTTAAGATAAAGAGATGTCTTGAAAGAGATTCAAACAACACTGTTCCACTATGGCATGTTGTTATACCGTACTTGTGGTGGGGACAAGGTTGGGCAAAAATACATTGAAATGCATTTAAAAAAACAAAACAAAGACACAAAAAAACAAAAAAAAACAAATACTTAAATTTTAAGTGGATCAAAATAAACTACAAAATACAGCAGCCACAACTAGTATCAAAATAAAATACTGTATTTTGCATTTTGAAAATACTATAATTCAATTCAGTTCAATTCAATTCATCTTCATTTCTATAGCGCTTTTACAATGCAAATTGTGTCAAAGCAGCTTCACATGCATTATAAAAAATTTAACAAGTGTCAGTCCAGTTTTCAGTGTTGAAGTTCATTTTAGTTCAGTTCAGTGTGGTTTAATATTCACTGCTGAGAGTTCAAACACTGAAGGGGGGGTCAACGGCTGGTGAACAGGCTGGCCCTTCAGGAATAATGCGAGGACTCGTCTGTCACTGAGGTCTTACAGGGATCGGTCTCATGCTCTCCACTCCTCCATGACCACCACAGCAGCTGCTCAGGATACGGCCTGGTCAAGGATTATGGAAACCTCGAGAATATTAAAAAGCAGATTAACATAAGCGCAGATGCCATTCAAATTATAATGTCTTTTGGGAAGTGTTCCCGGCTTACTTTTTGATGTTCCTTTTCTATTTAACCACTTGTTATCTGCACGACAATCCCCATTAGATGCACTCGCATCCTGACTTTTTGTCTTTGCCTTTTTAAGAGTCACCAGCGTGACAGCCTACATGGAACCTATATAAACATAATTTTTAATATAGGTTTTTATGTGACGTATATAAAAACTGGCCATTTTCCTATATTGTATGTGCATGTATGTACATATAATATGTGAACACAGCCAATTTGATATGTCACATATATTAAAAACCTATATTAAAACACATATGTTTATTTCTGTGTGGGCTCTCACTTATTTGCTACAGTTAAATTCCATAACGGGCCAAATACACTTAATACCAATTTTTATGTTTTTTTTTTTTTTTTTTTTTTAGTTCTTAGTTATTGATAATAGAAAATATGAGCTAAGCATCATGTATGACGATCGCCAAAGTGAGATTTGAGCTATATAGGAAACAGATCTTGTATGTACATATAGGGCTTATATGTAGATATAGAGAAGCAATACAGGAGATCCATATAGCCTGTATATGCACATATATTCACCTGAATTTTGTCTATATGTGGCATATATACGCATATATGCAGCGTATTTATGTGCATATATAATGCATATAGGTTTTATATATGCGTATATATCCTTATATGGGTTCTTTCCATGTGGGAATTTCAATTTGGCATAATTTTCACTGCTGAAAGTCCAAACTCTGAAAAGCAAATCCACTGATGCACCATACCATTACACAACTGGTTGACTGCAAGTACAGATATTGGCAAAATATGTGCATGCCCAGTGATTATGAGTGAACGGTCACATATCTTGTGTTTAGACTGTATAGTGTGGATGGAGATTGGTTTTCAATCTCCATTTGGATGAGTTTAGACAAGAAGCAATGCTATTTTAAAACAAAATGCACTAGTCTAAACACAGCCTGAACTGTCCTTGCAACTAATCATTAACTTAATCAATCTACTAATCAAACCGTACTGAGCTCATACTTTGTAGCTGTTAAAATATGTTAAAGTATTTTTACTAGCTTTTAATCTACTATGTTTAATTCTTAAATTCTTTGTTCGAATATCTTCAAAATTAAAGATATAGTTATTGGCAACATGTTTAAAACTAGAGGTATACCTATATAAGAACACATATGTAATATAGATGAAAAATAAACCCCTGATTCATAGGAAATAAAATAAATTCTCATTCTTTTCAGGTAGAAAGGCTTTTTAAAAGAGTTGGTTATGTAAATACTAACTGGGATTGATTTTTGGCAGTGTATCTCTTTCTGTCCTCCATTCCCCTCATGTTTCAGTCTTCTGTCTATCTTCAGATCAGAAGTGTTGAGCTTTGACACAAGCCTGCAGGAGTACTGACCCATAGAGTCATTAGAGGAGGAATCACCCCTCTCGCTCTGTGTCTGATCCTCCATCACCGGATAGGATCAAATAAGAGGCAGTTGTGTTTACTTCCTCATCCATCTAATTTCTGTAGCGATGGCCACGGCCGCCTCATCTCCTTACCACTGCTTAAGCTGCATGGATTCAGAGTCCAGCCTGCGGGCAAACACTCTCAGCACAGCTACACCTAAACGGATTAACCCTCCACACACACACACACACACATACACACACATCAGCACAGGTGGAGGCTTCATTACCCAGAGTGTGTTAGATGCAACTTCAGACTTAATGCATCATCAAAAAAGTGCAGGAAAAATAACATTCCAGCAATACATGAAGGAACGTGTTTATGGGTATTAGCTCAAAGCTTACCACAGCACTAGCTCAAATAGGATTCCTATATTGGGATACAAACCGACGGATCTCATTTGAAGAGGTATTGCCCTCTGGTATCGGTTCAGTATGTAACATTTAGGCCAGTGGTTGATGCATTATGCAACAAAGAATATTCCTTGGGCATTTAAAGTAAGGTGTTTAGGAAAGGAGGGGCTCGTGTGAGATATGTGGTTGGAAATCAAACGTCCACGTTTCTGAAACAAAGAAAATCCATTTTTTAACAGCTTTTTATCAAGTTTTTCTGAATCAAAATTATTGTGTAAAATCAATGTTAATATTGTACAATAAAAATATGAAATATTGGTATTAATCCATATGAAACATTGAATTAATGGGACGTTAAGTCTAAAATGCTAGGGCGTGAATTGTGTATGATTTCAAGTAAATTCCCAAACAATTGACCAATTCCCAACAATTCCCAACAAATGTCCAAACAATTTCTCTTTGCTTGCACGAATAACACTCAAGTCATCCGACTGAAACCTGTGTAATACAAAATAAAAGCCTTAAAAAAATGTATGTGGTTTTTAACAGTTTGACATCTGCACCTTTATTTACAAAATGCAGCCGCCAGAGTTCTTACCAGGTCTAGAAAATATGATCATATCACCCCAATTTTATCCTCTTTACACTGGCTGCCTGTTAAGTTTCGTATTGAGTTTATTATATATTACTTCTTACCTATAAAGCATTATATAGTTTATTATATATTACTTCTTACCTATAAAGCATTAAATAATCTAGCTCCTGTCTAGCTCGGTACAATCCAACCCGCTCTTTAAGATCTCAAAACTCAGGGCTTCTGGTAGTACCCAGAATGGCAAAGTCAAGTAAAGGGGGTCGAGCCTTCTCATTTATGGCTCCTAAACTCTGGAATAGCTTTCCTGATACAGTGGCGACCTCTGATAAATCAGGGACTAAGACAAAATAAAATGAATAATTGAATAACTTGCTATGTCACATTTATTAATATTCCTTTGGCTTATTCTTTATTTCAGAGGTCGCCACAACGGAATTAACCACCTGTGAACTATGCTGAACCACCTATGGACTATGCTGGCATATGTTTTACATGGCGAATGCCCTTCCATCCCCAACCCAGTATTGGGAAACACCCATAAATACTCATCTAGTTTATCCAATTCACCTCTAGCACATCTTTGGACTGTGGGGGAACATGGAAAGAACATAAAATGCAAACTGGCCCAGCTGGGACTCGAATCAGCAACTTTCTTGCTGTGAGGCGACAGTTCTAACCACTGAGCTATGGTGCTGCCCCTGTATATAAAATTTTATTTTTAAAACTGTTTCACAATACTACTAGTACAATATTACTTAATTATTTTGCTGTGCTTCTGATTTTCTGAAATTAAAGCGCTGTAAAAAATCAAACAATTTTTCTTTTTAAGCATCTCTTGAAGCATAATACATGTGATTGCCTATTTTTTTTTCATTCATATACTAATAAACACTTCTCTTACATTGCATTACGGCCACAGCGTCGTTGCACAGGGTCTGTGGTTATTAGCAGACGTTCCACAACAGATGATTACCCACTCATTCGCCCCCTGCAGCCTGCAACCGCTTCCAGAAAATAACTACCCTGACCTGGCTTGAGTCAGTCCCTCAGAACCTCCCAGAGCCCCTTCAGTATGCTTTTGGCTGGTCTAACCTCAAAACTAAACGCTACTACTAAAGGCGAGAATGTTTAGGCTAGACCTGACCTGCTTTAACTAGATTGATCACCAATTATACAAATTAACCTTAAAGTGCCGTCTGCCACAGGAAGTGTTTAACCAATCTATTTACGACCCCAACATAAGGCAACATAATTAACTGTCACATATCAGACGGGTTTAATGACAATATTGGATTTCTGACATATTAAAAAGCTCATCATCTTGCCAATAATGCAAATAACTGTTTAAAAGCTTCCTGCTGCTAATCTGGACAGCACAGCCCAGGAACACAGCATAACCCTTTGCCTGCTTTCACTGTTTTAGACAAGTACACCCATTTCAGACCAGCTACGTGTTCACGTTTCATTCCGTATTCGCTAAGCCTCACTAGTTTACAAGTTATTGTTTCTATACTGCATATTAAGGGCAGTGATCTTGAATGTTGTAGAGTTGTTCTGTTAGAATGGTGCTGGTTAACTGTTGATTATGTTAAATTTACTTCACAGATTTCACTTTAATGGGTTAAAAACATGAATATATTATTATTAAAAACAATATAATAATAATAATAATAATAATAATAATAATAGGCATCAAGGTGGGTCAGTGGGTAGCACGATCACCTCACAAGAAGGTCGCTGGTTAGAGCCTCGGCTGGGTCAGTTGGCATTTCTGTGTGGAGTTTGCATGTTCTCCCCATGTTCGTGTGGGTTTCCTCTGGGTGCTCCGAACTTACCACATGACCATTAGAAAAGTGCGTTCTATATGGTATGAATGTGAGTATTATGAATGGAATTTGGACGTACAACATTGGCCATTTTGTCATGATCACATGACCTACCCACATCAGTTGGGTCACTTCACTCCCATAGATGAATTCTCTCACATGGCATTATGGGATGGTCAGTTGAATGCACACTTCAGAATTTTGCTGAAGGTATCAGGTTCGTTCAGGTACTTCTTGCCTTCTGTTTTTTGAATACTATGAATTTTGGATGCACTACTCGGCTCACATACTGTTTTTCAAGTACTATACTACCTGACAAATGTCTTGCTGACTGTCCAAGTTTTAGAAACAACAAATAATAACTTGACTTCTAGTTCAGTGGTTCTCAAACCTTCTAGTGGTACGTGGAGGAATCGATGAATAGTTAAAGTAAAAGCAATGAACGCACTTTTAACGCTTTGACGCGTATGATAACAGTGTATTGATTTTAATAGGCTAAACCCTTTATTTAAATGGCAGACAATAATAAATATTCTTAATTAGAAGAATTAATCTGACTCTTTTTTTAACTGTGCAGTGCTTTTGCTGCTTAATTAGGCCTACTATACTGTACTTCAATACCGGTTATTATGGTGGTACTTGGAGAGACATTTTATTTCTGAGGTGGTACTTGGAGAAAAAAGCTTGAGAACCACTGTTCTAGTTGATCGGTTGGTATCAGAAGTGGCTTATTTGAAAGGCAAAGGCCTCTAGATTATGCTTATTTTACCAAAATAAAATACAATCATGCCTTGAATTTTTTATTATTTAATTAGGACAGTAAGGTCTGACTTTGTTTAGAAAAAAATCTTGTCACTTAACAGAAATAATGTACAGTATAGAATACAAAGTATTGGTGCAGTGGAAAAAAGGATATTGTGTATGACTCCCATGAGCTTGGACGACTACATCCATACATCTCTGCAATGACTCAAATAACTTATTAATAAAGTCATCTGGAATGGCAGAGAAAGCATTCTTGCAGGACTTTCACAGTTCATCAAGATTCTTTGGATTCATCTTCAATGGCTCCTCCTTCATCTTACCCCAGACATGCTCAATAATGTTCATGTCTGGTGACTGGGCTGGCCAATCCAAGAGCATGTTGACTTTCTTTGTCTTAAGAAACTTTGATGTAAAGGCTGAAGTACACTCTCAGAAATAAAGGTACAGGAGCTGTCACTGGGCAGTACCTTTTTAAAAGATACATATTTGTACCCAAAGAGTCCCCAGTGGTACCTCAAAGGTACATTTTAGTGCACAAATGTACCTAAAAAGTACCTTTGAGGTACCATTATAGACACTTCAGGTACAAATATGTATCTTTTGAAAAGGCACTGCCACAATGACAGCTCTTGTATCTTTATTTATGAGAGTGTATGAGAAGATGCGCTATCCTGCTGAAGAATTTACCCTTTCTTGTGAGACGTAATGTGATGGGTAGCACAATGTCACAAATGTCGACTCTGTTGATGTTGCCTTTAACTCTGCAGATCTCTCGCATACTGAATGTAACCCCAAACCATGATTTTTCCTTTACCAAACTTGACCGATTTCTCTGAGAATCTTAGGTCCATGCAGATTCCAATAGGTCTTCTGCAGTATTTGTGATGCTTGGGATGCAGTTAAACTTATGATTCATCAGAAAAATCCACCTCTTTTCCAAATGATCAATTAGAAGTCAAGTTATTATTTGTTCCACTTACAATTGGGATTGACGACAAGACGTTTGTCAGGTAGTGTTTATACAGCAGTAGGAAAGTTTGTAATTTCAGATGCATCCTGTGTCAACTATTTATACAAAAATAAAGAGTCTTTAGGTTTGAAGACTTTTATTGTATTTGTTCTATTTGTTGATTACCAGGAACAAGTCTCATAGCATATTTTATTTTTGTCAACAGCTTCTAAAATTAAAGTTTTGCCTCATCTGCCAATGTTAGGTGAACTTATAAACTTCGCTAGATCCAAATGTTTATTTTGCATTATTGTAGTTAAACCATCATTTACTGTACATTGTTCCTGTGACAATGGATTAATTTAGCTTAAGCAGATCATGATTAGTATAAAAGTGTAAACAGAAAACAAAGTAAACAATCTAAAATAAAAATGTTGAACGATACTTTTTGTCATATTTGTAATTTAGAGGTTTAATATGGGTAATTGTATTACAATATAAAAGAGGTCTTTCACTCAGATAAATCACAAGATGCAGCAGATGTTTTATTTTCATATCACATAAATAAGGGTCCTGATATTGTTCTTTGAAATCAGCTTATTATGATCCATTATGTATGTTTTTTTTGCTGGCCTAGGCAATCCTGTAATCCAGAGATTTAGTGTAATGATTCACAATAATAGCTTAGAATATATACTGTTTATGCAATCAGCATTGTCTAAATTAACACACCGCACGCCAAAAAAAACAACGACAGCTTTGTCATGTAATCAGTGTTAGTCATTTAGCTTTGCAGTCTCCATTTTGGGAGTTGAAGACCCCATGAGAAGAACTCTGAAAGGTGTTTAGTTTCCATTCTTCTCCTTTACGGCCATACTAGAGTGAAACGCCGTGATTTATTAGGTTATAAGAGAAGACATGACTGCGTGTATGGTGAGGGTGTATTGTGAGCGCAGTAGAGGAAATGTTCAGACCTTCCTCGTCAGCCAAACTCCCCCTTCAACCTGCTCTCATTTTCATTGTATAGAAATGTACCACACATAGACTACTTAACACGTAAAATGATATAAGTGTGTGGTTTGCAGGTTTAATTATTGTATTAGCTTTCCTCGCACTCAGTCCTGTTGACTGAACGGCTCCAGTAAACGTGGAGGCATAGGGCAGGTGGGCTAGACAGCTTTCGCACAGGTATGAGAGAAATGTCTTCCCAGCCTCACACCTGTTTAGCCTGAAGGCCCTGAACCACAGAGACCAATCAAAAAAGACAAGGATGATGGGAAAACGGGGAAAAACGAGTTTGGCCTCTCTTCCAAAGGTGACCACAAAAACATCACTGCTGGTAAGTGATTGATCGCTGGGAAAAGAAATAAAAGAAAGGTATTTGGTCGGCTTTGATGGCAAAGGTTTATTAGCTTTTTCCGCAAACTAGATTTTTTTTTTTTCTGAAATCAAAATGAAAAAGGCAATTCAAATGAAAATTTAACATAAACATTTCACAACCCTAACATTGTATGCATATTATACATATTATTCATATTGTTTTATAATGATATAGAATGTAAATATATCATCAAAAAAAACATAGAAGTTCTAGTACACTGAAACTGTGTCAGTCCAGATTTCAGTGTTGAAGTTCAGTTTCGTTCTGTTCAGTGTGCTTTAAAATTCACTGCTGAAAGTCCAAACACTGAAGAGCAAATCCATCGATGCGCAGCTCCACAAGTCCCAATCCAAGCAAGTCAGCGGCAACAGTGGCAAGGAACAAAACTTCACCAATTAATGAAAGTAAAGGAAAAAACCTCGATAGAGTCCACCCACATAGCAAAATATCTCTGGCCCAGCTCTGGCCCTCACAATCAGCTTTTGCTTGGCCCACATGCCGCAGTGAATTACGGTACATGACTGGACCAAGTCTAGCTTCCAGACAAGGGCCAAACATGGACCATATGTGGGCCAAGTTAATTGCCCATAATTGGGCCTGAACTGGGCCAGATATGTTGGTGTGTTACTACAGCAAGGAAATTGATAAACCCATGAATCATTGCACTTTAGGCGTGCTATGGCCGTGCTTTTTCTCTAAGTGACCTGATTGGTAAAGCTTATTTTTTCTTTTCTTGAAAATAAAAAAAATGTATTTTAAATGTGGGTCAAACTGGCCAAACTTACATGGCCCACATATCAGTTAATAACATCTGGCCCAAATACTACATTTTACATCTGGCCCAAGTATTGTGTGCCGCCTTAAAGACGGTGCCACCTCTGCCAAACCAGGGCCGTTTGCCAGTGCCGGATGAATGCCTGCTCTGCCAGATTCTTGCCAAATCTGGGCCAGAATTCTTTGCTACTAGGGCAGGGTCAGTTGGGCACGACTATTTCTCCTCTGCGCAAACATCTCGTGCAGAGTTGCAGTCTAGAAATTAATCTAGTTTCAGGAAACAGTCTCATGCTCTCCACTCCTCCATGACTATCAAAATATCTGCTCAGGATACGGCCTGGTCCAGGGTTATGAAGACCTCTAAAAGTATGATCATCTCTTCACAGAACTTGGATCACATCAATGGTGCTACACAATTTCTAGAGGCCTTGGGATGAGTATCTCTTGGTGGAAATAGAGAACAAAGAAAACACTTAGCATAGCTGCTGTTCACAGTGTGTTTGAACAAGAGATATTAAATTTCAATGCAAAAAAAGATGTGCTATAAATGAAAATAGCAGTTATATAAACAACCATGTTAAACATATGAGTGTTTCTAATAAAATGTCTGGCGTATTAAGACAGGAGGAGTGTGTCCTGCAGGTGGTTTGTCAAGCCCACTCACCTGCATGGAACACACTCGTGCATTGTGTCATTATGATGTGTATTGTGTGTATGCTTTACATAATTTTTTTTTAAAAAACAAGTCTTTAATCTGGTTTTGTATTAAGAGAGTGTGTCTGAGCCTCGAACATCAGGAAGACTGTTCCAGTTTGGGGATTTGTAAAGTTTGGGGATTGTAAATGATAAGGCTCGAAGATTTTGCTACCAGAAGTGAGTAGGCTAAATTGTCTGCAGTGTATGAGTGTGAATGTTTCCCAGAGATGGGTTGCAGCTGGAAGGCCATCCGCTGCGTGAAAACATAAGCTGGATAAGTTGGCAGTTCATTCCGCTGTGGCAACCACAGATTAATAAAGGGAAAATGTATGAATGAATGAATGAATGAATAAATGAATGAATGAGAGCAAAGAATAAGTTTTCACAGTATTTCCTATAATATATTTTCTTCTGGAGAAAGTTTTATTTGTATTTGGGGGGAAAAAAAAGATATAAAAGAACTCAAATATAACAGGAAGGCTAATATTTCTTTTGTTTTGTATGGTTTTGTAAGGTTTGAATTTGTTTGTTTGAAAATTTGACCATTGAACCTGTTTTTTAAACTGTATGTAATACATAGGGAAATTCCAGTTTGGAAATGGATCCTGTGATTGCCAGTCAAGCCTTGGGAGTTATACTTCTCTGGTATGTTTAAAGAATGTCACCATCGTACATGGCTTTTGTCACTGAGTGTAACCGTACTCTGGTATAAACGTGCGGTAAACATTAGAGTGGCGTAATGAATCCTGCTATTGCTCTGTATGGAATGCTCTGCTGCGGTAAACCCCTGACATCAATATCTGCCTTTTAAATCTGCCAGCTAACTCTCAGCGGTGGTGTTCAGAGGTGTCGCATATCCCACCTGTTCCCTGCATCCTCCCAGCATCTATTGTCACTCGTTTAAGGTGTTATCTAACCTTCCATTCACTCCTGTAACACATACACTGCTCGCTTTTTTTTATTTTTTACATTTGGCAGAATCACTCGGGTTTCAGGAGACAAGATGAGAGATTTGGACAGAGAGAAGGGAGATTTTGTTGGAACGTGATGAGGAAACGTTTACTATCTAGCGTGAGAATGGATTTAACTTTGCTCTTAGTCACTGGATGTGTATGTGTGCATAATATTGTGTGAAAAGTTATTCATCAATTCCCTGCAGCTTCCCTTCGAATCTTGCGAAGTGAATGAATTGAATGAATGAATACGTCAATCACTGCAATAAAATGTTTTTATTTTTTTACTTAGAGTTTCTTGTCTTGCTTCTAGACCAAATTAAATCAGTTTGTCTTGTTTCTTGTCAAAACACTTTAAAATTCTTAAATCAAGAAGCATTTTCTAGACAAAGAAAGAAATATTGAATTGCTTTTGGAAATAACTAGTCCAAATTAAATAAGTTTGACTTGTTTCTAGTTCAATTAAATAAATGAATAAATGAATGAATGAATGAATGAATGAAGCATTTTCTAGACAAGGAATAAACATTGTCTTGCTTTCAAAAATAACAAGTCCAAATTAATCCGTTTGTCTTGTTTCTAGTTCAAATATCTAAACATCTGGTGTTGTTTTCAGAAAAAAGGAAGTCCAAATTAAATGTGTTTGTCATGTTTATAGTTGAAATATCCAAAAAGTCCTAAATCAAGAAGCATTTTCTTATTTCTAGTCCAAATAGCTACAATGTTTGAAATCAAGAAGCACTTTCTAGACAAGGAATAAATATTGTCTTGTCTACAGGAATAACAAGTCCAAATAAAATAAGATTTTCTTTGAAACTACCAACCCCATTGGTAGATTATTATTTATTTTTATAATTTTTATATTTAATTAATTATTTGTTTTACATTATTTCAGAAAACAAGACTAAATGTTTTTACCTGTTTAAAAGAATACTTCTT